>CAMRHE010000524.1:197500-797500 GCA_947044405.1 Leptodactylus fallax | reverse complement strand
ACCGCTCCGGCCTGATCCAGCTGTAATGAACGGGGCAATGTTTCACCGCAGACAGAATGTGATAAACCGTCCCAACTGAGTTATTAATTCTTACTGTTTATGCCGCTCGTGATTATACAAGACCACGGAGAGCGTTCGCTCCCTCCAGACACCGCCGATAGGCTACATCATTATCTTCTACCTTCTGCATCAATGAGTTGTGTTCAGAATATCTGGAGGGAGGATGTGTTCATTCATGGTTATGGATAGAGATGAGCGAACCCATTTAGTTAGAACCGGAATTTTCCAAAAGTTAATCCCCCACAAAAACTATTCTAGTCTGAGGTCTCCTTTGACCCCAGAGTATAATAAGTGGAGGCCCAGGGGTGGTGAGTACCAATAAACAGTTATACTCACCTCTCCTGGGCATCCTTGCAGCGTCCGGCAGTCCCCCGACGTCACATGCCCCAGGGACACCACATGGTCAAAGTGTCATGACATTGGCACGCCCCACATGACTGCTGAGGCCCAATCACATGCCTCAGCGGGGGAGTGCCGGATGCCGCAAGGATGCCCAGGAAGGGTAAGGCAAGGTGAGTATAACTGTTTGGCTTCCAGATCCCAGAGTATAATAATAGCACTTCTGGTTCTTGCCGAACAAATTCGGTCTGAAACGAGTCGAGGGATGAACCTCACGAATATTCATCAGAACTAATCTTGTAAGGTTTGCCTATCTCTAGTTACGGGTCGTGTCGGTGGTGGAGGGGGCTGTGAGGTCCAACTTGTGGCTCTAAATACTTTTCTTTTTCTTTCTTTTGCAGACACTCAATAAGAACAATTTACTTCCAGACGACCGAACCAGCTTTTACCCTTTGCAGCAAACAAACGTGTACACAACCACATACTACCCAAGTACTCTAAGCAAATACGAGTTCAGACCAGATTCCTCTCCAGGCAGAACTTTCACCAACAGCTGAGATCTGGCCCGGAATGGAATTCACGTCATCACACTGAGGTGCCATCTCCTTCCCCCCTCTCATGCTCCATAAATATGGCTCAGCTCCTTCTCTGTCATCACCTGAGTTGGGCAAATGCCAGACTGGACCTACCGATCCTTCTCTGTGAACTATTGTGGACGTCGCACTGGAGTTAGCCCCTAGGACATGGCTAGAGTGGTATCTTCATGGTCGGGAGAGGAGTATATAGTCCAAGGCTTCTGTTTACTTGAAGGTGAACAAGCTGCTTCTGTGGAGATCCTGGAACATAGAATTTTTCTTAAAAAAAAAAAAAAAAAAAAAAAAACCTTCCTGGAGGTTTGCGGAAGCATTGGACCTGTTCACACACGAGGGATTTCTTTTTTTCCTATAATCAAAGAAAATAACCCGTTACACTGAATGGCTTTGTTGCTTGCATGACTCGCTCCTACACACGGTCACGGCGTGGCTCTTGCTCTGCTCTTGTTTGACAGTATTTGGATAATTCCTGGATTGTACCAACAGCCTCAAACCTTTGCAAAAGTCACACGGCTGACTAAAACCAAACTCTATGAAATGACGTTCTTGTGTCACTAGAAGTGGGACGCTTTCTTAATAGACAATTCCTCGCAGCCTCTAACACGTATCGGAATTTTTCTTATTGATATATAATAGATCCATTAACACCCGAGAAGATTGAGGCCGATTACATCATGTCCGCAGGGGTTTCCAAGTCCACCACGAGGTCCCTGTAGACCAGTTTTTATCTTGACCTACAAAAGCTTCATGTGACGTGTACCACGTTAGATTTTCACCAACAAAGGTGCTACAACAGGTTTTATTCTGTTCTAACGTCTTTGTTACTTAGATCTATAAAGAGTTAAAATCAGGGTTTTATTAGCGAGCAGACGATTCTAGGGTGACTTCCTTCGGCTTGGCCCTCTCACGCCCATTCTGGGCGCACCATGGACCAGTCTGATAGGTCGGAGGCAGAGCAGACGTGTCCATGGTGATAACACGAAGGCCAGTCGCAGGGACGGAGGCGGAAGGCAGATCCAGTCTGAGGCCCGGACTGGTCGGCTGCACTTTCTGGTGTAATAACTCGTTTTTATGTACAGAAGAATCTGATCGGTGAACGCTTGAGATTGAAGTCAATTTCTGTTCTTTTCATGGTTACTAGGATTGAGAATGTTGTTTTTTTTATTATTAGATTTTTTTTTTTATATATATAAAAATAATAGGACAAAGAATGTCTAAAGCATTTTGTCTTCCACATGTGCTCGACCCGGAAAATGTCCAACTAAAGTGCCACAAGAGGTGTCTAAGCCTAGCTGGCAGTGAAGGGGTTACGATGGGAATCTCAGCTTTATACATAGCGTTGGTTCTTACAATACGAAAGACATCGATACTCACAGCAAACCATGGAGGTCCCAAATTCTTACCGTGGAGGGGATATTGTAGAAAACGATGACGAGTTGTCCGATAGTCTGAGAGTTGCCATTAGGTTGTGTAGACTTTTGTCTGATGTGGGTGAAGATTTTTAGCGTTGATGTTTAGAATGTTTCGTGGAAAGGAAATAATGTGGAGAATGCGGCGGAGCGGCGGCGGCTGTAGTTATAGGAACGTGTCGTCTCGCCTTAGATTAGAGTGACTGCAATGCAAACCCATTCAGTGCCTGTTCTGTTTTTTTTATGGTAAAGTCACACTATAAGAGTAGGAGGCGGGGCTTGCACATGGAGGCGGGGCTTACACATGGAGGCGGGGCTTACACATGGAGCTGAGCTCTAGTAACGCAGCAGTGATACACTTGTCATGTGCCTGGTGCAATGAGCAGCCATACACTAAGCAGCGCACGCGCCATCATACCTCTGCGCCATCACTTGTGCCTCACCAGAAATGCATCTTCAGCAGATTATATATGATATATATATATATATTCTATCACCCCTCCATATTGGCGATTGTCCCCTCCGGAGCAGAGGGTGATACCATTGACACCGCTCGGCGTGCACTGTCCTGCTAAGGCTTCTGTAGCTAAATCCAATATAGAATGTGACTTGTCTCCTGGAGATGGACCATGATCTGGACCCTACTGACTTTTATGGGAGTTTTCTAGGCATGGTCTATGACCTCTGCAGGGGGTCATGGCACGGGGGGGGTGGGGGGGTAGATAAGATGTGACATCACCTATTACCTACCTATACATGATAGCTGAGATCATCAGTGTGCTGTAAGTGAGGTGGTGGCTGCAAAGAAATCTACAGAAAACAGGAATTCTCTGGCTATTATTTGGGTTAGTGGCTAGAGTAAGAATTGCAGGAGTTTTAGGATTTTTAATTTTTTTTTTTTTAAATATAACATGGAAAAATTTTAAAAACCTCACCAAAAATTCTTTAAAAATATGTTTAATATAAACCTTTATTTACATGGCAGCCAATCATAAACCCACAAATCCAGTGCGTCCGTCTCCTATATGAATACGCAGATCTATCGCACAATACATAAACCATTAGCCAGTAATATCTGCCATTAGCGCTCACAATCCCACATGGAATTATCTTTATCAGGTTGACATTTCCTAGAATATCTTTTGGCTGCCGTCATACGACGGCGTTTTGGTCCGTGTGTGTTCCGGATAGACTGATGCGAGGAGTCTGCCTACCCTCTATATACTCGCCTGTAGGGATTACAGTCTGGGATAGTATTTCTCGGGGACTCCTAATATTATTATGCCAGGAGTCAGTCTCCCCACAGTGTTCAGGGTGACAGATCTGACATATACGGACCCAGGTTCACGAGCTCGGGAGTGTTTTATATTAGCTTTATAAAGCCGTATCCACAAAGAACATCCTCGAGGAGGAGCCCCACCTCGAAGAGACTGCTTGGCCATGTCTGACTCCCATAGACTCCCCCTGGATACTGCAGCTCTGCTTGCTGGAAAGGGATTTAGAGGCCTCGCTGACCCGCTCCTACCTATCGTATGTACAAGAGACATAAAATGGAAACCGAACCTTTTCCAACACATTTTCACAGCTGCCCATAAGAGCCTATTAGGCTACATGCAGAGAGCCGTGTATACGAGCAGGGACGGAGCGTCGCTCAGTGAGCCCCATCGCCGGACCTGTGGTGATACATGGGCATGTGTATGGGGCAGCAGAGTATAACGGGTCAGTTCACTATCCGAGCACGAAGCCTTATACTGTAAGATGATTGGGCAGACATTGGTCTGTGTAAAGGCTCGGCCGTTCACATCTGTTACGTAGCATATATAATGTAGATTATCGGCAGCGAGCGCATCGCCCTGTGTAAAGAACACAAGTGAATGGGGGAGGAACGACAGAAAGTAACAGCCTAATGCAAACAAGCGCCGCTCCCCGTACATCGCGCTAATCCCGGCCATATATGAGGGGTGTAATAATAGGGCCCATAGTCTTGTCTCATTACTATAAGATAAGCTCAGTAATGTGTGTGGGGATCAGCTGTGGAGCCCAATGTGGCTGCCGCGCACCCATAAAGCTAGTCAGCGCCGTCCTCTTAGGCTCCCAGAATACTAATGATTTCTGACTCTGACAAATCCATTTTATGTGTTAAATTCAGGAAATTGTAAAGACACAAATTACATTTTCCAGCTCTGAACAAACCGTCACTTTGTATATTTACATCTCAGTGTGACGTGCGGCGGAGTCGTCCGGCCCGTTACACATAACCAAGCGTTAAATCTGCAGCACAAATATGGCTGGTAACCTTTTGGAGGGAGTGATAATATAATTTCTGCAGACAAGTGCGCGGCGCATCAGGGGGAACATCGACATCCGCTCATTTCATTTCTGAATATCAGGTTAAATGTGTCTCAGATAAATATCATTTCCTCGTGCAGATTTGCAGCTCCGATAATAAAGGAGGCTATAAAAGGTTTACGTGTTCCTCGCAGCTCGTAGATTCCAGGTACATTGCACATGGTGGAAACGCACTGGCCAGTATTATATGGACTAGGCTGCGGAAGTCAGCAACACCCGCCTGACACCCTAAGAGAGTCCCAGCCCCGCAAGTAACATCGCCCAGTCGCCCTCCCACACCACATCCTAAACCCTCCATATTACACTACAGAATAGCCACATCATAAACCTGTCATTCCTATTACATTTCAACACATTTATATGCTGGAGCGAGCGGGCAGAGCAGAGACGTCACGCTCTACTATATCGGGACTGATCCAAGACAGAACAAGTCGCCTCTTACGCGTCATGGTCAGCAGAACATCTAAGCCGTAATCATGTAACAAACTCTCATAGCTGGGAGGGGATCGGGTCTCTAGTGCAGTATAATAGATGCACATCGTCCAATGTGTTACCAATAATCAATGCAGATGAATTGGGGGGCATGACTGTGGTAGTGGTGGTGATTGGCATCGGCGGTAGTGATAGTGATCGGTGATAGTGATTGGCGGTAGTGGTCGGTGATAGTGATTGGCGGTAGTGATCGGTGATAGTGATTGGCGGTGTGTCGGTGATAGTGATTGGCGGTAGTGATCGGTGATAGTGATTGGTCCTCCCACAGTCACTTGTATCAATCCATGAAATAAGTCAGTGGAATTGAGCATCAAACCAGCGCGCTCGCCGTAGTCCTGTAACCAGGGCCCCAACTAAGACCTACATGTAATGCACAGACATTGACAATCTGCGGCAGATGGGCTGTGAGATCCAGCCAAGAGCATTTCGCAGGTGAGACATCTGTAGTAAAGTGTAACTAAACTTTCAGACAACTTTTTATTTTCTGGCAGTTTTTGTGTCAAACATTTTGGATCCTTTCTGTGACATCCGACATTTTATCCCCCTTTCCCTTGTTTCTGCCTCTCACTGAATGTTCCTGTGTAATATGTAGAGAATGTGCGGAGGGGAAGGGGTCACGTCCTACAGTTATATCTCAGACATTATAAAACCTACAAACTCTTTGTGTCGTATGAAGATTCTCATCTCTCATGTGACACTAAGGCTGCAGCGCTATCTACAGTATACTATCTGTACTATCTGTATTATTTCCAGAGATGTCACTGGTTGAAATCACAGTCAGGATAAGGATATTTCTATCATATATATTATACAGCTGCTCCAGAAATAATTTAGATAATCCAGCAATGTCTGAGATATAACTGTATGACGTGACCCCTTCCCCTCCGCATATTCTCTACATATTACACAGGAACATTCAGTGAGAGGCAGAAACAAGGGGAAGCGAGAAACCTGCCGGATGTCACAGAAATGGGACAAAATGTGCTAAGAAAGTTATTACAAAATGTATTAATGAGACAAAAACTGCCAGAAAATCACAAGTTGTCCGAAAGTTTTGTTACCCTTTATGTCATGCTTGGGTTGTCTAATAAGATCCCCACACTACAGACCTGCCTGAGCTCTACTATAGTTTTATAGTTGACATTTTGGGGCTTCAGAAGCTATTCATACTACTGACGGTCTGCAGGTACAATATCGTGCCGCGGTCCCCCCAGAATGGATGGGCTAGAGGAGCCGCTGCCCTAGCTAGGAAACGATTTTTTAGTTCCTTGGCGTTGCTTATAGCAGGCAGGTCATTGATTTGTACCGTACCTAGTAATGTCGGCAATAACTGAAGTCGAGGGAGGGATTTATCACAAGGGGAATTTTTAAAGTCAGTTTTTCTGGAATTTGAGTTGGTTTAATTTGCTCGCAATGTTTGTTACCTTTGGCATTATTCACACGGCGCAGCCGCTTTAGAAACAAAGAGTGAATGAGAGTTTGCAGAGGGCCAGTTTTTTGGGTTGGAAAAAATTAAAAAAAAAAATATATATATATATATTTGTCCATTTTTGACAACCACAGACCCAACAGAAATCAGGGGGCATTTTTTTTTTTTTTTTTTTTAGTGAACAGAAAAACAGATCAACGTTAAAGTTATGTCCCTTAGAAATGGACCAGTGCGTTGGGTCAAAAAAATAATTAACTGCTCATTAATAACAAATGCAAAATGGCTGATTAAAAATGCAACAATTTGTTCACTTTTCCCAGCCTACAAGCCATGATTGTGTAAGTATAGTCTAAGAAAGAGGCGCAAAACGGCCCTGAAGCACCATCATCATCATCTGGCACCAAGAGATCCCCCGCACATCACTGTATGAAGGGATCCAAGAAAACGGCCAAAAATAGGACAGGACCTCTGCTTTGATGGTCCATGACAATGGACTGACAAGATAAGGGTCCTGTGCCTCGCCCCCATTAATATCGCTGTGCGATGTCTCTTAGTGAATAATGGCCGCGTAATGTCCATGTGGTTTGTCGCGTGGCTTTAGTCTAACACTTCTTTCCTGAGACGTGAGACTCCGCGCTGCCCCTTACTGAAGTCACGCCGAGTACAGATAGCTAGACTTCTCTAAAGTGGTTCAAGAAGGCAAAATGTCGCAATCCTATTTACAAAAAAGCTCAAATAGTCCCAAATCTCTAATAAAACAAAGTATTGATCAAACACTGATGTGTAAATTCTGCATTTATAGATCTGACATCCCCCATTTCATAAACGGCAGTTCTACGGCATTTGGTCACCATTTTTTTTGCAGTTTTTAGATTGGGGGGGGGGTTCACAAAGTTTTCAACAAAAGTACCAAAATGTACTTTCACACTTTTTCCTATAGCAGAGTAGACCAGTTGTGTATTTTACAGAGGGGTTCCCTAAATTCACAGACTGTTAGGCCAGGCTCACACCTTTCTGGGTGACCATCCTGCGAGCCCTAGTGCGGCAATTTCAGTTATAAAGAACGGACACCAGATGGACGCCATTATAGTCAGTGGGGTCCCTCGGGCTCTGTTGGAGTCAACTAGTTTGGCTGGTCCTCCAAAGGACCAGGACGGACACCCAGCAGAGAGGTGAATTAAGGCTAAGTTCACATCTGCGCCCGGGTCTCCACTGGATGCTCAACTGCAGAAACCGATGAAAATCGGCGGAGAGGAGTGTCCCGCTCCGAGGACTTCGCTCTCTTGGTTTCAGTATAAAAACAGCAGAAACGTGACCTTAGCGTAACAATGTTAATGTGTAAGATACAAATTACTTCATTACCTGCAGATCACAAACCAGCCGTAAAACGCCAGAGATGAATGTGTTGTAGATCTGAAGCATTTCTACCATTTGGGGCCACCAGCGCTGCTAATCCAGATCTGTGAGTACATTGGGCTATGCAGACAAGTGCGGCTTTAGCACGCCAATAGCTCTTTGCAGTCGTCTCCCCGCACACGACCATTGCACAGCAGAACCTGGGCGCAGAGCTGTCACTCACACGAGCCCGGCACATCTTAAGCTTCTCGTACACTCCGGGCCCAGCACAGAATATTTTTGCTTTACTTCACGTAATAAGCCAGGACATCACATCAGTAATATATCTTATATTCCTGGATAAAACCCATATACATAGCGGAGATCAGTGCGGCCGGCTCACACTCTGCATTGCTAATCTGGTCTTTCTGTACTTGCTAAAAACTGCAACACAAAATCTGTGCCAATTCCTGTGCACAGAAATGCTACATGTATTGGCACCCTAAAGGATTTGGGGTCAGATTCTGCGCCGAATCAATCCGTGTCCTGCTGGATCTTACTGCGGATTCCGCAGCTCGAGACTCCCTGCTGGTTCCGCACATTCAGGGCTTCGGCATTTCATTGCGGTGGAGAATGAAGAGGAATTTCTCTTTATGTTCCACTGTATGAACATAGCCTAAGGCCTCATACACATGACTGTGTGCAGCTTTTTGTGACACCCGTAACATTGGCCTAACTTTACTACTGTTATTACTAGACACTGGCGTAACGTGGCGCATCTTCTGTGCAGTTAGTTTGGGATAAATTTTTACTTTTTTCCGATCTGCGTCTTAATAAATTTGCCACCGATCTGTCAGAAAATTCAGGCTCAAAGTAAATCAGCTAAAATGGTATAAACTTAGATTAGCCGTGTAAAGATGACACCGCAGCAGCCACTGCGATACAGCTGGCGTATTTCAGACTGCCATTGCTTTCGAGGTGTCTATGTGCAGGTCGGGTTTTTTGATGGTCCTAGAATAGGACTTATTTTTGTCCATTTTCACGGATCTGTCAGTGGATTCAAGTCTATGAGGGATTTGTGATGCAAAACAGCTGAGAAAAATAAAAAGTTGCATCCGTTCTAAGGGCACGAGGCGTAAAGCTCCGAGCACACAGCAGACACTATACAGGAGAGGTGAATGTGCAGTATAATACACAGATGTGACTACATGGAATGTTATCACTAGATGTGGATGGGATTTACTGCAGGGTCTGAATGAATTCTTAGGCCCCGCACACGGGGTAATCTGGAGCAGAGGGTGCAGCCTCCATCATAGTGATCTATAAGGCCTCCTCGTACCCCTACTGTCACAGCGAGGCGGCCGGACTCCTAGGACTATAGATCACTATGATGTAAGGAGTCCCAACAGATTAGGAAATCCGGCTAAAGTCCGCACGAATCCAGTTCAGATTCGTCCATGTGCACGGCCTAAACGATTCAGGAGCAGCCTGTTACTTTAGCCACACATAGTATCTCACACATGGAGCCTTGCCGGTAAAGTCCTCGTATCATCCGATTTCCATCACCCCAATGACTCTGTGAGCGCTCGCGTTTGTATTAAGGAAAGATTATGGGGTTTGCTTTGTGCACCTGGTGTGGCTGCCGAAACGGAATATTATAAGAACGGCTATTGTGCTGAATTCTCACTAGTCTTACTATCTATGTTCTTGTTCTCCTCCAGCAGTTTATGAATCGTGGGTCATGCTGAGGTTTGTAGTTCTACAAATCTCATGTTAAATTTACTTGACCTACCCACAGAAATGCCTTATGCAGGGCGAGATTGCGGCCTCCGACCTCCCTTTCCTTAGGTTTAATCCCTCTTACATAAGTTGTAGTGTGTGCCATGGGTAGACTTGTTCTTAGGATTGGGCTTTTGAGCCAAGATGTGCAATGTCTGCCAGAGACCGTGAGCCCAGAATAATACAGAACTCCATCAGCTCCAGGCTGGAGGGACGAGCGCGCCTGCCGTGTATCTTCCAGCATTTCGGTCGTCCTGGATGCCTTATATTTCATTTCCACTTTCATGTTCTCTCTGAATCCGATTAGATTGTGAGCTCTTTGGGGCAAGGACAGAACAAGGATTGTCGATGTTTTTGAATTGGTGCCATTGCTTCAGGCCCATTATCGCTGCGCTACAGTCACAGCGCAATCTGCATCGAGGACTGGACGGGAAATGGGCAATTTGGGAACAAAAAGTGGAAATTGTAAGATTTTTTTTGTTTTTAGCTTTCCCATACAATGTTACTATGCCGATGGCTTCGCCCCATTATGCAAAGCTTGCCGTTAATTAGTGGGCTCTGTGCTGAAGGCTCATTACCTTCCTATGCAATTGAACTTGCCATGGTACTAGAATAATGTGACAGATTGTAATCACTGCCTTTAGACACTGTGAAATCCTTTTTTGGTACTCTGTATTTTTTATATATTGTACAATGTAAAAAGAAAAATAAATGAAATGTTTAAGAAAAAACAGAAAGTATAAGAATGACTTGTGGTGATTTCTAAGGGTGTCGGGAGATTGGACGGCGTCTCTAATATCTGTACAGATACGGATGATGCGGCAGGCGGGCGGGCCGAGGGCGACTCGCTCTGACATCTCTAAGGAAACGCCGACCCTCTCGATGCTTTCAAAGGAATATCCAGAGAGATGTTTCGATCTGCTCGAGACCTTCATCAGGTTCTGTTCCGGTAGTTGTCTGGCGAGAGGAGAGATAGCCAGCTTTCTAATCCAGACTAATAGCAATAAAGTGATATATAACAAAATGGCGCTGTTATGACATCACTTCTATCAGTGTCCCTTTGTGCCTGTTCTCACAGGTGGATCTTTCTCCCTATTCTTCTGATGTGACGTCACTTCTGCCCATGTGGGTGCCATTGTACCTCTATTCTAGCCATGCTTACTGGCCCGGGCTGGCCTGTACTACCTTAGGCCCATTGCACACGACCATGTTCTGGCTACTGGCTGTGACTGAATGGCCGCAAAACTGGAGAGGAATAAGGCCGGTCCTGAGTTTTGTGGCCCGGACACTGACCCGTGTAACACGTGTGCATAGGCCAACAGAAATGAATGGGTCAGTATGCTGTCTGGGAAAAACCTATCCAGATAACACACTGAACTCGCCCAGGGTCGTCTGTAAGGGGCCTTACACGTATCTACTATGCCTACTTGACTCCTTTTCTTCCTTCTCAGATCCGGGAGACATCCTCGGTTGTTAAACATCACTCCATTGCTCTTATAGTCTGAATTACTCTGTATTAGAAAGCTGGGTACCTCTCCGCGAGCCAGACAACGACCAGACCTGCAGCCTTGTCATTACTCTGGAGTATTTTTGACTCTCTATTTGGCTTCGATATACCATAGAATTGATTCCTATGAGATTGGTGACTCCATTCTGGATATACTTACAACTGTTTATGTAACCATGTTAGCAGATGCCTGATGAAGGTCTTGAGCAGATCGAAACGTCTCTTTCTGGATATTAATAAATTGATTGGACTTGCATATTAAAGTCTCTAATATCTGGACTGAAAAACAAGTTAGATTGGTGCCTGCTGAGTTTTTCCCCACCAAGTTACCCCTATCCGTAGAACAGCAGATAACTTGGGCTCCGACTTTCACCTCCTGTTTGAATAGAGCGGTCGGGCAGCTCAACCACCGCTCCATTCATTTCAGTAGGAATGCCAGAGATAGCTGAAGGACAGAATCCTATTATCTCCGATCCTGCCATTGAACTGAATGCAGCGGTGGCTGAACGGCCCAACCACTGCTGCATCCCAAACACACACACACACACAAGGCCCCTGTCCTCCTGAGCAAAGCTTCTTTGGCTATAAAAGGAACAGGAAATATAAAGTAAGCTTCTCTAGCTTCTCCCTTCTGCTCAATCCCCTCTTAACATTGGCTCAACAAAAAGGAAGCAAATGCTGCAACAAAAAGCTTTACCACAACGTGAGTCCTGAGCCTTACAGACAATGCCTGTGACCCAATGGCGCGTCACCTCCACCCCTAGAGCCTTCAAGGCTATGTATTATTCTCAAAAACATTTGTCACATCATAGTAACAAAAATGAAGGGACAAAAGTGACCAAACTGAGCAGTGCGCCCCTTCTGGTCAGCTCCAGATCTGCCTGGAGTGGAAAAACTGGTGATGGATCTAGGCTAAGGCCACGCAGCGACTTTGGCCAAGACTTGTACTGCGCAACCAAAGATCGCCGTGTCATCCCGTGACATCTTCACTGATATTAGCGAACAGAGTTTCATTGCGACCCCGAGGGTGCCGAGACTGCCACACAAAAGTTAAGCAAATGTTTGAAGACATTGCAGAGTGGTCGGGGTTCTGGCTAATCCCTTCCACACATTGAGAAAAAAAAAAAAAAAAATTAAATTGTGGCAAGTCAAGTTCTACCTGCAGAAACCTTGATGTTTTCCATATAGGTATAAGATAGGCAGAAAGTCTGCAGAAGAAAAAACTGTAGACTGTCTGCTCTGCTAAAAACATTTCAGATAAAAACCCCACAATGCATTTCCGATGCGGCTCGCTACGTAGGGTCTTGGCCTAAAAGTCACTGGTCCCACTGATCAAAACTTCTGATACTTTACTGACATCTCCAAAGTGTTTGTGAATGACAGCCCTGAAATAAAAGGAGCTTCTCGGGTTTTAGTAGACGCTATAAGTGATGTCGCTGGTTCTATCAGACCATGCCCAGGGATATTTGGGGGTCTTAGAGTTAAACCAGCACCATGGGTAAGAGGTTGTGGCCAGACTCGCTGCCAAGATCAGCTTCAGTTTTTATCTTATGTCTGGTCTTGCAGTTGGTGGTGACATTTTTCGCTATCCCACATGTAAGATGGAGAGAGCGGTGACTTTTTTTTTGTTCTTTAAAGGTATTACAGATTAAAGGTTTGAGGAAAAAAAAAAGAAAAAATAAAAATCCTCCGATCGCTCTTTGTTTTTATGGTATTTTTTCCCCTACAGTGAAAGCAGCAGAAAAACCCCTTAAGACTAAGGCCCCACGTAGCGGGCTGCAGCAAAAAGCGCTGCGGGAAAAACTGCGACAGCAACACAACGCGGTTTTTCCTGGAGCGCTTTTCACAGAAATTCCGCAGAGGTTTCCTTTGGTTCCCAATATAGTTATAGGGAAACCACCGGCGTTTCTGTAGGTATAACTGACATGCTGCAACAGTTTTGGAAATCGCAGCGTGTCCGCACCGTGTACTTTTTCTCAAAGTGTGGATGGATTTGCTAGGTTCCCATCCACCTTGCAGGGACTGGGAAACGCTGCTTTTTTTCCCCCCATGGTGTTATCACTCGTGGGGCCCCCGGGCTAAGGCTTAGGCCCAACGTTGTGAAACGCTGCAGAGAATAAAAAAAAATTTCCCACAGAGTTTTTCACAATTTTTCTTTGCGTTTTTCTTCCCTTATTAAGTCTATATGGAAAACGTGAGCGTTTGTTTCCACAGGTAAAATGGACATTTCTCAAGCACGCCGCTATTTTGCAGCAGTTTGTTTTCCGCAATGCGCGGATGGGATTAGTCAGAATCTCGCTCACTTTGCAGGGACTGTAAAATACAACTTGTTTCCGCAGCAGGAAAGCGGCAATCCTTCCACAGCGTGGGGCCTCAGAAATCCCCGTCTGCAGGAGCTGCTTATGGAGTGGCCTCTACATCCGGCTGCAGAACTTTAATGGCGTTTATTTTTCAAGTTTAAACAAAAAAAAACAAAACCCACTTGTGTAAAACCGTCTGACAGGCAAATTATCGGGAAGAACGCCCTGCAATCACTTGTTCCCAATAATCAGCCTAATCGTGCCAGCGGTCGCCCAATGTGCGAGCGTTTGCTTGTTCGGGTAATCGCTTGTTTTTAGCAGGACAGAATTCATTGTTCCCCGGCATTACATCGCCTGCGTAATGAGCGCTGTGCAGCCGGCAAACAATGAGGGGACGTGCCGGGGGGAACGGTCGCTTCAGCAATTGTTCCTCCTGCGTCTGCTCTGCCTCGGTCTGAGAGTGTTTTGGCCACTGCCGAATGAGCCGATCAGAACGCCATAAAACATCTTTTAGTCTACGACCAACCTTAGTCCAGAGATGCAGTACCAGGCACAGCCACTAGGACACGTACAGCGCTGTGCCGCCAATACAATGAAGAGGATGTGAGGCTCACTACTCCAGCACCTCTAGGCTAAGGCGCCAGGTAGCGGGCCACAACAAAACACCGCAAAGTTTTCCTCTGCAGACTTTCTGCCCCTATTATACCTATAGGGAGACCGCCGGCGTTTCCGTAAATAATTGACATGTTCCGATTTCTAAAAACGCGAGGTTTTGTTATCACAGCATTTCCACTGCACATATTTTTCTGCAACGTGTGGCTGGGACTCTCTAGAATCCCATCCACTTTGCAGGGACTGTGAAACACCACAGATTTTTGCTGTGGCGGTTATGCAATGTGGGGCCCCAGCCTGAAACAGCTGATCAGTAGGGTGCCAGAAATCTGTCCCCCACACCGATTTGATATTTATGGCCTATCCTTAGACTAGGCCACTATCTTTCAAAAGTTAGTGTTTGTTTTTTCTCCAGCTCCCACCATTCCTGAGCTATCAGTGCAGTTAGTTTTGGTGTCTCATAAGCTTTATACTGTCTGGTGGGAGTTAGTGGCAGGGCTGGTGGCGATAGGTCCTCTAACTGCCCAACACACGTATGTTTACTTAGGTCAGAAAACTGGCACAAGTAATACCTATAATACTTCCAATGCGGTGCTCAGATCACACTAGAGGAGCCACAAGATGTCTGACGCCAGCGGACTACACACTAAAATTGGTTTATAAAACACCTGCCTTATTGAGTGTGCCTAATATATACATACATACAAGTATATATTATACACATATACATATATATACACACACACACACACACACCCCAAAATGGTGCCCTGAGAAAAAAAACCCTCCCTCAAACAAGCCAGCCCTGCTATAGATATCCTGGAAATATAGAAGGGCATGAGAGCAGCGACTAGGACAGAAGTGATTGTTTAATACCTGAATCTTATTAACAATTTTCTTATGATAGGCTTTGGGTTATAGACAGAGGATTCTACCCCGACCCAGGGCTACTTTAACCACAGGGCAAATGGTGCACTTGTGCCCGGATCCGGGGGCCCCCACAACCATGGGGCCCGGTGCAAGACTTTCTGCCTGGGAGCGCTCCACTCAAGTATATCAGCCTGCTATGCAGTGCACGCCAATACAGTTGAAGCCTATTACAGAACAGGGAGCTGGAAAGTCCTTGCTCTGCCATAGAAGACTTACAGTAATGACTGTGCGGCAGGAGGTATGTCCGCAGGACGCAGATGAGTTGAATACATTGGTGAATGAAGTAGGAACCATCCGCAGACAGCTCCCACCTCATCACTGTGCTCCGGCCCCAGGAGCTGTAGATATGATGTGATGTGATGTGATGACATCACTCACATTGCACCTGCAGCTCCCAGAACACACTGACAGACTGCAGAGCAGCAGAGAAGCGAGGAGAGGTGAGGAGCAGAGGGGAGGGGAGGGGAGGAGCAGAGGAGAGGGGAGGGGGAGGAGCAGAGGAGAGGGGAGGGGAGGAGCAGAGGAGAGGGGAGGAACAGAGGAGAGGGGGAGGAGCAGGGGAGAGGGGAGGAGCAGAGGGGAGGGGCAGAGGGGAGGGGAGGAGCAGGGGAGAGGGGAGGGGCAGGGGAGAGGGGGGAGGGCAGGGGAGAGGGGGGAGGGCAGGGGAGAGGGGAGAGGGCAGGGGAGTAGCTGGAGGGGGGACATGTCCACCTCTAGTTGCCTCCAGTTTAAGGGGGTTGTCTGGGATAACTGGAAATCCCTACACTAATCTAAAACACCCTCCCCCCCCCCCCCCCCCTTTCTAAATATCAATCCAAAAATTTATATTTACCCATATCCCTGGGGCAGTCACATGACATGGGGGTGGGGAGTAGTAGTGACAATCCGTTTCCAGAAATGGGGAAACTGATCGTCGCCAGAATCAGTAAAGAAGGAGGGGCCGTCCCCCAGGAAGAAGCGTGGAAGGTAAGTATATAATGGGGTTGGGCTGAGTAGGTAGGGAAGGGGTGTATGGGAAAGAGGAGGTGGGAGTGAGGGAGGAAGGTGAGGGGTTAGTTACATAGCAGGAAGCTGAACCATGTAAACAAATGCAGAAGATGCCAGGAGCTCCCAGAGAAATCCAGAAATCACTCAAAACACTGCTAAAAAAGGTATATGGTGCATTTATTAACCCATTAATAGCCCCAGTTTAATGTCCACCTCTAGTTTCCACCAGTTTAAACTGGGGCATGAGGATAGGAGACTTCATACTGTGGGGCAACTGGAGCGGAACATTATAATGTGGGGGCACATAATGTTAGGGTGACTGTAGGGGCATTATACTGTGTGGGGGCACAAAGAAAAAGAGATGAGAATGGGCGGAGTCAATGCAGAAGTGGGTGGAGCTAAATCTGCTGTGGAGCGCATAGCACGCCACATATTTTGTCCCTCTATGTCCTTTGAAAGTTGGGAGGTATTGGGGGGGATAATTCTTTATAAACAGGAAGGGGGCTATTAGTTAGAAATGGGGACTTATTTAAAAGGGGGAACTATAAGCTAGTACTATTTATAAGAAGGGACTATTATAAGGAAGGACAATTACTGATAAGGGGCGCTATTTATAAGCAAGGAATCTTAACCCCCCCCTTAAATAATAGTCCCGGCATATAAATAAATAATGACCACCTTATAATTATTATTGATAAGGGTGCAGGTCGCTGGGAACAGGACATATTTATAATACTAGGTGGGGGCCATTTTAATTTTGGTTGGGTCAGGTATGTTTAAGTGGTGGTGATGGGGGGTGGAGGGGGCGCCACTTATGAAACCTTTGCACTGGGCCCACCAATTGGTTAAAACAGCCCTGCCCCAACCCCGACTACACAGAATCTGGTGGAAGACGCCTAATCTATGGGATTCTCCACCTCCGTATGACTTCCCAGTAGGGCTGGGCGAAAAATAACCAAAACTGAACATCCGACGGGATTTTGTTCACTTCAGTTATTACAATATTTGCAGTTTTGTTCGGATCAAACACATTCGAACCGAAACTGCCATTACTCTATACTCCGGGATCTCTTAAGACAGCCGAGGCGACACAAAAACCAGTCTTACTCACCGCTCTGGAGAGACTCCCTGCTGTCTTCGGCACTTCTGGCTGATGTCACATGGCGTTGCGACACTTGTGTCTATGGCATCACAAAATCATGTAATGCTGAGGTGCAGTCAGTGGTCCCCGACATTAGCCAGAAGTGCCGAAGACCGCAGGAAGTCGCAGGAGTGGCGATTAATATTCCTCACTCCGCCATTTTGATTTAGGTCCTAATCGCGCAGCCCTATTTCGAGGCCTATAGATATACAGTATGAGTAGGGATCTTCTTCCTCTATGGAATCCTTATTGCACTTTGTACAACGCTCTATCGTTGCCTTAATATTGCCGGAAGTATTTTATGTTACTAAGAGATGTAACTGAAAAACACGAGATTCTATAGGTGAATATTAATGGACGGCGGTCAGGAGATCTGCCAGACATCTCTTAGATCTATAGGAATCAGATCACAGGAAGGGAGAGGAGAAGCTTTTACTGTTATTTCCTAATTATATGAAGGGGCTTCATTCATAAGAGATCCTTCATCTCCAGCACAGTATACAGAATATTCACACGGCGCTCACCGAGTATAATGACATTACCGCGCAGCGATTGCTCTAAGCCTCCCCACACATGTATTCCATGCACACCGCACCCACGTAAGACACGAGCGGCGGTCTGCTGCCGACACCCACTGACAAATGTTATTTAGACCAGGGGCTGCCCGATGGTGGAGAAGGAGGACGACTTGGAAGAGCCAGGATTTCCAATTAAAAAGTTTCTAAAAGAAAACAGCAGCAGCTGCTCAAGGAGTTGCGTCATCGCTGCGGTACATCGGGAGCTGCTCAAAAACATCAATCAAGTGTGTGGGCTACAACCAAGATGGACGGCAACGACGCGTCACGCAGCTCGGGAAGGACAATGAAAAATTATATCGACTGGACTAAAAGTTTATAAATACCAGAAATAATTTAGATTTAGAAAATCTTTGACAAACTAAAAATTTTCCCATCCATTTGAATCAGGTTAAAAAAAATAAATAAAAATCATCCATGGACCTGCTAAAGGAAGCTCCATTCACATGGAAGTTGCCAAAATGTTTGCAACCAATTTGCTACCTATGAGCGTGCCCCATTCACCATGGGAACGGATCATCTCCCATAGAAGCAATGCTTTGTTATAGCCCTGCGCACATAAAGAATGAGAGTGGGGCCCGTTATATACAGGCAGGAGCAGGGATCGGCACGTTAGTAGGGTCCGTTACCTTCGGGGGTTACTTCAGCAGATAACAGCCTATTTAAGGATGTGGGGGGCAGCATTTGGCCCACTAGGCCCCCCTAAGGTCTCGGGCCCTCCAGCGGCTGCGACATTAGTAGTTCCGCCACCGCTGTCAGAATAGGGCACCAATCCCCCCCGGTCGGATAGGGCACCCAATCTCCCCACGGTCAGAGAATAGGGCACGCAATCTCCCCACGGTCAGAGAATAGGGCACGCAATCTCCCCACGGTCAGAGAATAGGGCACGCAATCTCCCCACGGTCAGAGAATAGGGCACGCACTCTCCCCACGGTCAGAGAATAGGGCACGCAATCTCCCCACGGTCAGAGAATAGGGCACGCAATCTCCCCACTGTCAGAGAATAGGGCCAATCCCCCACGGTCAGAGAATAGGACACGCAATCGCCCCACGGTCAGAGACTAGGGCACGCAATCGCCCCACGGTCAGAGACTAGGGCACGCAATCTCCCCACGGTCAGAGAATAGGGCACGCAATCTCCCCACGGGCAGAGAATAGGGCACGCAATCGCCCCACGGTCAGAGAATAGGGCACGCAATCTCCCCACGGTCAGAGAATAGGGCACGCAATCTCCCCACGGTCAGAGAATAGGGCACGCAATCTCCCCACGGTCAGAGAATAGGGCACGCACTCTCCCCACGGTCAGAGAATAGGGCACGCAATCTCCCCACTGTCAGAGAATAGGACACGCAATCGCCCCACGGTCAGAGACTAGGGCACGCAATCTCCCCACGGTCAGAGAATAGGGCACGCAATCTCCCCACGGGCAGAGAATAGGGCACGCAATCGCCCCACGGTCAGAGAATAGGGCACGCAATCTCCCCACGGTCAGAGAATAGGGCACGCAATCTCCCCACGGTCAGAGAATAGGGCACGCAATCTCCCCACGGTCAGAGAATAGGGCACGCAATCTCCCCACTGTCAGAGAATAGGGCTCGCAATCTCCCCACGGTCAGAGAATAGGGCACGCAATCTCCCCACGGTCAGAGACTAGGGCACCGCAATCTCCCCACGGTCAGAGAATAGGGCACGCAATCTCCCCACGGTCAGAGAATAGGGCTCGCAATCTCCCCACGGTCAGAGAATAGGACACGCAATCGCCCCATGGTCAGAGAACAGGGCACGCAATCTCCCCACGGTCAGAGAACAGGGCACGCAATCGCCCCACGGTCAGAGAACAGGGCACCCAATCTCCCCACGGTCAGAGAATAGGGCACGCAATCTCCCCACGGTCAGAGAATAGGGCACGCAATCTCCCCACGGTCAGAGAATAGGGCACGCAATGTCGCCCACAGATATCGCCCTCCACATCCGTACAATGGCGGTCCGTGTACTACACGTGTCTGGCCAGGATTACATCTCTCCCACGCTCTCGTCTTACAGGCACATCGGACAGATGTGGATTTTATAGCAAACATTTTGTTTATGAAGCAGAAAAGGTGTTTAATCTCAAGAGGAAGGAAACACTGGAAGATTTGGTGCGCGGTGAGCGGCGGCGCCATCCTCTGTGCGGCTGCTGATTGCGGCGTCTCAGCACTAATTAAAGGGAAATTGCCTGAGACTCGCGACAAGACGTTCCTCTGATTATGGATAGAAAGTGCAAACAATTGGGATTAACCCCCGGGCTGCTGCAGCTGCAATGATTCGCCTCCACCTGAGATAATACGGCTGCTAAAGCACTAGAGAGTTCTCCACTGACTATATGGTGATTGCAAAAACTATTTTAAAGGGGAAGTCACAGGAAAATGTTTACACGGAAAATAGAACAGATTGGGAGGTCCTGGATGCCAGAGGGTGACAAACACGAATGACCCCAAAGGCAGAGAATGTGAAATCTGTAAAGAAGTCCATTAAAAAGTGTAAGTGGGATGTCTGAACATCACATAGAGGATTATACTATATATACTTGGATCTGTACCATTTCTCCAGCAGTTACCTGAGACCATCCGCCATTTATATACCAAACCCAGTAGCAACTGCTGCACCCCTATAGCTGATTGTAAATATATATACCCCCCACCCACCCACATACATTACAGCAGGGCCCCCACCCCGTGTTCTCCCCATTTGACAAACAATGGTGGGATTTATCCACAATTTACGGGAAAAAAAAAAAAAAAGCAACTTTTGTAATCCTTAAATGGCAAATCGTGTTTTTATAGCATCCTTGCAACTTTCCTGAGCATGGATATGGCGGGGGTGCAGCCCGGCCTCATCCAATGTATTTATATTAGTTATTTGGCATAAACAATTAAGAAAAAAAAAAAAAATTGTAATTAAAGGGTTAATTCTTGCCCAGAATTGTGTTCTTCACCACCCTGCAGTGAACGTGTCCAGAGCTTTTCCTGCCGCCGGTTACACGACGCAGCCCATATATCAAATACAATTCACGAGAGAAGACAAATGTGCACAAAGCCCTACAGAAATGGAGATTTCTAACCTTATTCAGCATATACAACAGATTGGACGTCACCGGCTCCAATAAAGTCAATGAATTCTTCTCTTAGGCACAAAATATCAACATGTATTGTAAGCATCAAATCTATAATGTACAGAGTGCATTAACCCTATGCAAACCAATGGTTTTGCACTCCCTGCCTTACAAAAGCCACAACTTCTATTTCTCTATTCCCAGAGCTGTAGAGGGGCTTATTCTGTGCAGGACAGATTTTACTTCATCATGCCACCATTTAATATTCTGTGCGATGCCCTGAGTAGCCCCCTCGCCCCCAGAACCTACAAATCAGGGCTCCAAAAATACATAATGCCTATGATCAAAAATCTGATCACAGGCATTGCCAAGGGGTTACACAGAGAGACCGGCCGTGATGGTGCCTGCCGACATCCGCCATACTATTACAGTGGATGACATCACCGGTGACGTCCCGAATCCTCTCCTGCGACTGCCGAGGCCCCTGCACGGAGCAGCAGGCTGCACATGTGCACGACCGATTCAGCCTTTACAGGACTGCCAAAGAGGATAAGAGTATAGATCGGCTACTTGTCCCATAGACTTGTATAGGGGAGCAGTGAGCATGTGCGCCCAGCCACGCCATTCATAAGCACACACCCGCCTTCACATAATCAGTGCGATCGCTGCTATAGGGAGATCATTTGTAATTACCGTAATACCCTTAAGGTTTAGAAAAGTAAAATTACAATATATTTCTAGAGAAAATATTCCATTAAAAAAAGCAACCGTGTGCAAGTGAAGGGTTAACCCCGCACCTCGAGACAGCCCCGCGTGTCATCCATCACACACTGCAGCTTCTTTTTAATATGCATTTAGAATTCGGAGAAGCAAATCAAATTCCATCTACAACTTTAAATTAAAAGGCTTTCTGGCCTATTAAGTTCTCCTCTAAGTTACGGCTCAGCACCATCAAATTCCCATTTTGGGCTGAATTGAAGCACAGAATATGTGAGTGAACGGCTTCTCCCGTCTACAGGTGCAGAGCTGCCAGGGAGGGGCGCTATCGGAGCCATCAGACGGTCATGGATGACACTGCATTACTTCCCACTGTCAGGATTGGCCAATATGGGACGTGACCGGATACAATTCCAATCACAAAGAGAACTTTATTCTCAATTTATTAGAGACACAAGAAAAAAATACTTTACAATCAACCTGCCACAATAATCTGCTAGGAAAATACTGAAAACTGATGAAGATCTGCCCAAACCCTGGACGGCACCGCTATATGGAGAGGACCCTGCTCTTATCTGTACAGTGACTATATACAGTGATACTGACTTACCTCCTGATACAGGTTGTTATTTCAGTGGTCCAGACTATTGTACATGGAGTCTCATTCCTCCGGTGGTTACCACGTCCTATTGTCCTTCATCCCCGAGACCTTATCTATGGACAATGGAACTGACTGGTCAAAGCTTTGACATCTCGATCCCCACATGCTGCAATTTATTCCTGGAACAATTTTTTTCTCTTCTCATTTGTAGATCTTGGCAAAGAGTCGGGACAATTTATAGAACTGCCCCGCACCAAACTGATGTAGTATTATCCTCGTCAGTATAGCGGTAAGTATCCATACCCATCATATAGGAGACAATAATAGTGGAGATAGAACTGCCCCGCACCAGACTGATACTATAATATCCTTGTCAGTATAGCGGTAAGTATCCATACCCATCATATAAGAGACAATACTAGTGGAGAGATAGAACTGCTCTATACCAGACTGATACTGTAATATTATCCACGTCAGTATAGTGGTAAGTATCCATACCCATCATATAAGAGACAATACTAGTGGAGATAGAACTGCTCTATACCAGACATATACTATAATATTATCCACGTCAGTATAGTGGTAAGTATCCATACCCATCATATAAGAGACAATACTAGTGGAGATAGAACTGATGTATACCAGACTGATATACTATAATATTATCCTCGTCAGTATAGCGGTAAGTATCCATACCCATCATATAAGAGACAATACTAGTGGAGAGATAGAACTGCTCTATACCAGACATATACTATAATATTATCCACGTCAGTATAGTGGTAAGTATCCATACCCATCATATAGGAGACAATACTAGTGGAGAGACAGAACTGCTCTATACCAGACTGATATACTGTAATATTATCCTCGTCAGTATAGTGGTAAGTATCCATACCCATCATATAGGAGACAATACTAGTGGAGATAGAACTGCTCTATACCAGACTGATACTATAATATTATCCTCGTCAGTATAGCGGTAAGTATCCATACCCATCATATAGGAGACAATACTAGTGGAGAGACAGAACTGCTCTATACCAGACATATACTATAATATTATCCTCGTCAGTATAGCGGTAAGTATCCATACCCATCACACAAGACCGGCCGCTGCCTCCCAGTGCAGGTACATTATATAGGGGTTTCCAACCATATACACAGAGAATCCTCTTCAGGAGAAAAAATTTTTTTATTAGATTAAAAAATAAAATATGCAGAAAGGTTTGTGTTTTTTTTAAATCTTTTATTTGACATTAAAATAAAAATCATTATAAAAAAGGCAACCTGACAGCAGTGAACAGGTTAATCGCACATTAGACACTAAACAACTTTATTCCAGATGGCAACGTTATATACAGAGATTAGAGAACAATTCCACAGGATCATCAACAAGAAACAGAGAGAGAGACGCCGGAACGTCTCCACGGATCTCCCCGAAGATTAGCAGCATGGAGTAAAGTACAAGACTATATGAACGCTACAAGGAGTCGCCGCTGCAGAGGTGACAGACAGCAGGCGCCCCATGTGTACAGTTATCTGTTAGACAGATCCCGGGGAGTCTTAGGACAACTCCTCAGACGTTAGTGAGTGCGGCCTTCAGCTCAGGTAAGGTGGAGGGGCAGCCGGCTGGGGGCAGCCGGCTAAGAAACTGTGGCAGGGGGAAGGCGGCAGATACAGATACAATCTAGAGAAAAGAAAGCCAAACCCGGGATTCCCATACTTCGATCAATAAGGCCTGACACAACACTTCTGTATCTGACGTGACCTACAAGGGATCAGGAATCCCACTGACCGCACCAAGTAAGATACAAAGATCCCGAACCATTTACTGTGCACAAGTTGTCGTATTTCTAGGTCAGGCACAGCATTGTCCAGGCTTCTGGAGCCGCAGATTAAGGGGAACCCACATTAAGGTAAAAACTCCAAACTGAGTGACCGGACAAGACAGTACATTGTAATGTAGGAGTGAAACAGTGAAAGTGATCAATACCCAATTTACTAAACCATATAAAGCACCTCAGAGTCCTCAGGAAGTCTAGGCGAGTACCTATGGGATTATAGGCGAGTACCTATGGGATTATAGGCAGTACCTATGGGATTATAGGCGAGTACCTATGGGATTATAGGCAGTACCTATGGGATTATAGGCGAGTACCTATGGGATTATAGGCAGTACCTATGGGATTATAGGCAGTACCTATGGGATTATAGGCAGTACCTATGGGATTATAGGCAGTACATACGTCACCTCATCGGCTCGCTCAGCTTTATGGACCATCTGTCCGTGCTGGTACAAACTTTGGATGACATATTTTAGGAGATCCCATCTCTGTTCTCCCAGATTTCAGATTCTCAAACAAACATTTACTGACCCCAACGTGCTGTGAAGTGTGTGACTACGAGTGAACTGTGCGCAGAAACCCTCTACAGCTTCTTAAAGGTTGTGCCAAGATTTCACCCTTATTGAGTGGAGAAGGCGGCATGCTGGACTCGACCTATTGTTTAGATCCTGGTACTAGATTTTGGCTTTAGGACTAAACTTCTGTTGTTGCCCCTTTAATATTTTAGGTTCCTCCCCTTAATACATTAAGATTGTAATTCAGCAGACATCTCAGATATAACCCAGAGAGCTGCGTCAGTGCCTGGAGCCTCAGCGTACAATCTCCCCAGTGGGCTGATCAGCAGCGGTCTTTACACTGTGACATTTCTAGATAATGATCTCACAGTGCAGATAAGATGTGATGGGCAAGAAGGGAGTGCTCGGCATCTTCCCCTTAAAGGGATATCATCAATAACAAGTCTCTGGGTGTTGTACCTTATTGACAGGACTCTGTCAGTAGTGATAAGGCGGCAATCTCTCATATCCCTACGAGATCGCTTCCAGTTCTCATCTTCCCTCTAGTACGGCTGAGATTGAATATACAGAATTCTGCCGGGCAACACACAAACCCTATTAAGTGTATATATACCCTACAGTGATGGAGCCGGCAGAACACGATATAATATTATACACAACTTAAAACCCAACAAGCAACAATAATGTAAAACTAAAGACTGGAAATCCTTAAAAAGATGGAAGACGTCTCCATCCTTTACACAAATGGAAAAACAAATCTTTTCAAACGGCCTCCAGGGTAACACGCTGATCCTACCAGGAGGCCATCATTGTGACAGCAGGAAACCAGCAATAAAACCCGTAAAAACGTAACCCACATGGGCAATGGTCAGACTAGTGATAAAGAGTCACTCATTCCCGTCACAGAACAGGTGGGTGACATTTCATCATCTATAAGTAAATTTAAGATGAAAGTTCTGCAATTATTTCACCATTTCCAAGATGTCTGTCAATTTAAAAGGCAATTTCTACAAAAAAAAAAAAAAAAAAAAAAAAAAAAAAGAGTATTTAATCCCATCCCAAGTATGGCGGCCATGACAGTAGGGCCTGGCTAGAATATGCAGGTTAACAAGGCTTCATTGGTATATTCGATATACTGGTAGTTTAAGGCCGGAGGTCATACAGGTGGGGGCAGGGGAGTCCTCCAGGGGTATTCTGGGTCCTCTTATTACATGTAATAAAATATTTCGTATAAAATTATCTACATTTCAGTCCATTTCTAAGACGTTGCGTCCGTCCCCTCCTCATCCATCATATAAGGTGTCGCAGATTACAAACCTTCCGTGTGACGAGATGTGCGATTAGACTCCACATATTCTAACCTAGTCACTGTTAAACATGAAGATACTACACCTTTATTAATGGCCGCCGGCGCCAGCGAGCTCCGCCGTCCTCCCCAGTAATTGATGCTTCTTGGTTTCCAGGATCACAGAGTAAAATACACACGCGGGACATTTTATTTAGTTGCTAATATCAGACCGCTGGCCTCGGGTCGCTCGTCTTCCTCCAGTCTATTGTGCAATACCAGACAATTGTGCCGTGAGCGGAGTGTTCAGCCCGTTTGGGGCCATTACACAGATATAAAGACATCAAGATAGAGTCTATCATAGGATTCCCTGAAGCACACAATAAAGAGCAGGCTGAGAAAGCTGGATCCCGTCAGGCACCAGTTCAGCCACGACAACTCTGGAAATGAAAAAACAACATTGAATAATCCCAGACATTCAGATTGTGTAGTTGGGGCGAGACAGTTTGTCAGTGGATTCCCTGAAGCAGATAATAAGCAGGAGGCCGAGGATACAAGATCCTGTGAGGCACCAGCTCGACCAGGACAGGGCTGTGTAAATACAAAAGAGTAAGAGAACATCACGGCCATTGTGTGCGTTACCACAGGAAGAAATAAGTGGCACAAAAACAACCTCAGGTCACGGTCAGAGCCGCGCAGACAGGGACGCAACATCAACCCCGCCATAGCAGAACCAGCGCAGAGACATCTGTGTCTAGGACAGAGACCTCAAGGGCATTTTTAGTGGAAATTTTGAACATGCAAGAAAATGTCACTTCAAAAATGTCACCAAAGACCATGATACAGTTTAATATTTCATTAGACTATATTATAACATCTGCAGCATTTTGCCTATAAAGACGCCATAAATCTCACGGTCAGTCTGCTGGTTCTCCGACGCCTCCTGGGCTGCAGTTACTTGCGCCGCTACCACTGGCGTAGCCGACACCCCTGCAGAACCACGAGACCCTCTGACGTGTGAATGAGCACCAATATCTGTAACACGCTCAGGAAATATACCGCAGCACTTACACTGAAGCCGAATACCAATCCCTTTACGTGGCATAGCCCAGAGCTGCGCTCACTATTCTGCAGATTACGGATAAAATCACCAAACCACTCAGGGGTTATTGGAGTTGGGTAGAGGTAGAAAATGTATAACAAGACTCCCCTTTTACACATCCCCAATTCCAGCACTGGCCGTCTGGTCCCCACCATTTCCGTTCCTTCCCGCACCAGATGTGATGACATTTTAGATCGACCACTTTAGTGACTCTCCGGCCTCAGCAATGAAGTCCGCATGGACAGAGCGGAGGCTCGGTGACCGAGGTATCTGTATACGTCACGCTGAGGCCGTGATCGGAGCAGTCACATGACCACAACAGGATCACTTCTAATCCGGCAAGGAACAGAACCATCAGGGACTGGAGCACTGACACTGAAAAGCTGCGTTTAAGAGTCAATTTCTGAAATAACACAGACAACCCCTACCCTAGGGTCACACTGTGGTCTCCCCCACTATAATGGGGTCTGCTGTCCCAAAACTGAAGCAGCAGCAACGAAGGAGGAAAAAAAAAAATAAAAAAAATTTCCTCCGTGCAGGATTTTTCAGCAGTTTCTGCAGCGACCCCCCGCACAGATGTGAACCCAGCCTTAACTGACCTCCAATAAAACCCTCTGAAAGGTGACGGCAGCTCTGGAGTATAATGCAGGGTTTGTATTTGCAGACTCCACCTTTTCCTATGTGAACTGTCACCTACTTAGAGGTGGTGGAGACGCTGCTACTTCATTTACTAAAACTGCTGCATGCTCACAAATTTTGCTGCTGCCTACAAGAAAAAAAAGTCTGCCCCGACTGTGCACAAGCAGCAGGTACCTTATATACCGACCACGCGGGGTGGGAAGTCAGAGGATGAAATGAGAACCTATAGAGCAGCAGTGGTTAACCCATCATGTGCCACCATACAATAATTATATAATACACAGATATATATATATATATATATATATATATATCTACTCTCTCTCTATATATATACACACAGACACACACACACACACTTGCCCTCTGACACAGTTTATCTCATACGTACGAGTCCAGTATAGAGATTATGCCCCTTTATGGCTGACCATTCCCCGCGTCCTCTGCTCTGTCCAGCATATTTTATGGGATTTTGCAGTAGGTTGCGAGCTACGGAGGCGGCCGCGGCAGTGAATACAGCTCTTGAGTCATCTCTGCAGCCTGCTCTCCTTCATTACTAGAGGACACGGCACACTGTTATACAAGGGCCGCAGTTCTTAGGGGTATACACATAAATAACAGAATTATTCAGCACAGCCGTCTCCGGACACCGACTGCACACAAGGCTTTTACACTTGTCATTTTTATGGAAGAGACTCGCTTGGTCTCTGAACACTGGAAGGGAAGGCATTTTCAAGCTGGCAGCAAGAAATGTATTCTTAAAAGACTAATGGGAAGGGGAGAGAAGAGCAGCAAAAGCTCCGAGGCCGGAAACGTACCAGATACAAAAAGATACAGGACACAATGTGATGGCCCCCAGGAAATGGCTCCAGAACATATGGAAGCCCCATGTAATGTACCTCAAGACGGTCACACTGAGATAAAGAGCTAAGAATTTAATGTGTAAGGGGGCGGCTGTCACCGAGACAAAAGACGGACTGAACGTGCTGGAATTCAATGTACCCTTCATTCCTCTGGAGAGCGAGGACGCGACTGCAGCTTCTCTCCGTACTGACAGCCATACAAGCATGGCCGATACAGATCTAGGTATTTAGGGAGATTGGAAACCTGGTCGCCATTTTGGGCTCCATTCAGATCACGTGTTTACATCTGTTTAGCAGATCAGTTTAAAACCGGTGCAAAGAGCTGCAAATATCTGTATATTAAATTCTATATATATTATATATTATAATATGTGCCATCAGATTACACAGACACTGAAGGACACAAGTGTACGGAATACCAAAGCTGAGCCAATTTTTCTAACCCATTGATCTGCGTAACCAGACGGCCTCTGTTTGCATCAGTTTTTTGTATCTGTTAAAGTAATTTAAAAAAAACGTAATCTGAACGGAGGCCAAGGCAGTGTATACGGCATTACAATGGTGCCCTACAAGACAGAGCTGGAGTTTTTATAGACAGCATTTCTTATTATACGGCTGTCGACAGCTGGAGAGACAGAACTATCGATAGGAAGGGATCCTGATGCGGAGACCAGTGCCAGTCTAACAAAAAAGTAGAAGGCAACACCCCCACAATAGTACTTGCCCCTCCAGCATGGCCGCCATCAGGCACATTACAGCACATACGAGGCGCCCTCTCTCGTTCCAGCGACGCTGCAGCTTCTTTCAATCCCTCAATGGCACGGTCTTATCCTACAGAATGACTGCTGAGCTCCGCTGCCTGGAAGATGACGGATAGACAATGCGGGGTAATTGCAATGCTTGAGCTGATCCTGATGGGGAAATTTATCAGTCTGAACGCTGCACTTGGATTTCTAACTGGATTCTGCGCCCTCCTTTATAACATTCCAAAAGGCAGAAAGAGAAAGTCTTCTCCCTGTTCTGCAAGATGTTACAACATTAAGGTATCCAGGACTTGTGATGGGTGAAAAGACGCGGCAAAAACAGAGCGAAGCTGAAGAGAGCCAAAAAAAAAAAAAAAATCACAGTGCACAACATATTGCAATACAGAAGTCACAGTGCATGTATGTATATATATTACACATACATATATACACACACACACACACCTATCTATATCTCAGAGCTATCCCCAGCCTGGTCAGATCACATCAGCTTCAGTCCAGGAAAGAGTTAAACACACAGCAGAGATTTCTGGGTAGAAATATTGTAATCTTCCTGCCATGAACACATAAGCCCCTTTTCCGATGAACGCTACCAGATCGCCTCAGATCCCCCGGACTCACCTTTGGCATTTGGAGAGTTCCTGGTGCTGGGGACTTATTCAGTACCAGCTTTAGATGAGGGACCAAGCAAGACAAAGAAGTCCTGGATGGTCCTGTGTCCGAGCACCGCTCAGCTGGTTGGTTGTCACTACAGATGACAAAGCTACACAATGCGGGTATTTTCTGCAGTGGAAAAACTGTATAGTACGGGAACCGCGCAGAGCCGAGCCGGCACCATGCAGCGGAAAAGGGGCTTAGATTTGGTGCTCATAATCGGACTAGGCAAGCGGCCTTGCCCCAAAACACACCTCAGACATCGGAGGCCACACATGGCAGAAGTGCAGCATATTTGGCTTCTGCAGAAAGTGAATATTTCGTTTGCAGACTTCTATTAAGGGGACGCGGCTTCTTCTGCGTTATTTTTCTGGCAGAGCTTTATAGCCACATGTGTCCTTAGCCGAAAGAAGTTCTCCGGACTGAAATATCTATAAGGACTGCTCATCGGTATCAGATTGGATCACTTCCACCGCACAGGCCAGGGAGGTCATGTGTTCATCAGTCACATGGTCTGTTTGTAGCTCAGTCCCATTCAAGTGAATAGTAGCAGAGATGCAGCTCTCTGGCATGGCCGCTATACAGTGAACCGACCCGTGTCTTCCAGCTCCTTCCCCTGTATAAGTACAGACAAGTTCTGAAACAGCCGATCTGATACTTTAATATTGCTGAGCTATGTTTAGGATAGGTCTCATTCTATAACAGAATGGGCGGGGGGCGGAATATTACGCCAGTGATCGCCAATTCTCTTCGCCATGAGATGTGCATGAACTATTAAGAGTCTGAGCTGACAATTCTGGCGCACTATTATGTGCCAAAATGGACACCTACACCACGGAAATTTCTGATAGAACAAACTAACTATAGAGTAAATTAGATGAGCCCACATTGGCGCATATGAGGGGCAGGCACCAAAGACGTGCCACATTTAATAAGCCCATTTACACCAGAAAACTGGCTTAGGTGGGTTAGTAAATTCTGTTAGCGCGGGCTGAGCGCTATTGATTGATTATTGATATATTGATGATCAGCCAGGCGGAGGGCCGGCACAGCCTACATGAATATTATTAATGGGCCCGATACAAATTCCCCCCTCGCCGCTCTGCAGATTATTCCGCGCTGCTCATTTCACCGCCTTCAATAATTTGCTACTAATTCTATGACAATATTAATATGGATTCGAGGATTGCCATCCTTTCCAAATCTCCAGCACAAGAAGCAGCTGAAATATTTTCTCTGATGAGCGTGGGCTCCGCTCTGAACGGCTTTTCTGTCCTGCAAGATCAATACATAGAACAGAACTTTTACCAGGAATTAGAGACAAAATGTCAGACGTCCTAAAATGTCAGCGCACAATTATCTGCTGCACCCAAAGCTGCGCGGTGACCTTCCAACCGCGCCAAACGTGGCGCCTGATTAATGGGGATAACCAGGATAGGACGCCATGACACGGACTACTGGACTATTACTGAAGCAAGACCAAAGCCCTGCAGAAAACAGCCAAAGGGCTGCAAGATCCACAGATATGAATGGTGATCGGAGAGCTCAGGGCGTCGGATTCTTGTGCAGATAAAATAGGAAAATAGCAACAGTGGCAGAAGAAGAAGCAGCAGCAGCTACTAAGGAGACAGGGCAGAGGACAACGGGGCGAGCCAAGGGGTAGAAGCTAGCCAAGAAACTCAGAGCACCACAGCGGCACTGTGCAATAGGAGCCTGGAATCTATTACATCACGCACTTGCAAAATCCAGAGTCATGTCTGCACATACAATGATCAACCAGAACATTAAATCCAGTCTACATGCCCAGTATTGTGGACTGCACTGCCCCATATACACAAGCTGTGATGTCCTGTGTGTACTGACCCATATATCATAGTCAGCAGTGGTCAGGGGTCAGCATGGACGCTCTGACCGGTCTGTGACTACCCCATATACACAAGCTGTGATGTCCTGTGTGTACTGACCCTTATATCATAGTCAGCAGTGGTCAGGGGTCAGCATGGACGCTCTGACCGGTCTGTGACTACCCCATATACACAAGCTGTGATGTCCTGTGTGTACTGACCCTTATATCATAGTCAGCAGTGGTCAGGGCATGGACGCTCTGACCGGTCTGTGACTACTCCATATACACAAGCTGTGATGTCCTGTGTGTACTGACCCTTATATCATAGTCAGCAGGGGTCAGGGGTCAGCATGGGCGCTCTGACCGGTCTGTGACTACCCCATATACACAAGCTGTGATGTCCTGTGTGTACTGACCCTTATATCATAGTCAGCAGTGGTCAGGGGTCAGCATGGACGCTCTGACCGGTCTGTGACTACTCCATATACACAAGCTGTGATGTCCTGTGTGTACTGACCCTTATATCATAGTCAGCAGTGGTCAGGGGTCAGCATGGACGCTCTGACAGGTCTGTGACTACCCCATATACACAAGCTGTGATGTCCTGTGTGTACTGACCCTTATATCATAGTCAGCAGGGGTCAGGGGTCAGCATGGGCGCTCTGACCGGTCTGTGACTACCCCATATACACAAGCTGTGATGTCCTGTGTGTACTGACCCTTATATCATAGTCAGCAGTGGTCAGGGGTCAGCATGGACGCTCTGACCGGTCTGTGACTACCCCATATACACAAGCTGTGATGTCCTGTGTGTACTGACCCTTATATCATAGTCAGCAGTGGTCAGGGGTCAGCATGGACGCTCTGACCGGTCTGTGACTACCCCATATACACAAGCTGTGATGTCCTGTGTGTACTGACCCTTATATCATAGTCAGCAGTGGTCAGGGGTCAGCATGGACGCTCTGACCGGTCTGTGACTACCCCATATACACAGGCTGTGATGTCCTGTGTGTACTGACCCTTATATCATAGTCAGCAGTGGTCAGGGGACAGCATGGACGCTGTGACCGGTCTGTGACTACTCCATATACACAAGCTGTGATGTCCTGTGTGTACTGACCCTTATATCATAGTGTCAGCAGTGGTCAGGGGTCAGCATGGACGCTCTGACCGGTCTGTGACTACTCCATATACACAAGCTGTGATGTCCTGTGTGTACTGACCCTTATATCATAGTCAGCAGTGGTCAGGGGTCAGCATGGGCGCTCTGACCGGTCTGTGACTACTCCATATACACAAGCTGTGATGTCCTGTGTGTACTGACCCCTTATATCATAGTCAGCAGTGGTCAGGGGTCAGCATGGACGCTCTGACCGGTCTGTGACTACCCCATATACACAAGCTGTGATGTCCTGTGTGTACTGACCCTTATATCATAGTCAGCAGGGGTCAGGGTGAGCATGGATGCTCTGACCGGTCTGTGACTACCCCATATACACAAGCTGTGATGTCCTGTGTGTACTGACCCTTATATCATAGTCAGCAGTGGTCAGGGGTCAGCATGGATGCTCTGACCGGTCTGTGACTACCCCATATACACAAGCTGTGATGTCCTGTGTGTACTGACCCTTATATCATAGTCAGCAGTGGTCAGGGGTCAGCATGGACGCTCTGACCGGTCTGTGACTACCCCATATACACAAGCTGTGATGTCCTGTGTGTACTGACCCTTATATTATAGTCAGCAGTGGTCAGGGGTCAGCATGGACGCTCTGACCGGTCTGTGACTACCCCATATACACAAGCTGTGATGTCCTGTGTGTACTGACCCTTATATCATAGTCAGCAGTGGTCAGGGGTCAGCATGGACGCTCTGACCGGTCTGTGACTACTCCATATACACAAGCTGTGATGTCCTGTGTGTACTGACCCTTATATTATAGTCAGCAGTGGTCAGGGGTCAGCATGGACGCTCTGACCGGTCTGTGACTACTCCATATACACAAGCTGTGATGTCCTGTGTGTACTGACCCTTATATCATAGTCAGCAGTACTATAGTTGCTCTTCTGTGTGATCGGTCTAGATGTATTGGACCCATATAGTATACTATCCCTATTACTTGACCCCCCCAGTTCACAAGTTTGTGATGTGGTTATTGACCTCATGTTTTACAGGCAAAATAGCTTTTAAATGCCTTTCACCTGTAAAAACCCCATAATGGCAAATCCAGATTGTAGGGGAAAGTGCATTTACATGTCCTGGTAAGTATTATATATTACATAATACTAACATTTTATACACACACAGATTATATTATAAAGTACACAGAACAGAACATGCTCCAGTATGGGCCGATCGCCCCTGCTCCATGATTTTACCCTTCAGTGCTCAGCAGGAGTTGGAGCTTAGCCACAAGATGGCTCAGGCCCAGGTACTTCATCTCTCGGGTGCAGCGGCCCCATACTTACAGCTTTAGGGTTGGTTTGTGTTGCTACGCACAGGACTATGGGGAGATACATTTCTGGTTAACTAGGATAAAACAATGAGCTGCCAGTCACAGCTGCTACCTGCGGCGCCCGTCACTCAAGATCCTGGCAGCCAGACAACACAATACGGTAAAGCAGCCAGGTTATGCTTTCTCCCATGCTGGACAGACACAGAGGTGCTCAGGGAGGGCAGGATGGGCGCTGAAGGGCAGAAAATCTGCACAAACTGTAGTCTTGTTCACCATCAGCTGACATCATTGTCAAGTCAAGAGCTTTCACCCAGACGCAAATCCATCCACACAGCTGAAAGCAAAGTAGCCGGCCACTATAGAATACATCCCACATAGACACACACACCAAGGGGGATGTTACATACACAGGAGGGCCAGCTAGTGTAGCCCTGAGTCACGTGGGTGAAGGCAGCTGTATGTACACATCCCCTTTAAGGAGGTACCCACCCCAGCCACCTGTTAAGTGCCCCCTGCTGCCGTTTCTACATTCTTGTATCATATACAGTGTAACTGAGCGTTGCGTCCACTCACCTGTGTGATAAAAGGTTAAAAACACCAACAAGAGTCCAGTGAAGATGTTACTCAAGAAGGTGACAAAGCCGCAGGTGATTCCCTCCGGGATGGGGTAAACGGTTTCCACAAACATTTCAAAGAATATCGGCACCGTACCATTGAGAAAGACGCCGATCAGGATACACGAGGTATAAAGGGTCGCTGCAACAGACACAAAGACACAAGAAAATCACTTAGAGTTACTGGAAATGCAAAGACATAAGTAAAGGGCAAACAAATCCAAGACATATACATATACATTTCTGGTGCAACTTTTTGCTTTTCTCTGAGCTTTGGTAAAAATTAGGTGGAGCAGGGCAGGAATCATTGTAAGCCGGGGCAGGAATCATTGTGAAGCCTACAAAGGGTCCTGACCGGCATAGAATTGGATTCTGGCCCACCGAACCATCCACAATGTCCTGGAGTAAAGAGGTCGGAGCATCTCACACCTGCACAAGCTTGGATTAGGAACGGACCCCAAAATGCTAGTCTAGACCTATCAGACCATGGGCTACACATCCCGACAATGAGGGCTCCATGTCCCACTACTCCCCTGAGCTAAATGCACAGAATGGTTGCCACTTTGTTAGCCCACAGACCATCATGTATAGAAACAGAGCAATTTTGTGACAGGACAAACAATTTACATGTAGGACTCTGCAGATCCTTACTGTACGACACTCACCATATCTATTACTGCTGCACCTATAGCCCATATACAGGGGCTGCCCCATACTGAATACACTAAACATTTTCTGATGACTCTGCTATTGTGGGATGTGCGAGAGGGGATTTGGAGGAGGAACATAATGGAAAACCCCCTCAGGGATTAATAAAGATTTATCCCGTTCTATACAGCGGGCAGGCCTGGTTCTGCATGGCGTCCTCACTAGAGCCATTTGGATCAAGCCAAAGTGATCCTGTGAAACCAGAGCCTTGTGCAAATGTATAGTCATTTATAGTATGGGGAAAGATTTATAGAATTAATGTTTTCTTGCAATGTATAACAAAGCAAACATTTTTTGAGTGTAGAATAGGCTTTCTGGGCAATTGCTGCAGTCTGGACAGTGTAGGGGCCCCATCTCGGACAGGGGCCCCAGTTACCAGCTTGACATCTTAAGCGTCTGAGCTTGCTCTTTCAGATCTGAGGACTACAATACACACAACAAAGCCAGGACATGAGAAATGTTTCATCTGCAGCCGCTGATTTATCCTGATCTACCCAATGCCAACAATATCTGCAGACATTTACAACACTTGGCTCGGCTTCCCTCTCTGACAGCGCACCTATAGGCCGCCGAGAAAAAAAAAAAGGATAAAATGTCTGCATGTCCTGTGTATTCCAGTGTGATAAAGAGGGAACAGCTCAAAGGCAGAATCCTTCCGTCAGGCTGATTTACGAATCATTAGCTAGTCAAAGCCTAGAACGTCGTCTGCCGCCAACTGCGCAATTCAGTACAGTCAGGAAAAACCGCCTGACCTCCAGAACAAACAAAACATATCTGACGCAAAGGTAATGACCCTGCAGAATGAAGACACAAACAGCTCCCCACAGGGCCATATAATAGAGCAATATGTCAGGAGAAATCGCTGCACTGATCAAACCCCCCTCCGGCGGCCGCCAAAGCCGGAGGTCTGTGCGAGGAGACAATGAACTTACACAAGAAGAAAATCTACTGAAATTATTTTAGGGGAAAGTTGCAGAAAGAGAGTTGTCATGGTGTGCCCAGATCAAACGCTCTGAAGGGCTGCGAGCGCACGAGATGTGCGGGGACCGTCGCCTTATTAAGAAATCTCATTTTAATGAATAATTACTCTGTAACAAGCGACCTTCTTAAGAAGGTGAAACACTTCATTACGTGCGTGCAGGAGATTGAGCTCTGCTGGGAAAGTGTCGGATGGTGAAACAAAAGTATCTGACAAACAAGTCAATCAAAATGGAAACTGAAGGTGTCAGAGTGTGTTACATTTACCCTGCGCCTACGATCCCCAGACATGGCAGTCATCTGTGACCATGGCAGAAGGCTGGTCACATGACAAAGCATGGCGATTTCTGGACACATCACATAGCTGCCCGTAGGCGGCCTGGGCTAATACATCAGATCAGTAACAAATACCAATAACTCATCGAGACAGCAGAAACCGTCCACCATGGCAAACTATACATTATATATGGTGGGTCATCTGGATACCACCGCCCCAACATCTGAGCAGCGCTGCATCAAGGTGCTACATTCAGAACTCTACTAGATTCCCAAGGGGATTAGATTGTAAGCTCTAGGGACAGGAATGGAGGCAAGCAATCACAGCAGGACAGAATATGTCGCCATGTCAGCGTGCTCAAGGTTTATATCTGTAAAGCAGCATTAATAAAGAGGATACAATTCCAACTAACCATAAGCAGCGCCTCTTGGGACTTCTTGCTCTGTTATTGAATGGCGCTGGAGAATATGTTGGTGCTTAGGGGCAGATTGCCAATCTCAGAGAGAACTGACCTGGTGGGCCCGGCCGACGAGCTACTGTGACAGTGGGCTGCTCAGTCCAACTCTGACTGCACTGATGATGTGTAACAAAGGTACCGGCACTAACTGTATACCTTTTAGAGGCTGCAGCACCAGACAGGCCATAGGTCAACGTGAAGTCCTGGTTGACTCCCATCCTGATGCAGTGTTGTTGCACACCTTGCACCTGGATGTTTCATCCTGCCTGACACACTTGTTCACTCCGCCTTTGTCCCCCCCTTACCATATGCTATCAGTTTCCTTTACATTGAGGGAGAGGGTGAAGCAGTCTCATGTACAATATGGGGTGCAGCAGTCCTTGTGTAACTTATACAGGACAGCTGTATGACATCTCTCCATATTTTACACAGGACTGCTGCAGCCTGCCCCCTTTTATTCCCTCCATGTAAATTAGTGGACTGTGATACAGCCATGTGTCAGCGTTACATGGTGTAAGCCATAAACAGTATGGAGACGACAACTATAAGTGGGAATATCCTGAGCGGTGCCTGTACATTGCAGGGTGTCAGGCCTCACCAGCACACGTTGTCCAGTATCAGCTTTACACCTGGGAACTGCTCTAAATATGGGACAAGAATCCTCATCCCAACACCCGGCCTAGAGAAGAACACGAATGCATGAAGAACAACCACCCAAGGCGCTGCAGGGTGTGCACTTACCTGTGGTGAGAGGAAGGTGGGTGACGTTGCTTAAAAATGTCAATGTAAACCAGGTGGCTGCAAGTGTAGAAGCCGAAAACAGCAGGACAAGGATCGGCTTCAGGACGCCCCGGACAGAATCTGCAAATCTGGGGAGAAAGGAAAAAGAAGACACTGGGATGAAAAACCACATCATCTACTTTACTGCAGCAAACGCATCAATGAGACGAACCATCACCTACAGACCAGACAAGGAGCCATCCCAGGAACACAAGACCCTTACACACGTCTGTCTATAGAGTACATATAATAATCAGCTATGGCTGCCTAATACTGTATGGACAACCCTTATACCACCAGGACAGCTCTGCCCCCATCATGGCCCAGACCCTGCTAGATCTTTGCAGATTCTTGAGGGATCTGGAGATATCAGCAGCAGATCCTTTCAGTCGCTCGGTGTGGCCTCTATGGATCCAGCACATCACACACATGATCAAAGTGAGAATTCAGATTTGGGAACCTGGAGCCAAATCATTGCCTTCATCTCTAGGTCATGTTCCGCATTGCTGGCCATTGCCCTACTGAGAGAGACCACTGCCATTAGGGAGCACTTGGGGTGTACAATGTTTAGGTAAGTGTCACATCCACATGATGCCAGCAGACCATAGTCCAGAGCAGCACCGGCCTCCGCTGACTTTACCATACTACATCCTGGTGCCATCTCCTCCACAAGCACCCGGCCATCTACATGATGTCACACCACATTCCTCAGACCAGACGCTTGCTTCCATGGCTCCAGTTCTGAGGCAGATGTGTCCATTTCAGTAGTGGACAGCTGTACTTTTTCGGCAGTTTGCGCTCCAGTTGGTTTTCGATAGGATAGGACTAGACGGGCCAACACGCGCCCCACATACAAATCTGTAAGCCTTGGGCACCACATGCCAGGAACGCCCCCCCCTGCGATAGAGGAGAGAGATGCTCTGACCAAACCATCGCCATCATAGCTAGGCCCTTTTCAGTGATGTCAGTAACAGGGGGCGGGGCTGTGACAACCTCTCAGACATGATATATACAGGCTGGGTGTCAGTAGTAATAGATGAATAGCTGTACTGTAGTATAAGGTGTGCGGATCTCATGTCTGATCACATGTCATTATATCAGTGATGTCAGTAACAGGGGGCGGGGCTGTGACAACCTCTCACACATGATATATACAGCTGGTTGTCAGTAGTAATAGATGAATAGCTGTACTGTAGTATAAGGTGTGCGGATCTCATGTCTGATCACATGTCATTATATTATATCAGTGATGTCAGTAACAGGAGGCGGGGCTGTGACAACCTCTCAGACATGATATATACAGCTGGTTGTCAGTAGTAATAGATGAATAGCTGTACTGTAGTATAAGGTGTGCGGATCTCATGTCTGATCACATGTCATTATATTATATCAGTGATGTCAGTAACAGGAGGCGGGGCTGTGACAACCTCTCAGACATGATATATACAGGCTGGTTGTCAGTAGTAATAGATGAATAGCTGTACTGTAGTATAAGGTGCGGATCTCATGTCTGATCACATGTCATTATATTATATCAGTGATGTCAGTAACAGGGGGCGGGGCTGTGACAACCTCTCAGACATGATATATACAGCTGGTTGTCAGTAGTAATAGATGAATAGCTGTACTGTAGTATAAGGTGTGCGGATCTCATGTCTGATCACATGTCATTATATCAGTGATGTCAGTAACAGGAGGCGGGGCTGTGACAACCTCTCAGACATGATATATACAGCTGGTTGTCAGTAGTAATAGAAGAATAGCTGTACTGTAGTATAAGGTGTGCGGATCTCCTGTCTGATCACATGTCATTATATCAGTGATGTCAGTAACAGGGGGCGGGGCTGTGACAACCTCTCAGACATGATATATACAGCTGGTTGTCAGTAGTAATAGATGAATAGCTGTACTGTAGTATAAGGTGTGCGGATCTCATGTCTGATCACATGTCATTATATCAGTGATGTCAGTAACAGGGGGCGGGGCTGTGACAACCTCTCAGACATGATATATACAGCTGGTTGTCAGTAGTAATAGATGAATAGCTGTACTGTAGTATAAGGTGTGCGGATCTCATGTCTGATCACATGTCATTATATCAGTGATGTCAGTAACAGGGGGCGGGGCTGTGACAACCTCTCACACATGATATATACAGCTGGTTGTCAGTAGTAATAGATGAATAGCTGTACTGTAGTATAAGGTGTGCGGATCTCATGTAATTATATTACTTTAATATTTTATTAACCCTTTACCAGCTTTAGCCATCTACAAGTCTCAGTAAGACGTGGCCATAGAGAATGTATATACCAGCCTGAACCCTGCGGCACACTTCCTTCTCTACCAGCCCTTTGCTGGGACCCTTCCTCCTCCTGCGCTGAATCCTTTTCACATGGATTGCGTCTTCTGTGATCTCGGCCTCATCCAGATAGATTAATAACTTCTCAGTACACAGCCGGCGCAGCACCAAGTATCTGTCACATCGAGCGGCTCTTCCCGGATGAGCTAAACAGGCAAACATATGAGGATCCGCTTCCAAATTAGGAATTAAAAGATGGAGTTTGTAATTAACCAGTTCTGGAGACAATTACAGGCTGTCGTCAGGATGGCATGGAGGAATAATTTGCAGAAAATGACAGGATAATGCTGAAATTGTGATATTTTTGCCTTGCTAAACATTAGCAGCTGGTGGAACAAAAACACAAAAGGCGTTTTCAATAGAATAATGAGGAGAGCGCTGGTGGGTCCGCGCCGCCGCAACACTCAGCTTACTGAAATCTCTGAAATGTGACAAGAATTATGACCTAATTTTCCTGATTACAACTTTCAGCAGATTATTATAGCCAGGCCTGTCATGGATCCAGCCCTCCAGAAAAGACAGATGAGTGGCCCCGAGTCTCATTAGGTTCCCGGAGACGGAGACCATTGTGGTTTCAGCTTCGCTGCGGCTTGTCAGCCGACAGCAGATACATCTATGACCATTCCATTTACTGGGAGATTAGCTTCTCAACGCCGCCTCCTGGACATGCAAGACACAGACTTATCTTTCCAATAAATCAGCACCAAGGAAAGCAGAGTTAACCGTATCCCATAGGAAAAATAATCCTCTGTAATACGTGTGAGGGGTTAGGATTAGGGGGTGTACATACACACTGATAAGCCCCCCAAATCAGACGTTACCACTCTGTACTATACAAGACAAACCCCTCAAATATCTGCAGCACATCTCATGCGCCCCCTCGGCACAGCTACATATACCATAAGCATATCCAGCCCAACTACCCAAACTTCATGTCACCACTTAGGAGGTACAAAAGTAAGTTCTGAGCACTACAGCGCACCCCACCCATCACTAACACTGCAGAGCCTGAACTGGAGACCAAGCAGAGCAATACCATGCGCTATATGCCAATACACCAGCTATCAGAGTAAATGGGGACAAGCTCAACGGGCTGTGTCCCCCGCTCACATGTCATGATTTGTTTAAAGGGAAGGTCCAGGAGTTTTATTCTGAAGATTATCAGTGGGGGGTCCAACTCTTGTCCATCAGTCGTAGGAAGGGTCCATGACACTCAGTCGAGCACTGCAGCTTCTTAGTGACTGACGTCTCATCACATCCATCGGTCACATGACAGGCCTGAAACGCAGTCCCATTAAAGGGCTTTTCCGGAACTAAGATACTCATGCCCTCTTGGGATAGACCATCAAAGTAAAACGATACCATAGTCCAGGACTATATGGGACTAACGTGCAGTACCAAGAACAGCCACTAGGCCATGTACAGAACTGTGCTTGGTATACAGTGATGTGGCTGCAGCACGGCCCCTTTAGCTGATCGGTACAGGTGCTGCGAGTCCCCTTTGTTCTTGTTCCCAGGACTAATGCTGTATATTACACCGCCATCATATGCTGGTGAGGCTTTTCTATGATGCTGAAGTTCTGATGACTTGTGTATCCAGAATGAAGCAGTTTCTCTCGGCCGGGCAAGTGAGAACTTTCTTCAATGACACTACAGCAGGTAAAGCTGCGCACAAACCGCAGGATGTCCGAAAGTCAGTAACATGAAGTCTGCATACACTGAGCAAACCTGACACAAACGAACCAAAAATCACAGTCTACATTGTAACAAACCCTCACCTATCAATACTATGAGCATCAAATATACAAAGTGCCAGGAAGAGGAAAAGAAATATATCAACTCTCCTCACCTTCCCACAGCGATTCCCACAAAACACCCACCGACAATCGACCAAAAGCCGATCCAGCCAGCATCCACCTATGGAGAGAAGACGTGTATGAGAGGTGACCGCCGACACAGGGAGCAGCCAAAGCCTGTGTATATCTCACATGCTGTATTATACTCCAGAGCTGCGCTCACTATTCTGCTGGTGCAGTCACTGTGTACATACATTACATTACTTATCCTGTACTGATCCTGAGTTACATCCTGTATTATACTCCAGAGCTGCGCTCACTATTCTGCTGGTACAGTCACTGTGTACATACATTACATTACTTATCTTGTACTGATCCTGAGTTACATCCTGTATTATACTCCAGAGCTGCACTCACTATTCTGCTGGTACAGTCACTGTGTACATACATTACATTACTTATCCTGTACTGATCCTGAGTTACATCCTGTGTTATACTCCAGAGCTGCGCTCACTATTCTGCTGGTGCAGTCACTGTGTACATACATTACATTACTTATCCTGTACTGATCCTGAGTTACATCCTGTATTATACTCCAGAGCTGCACTCACTATTCTGCTGGTGCAGTCACTGTGTACATACATTACATTACTTATCCTGTATTATACTCCAGAGCTGCGCTCACTATTCTGCTGGTACAGTCACTGTGTACATACATTACATTACTTATCCTGTACTGATCCTGAGTTACATCCTGTATTATACTCCAGAGCTGCGCTCACTATTCTGCTGATACAGTCACTGTGTACATACATTACATTACTTATCCTGTACTGATCCTGAGTTACATCCTGTATTATACTCCAGAGCTGCGCTCACTATTCTGCTGGTGCAGTCACTGTGTACATACATTACATTACTTATCCTGTATTATACTCCAGAGCTGCGCTCACTATTCTGCTGGTACAGTCACTGTGTACATACATTACATTACTTATCCTGTATTATACTCCAGAGCTGCGCTCACTATTCAGAGCTGCAGTTTCCCAGCATTCCCAGCTCCTTTATCATTTGCAATGACATTAGTCTGGTGAGTTGCATTCTGGGATGTGTCTCTTTCCATCAGGCTCTATACAGTCATGTGAGGTAGGGACCACTAACCACCCCCTGCACTATATAATATATCCGCTCCTGGTATATCCTCCTCTATCCCATATTACTGATACAATTACCTGATTCACATGAATCGGAGTTAAAATCAGATCCAGAACCCCTGACCACCCGGCGTAGAATCCCAGAGGGATGGCATAGGCCAAAACGATCGTCAGGAAGCGAATGTTACTGGGGAAAAAAAGAAGGACAGACTGGTGAGGAAGGTCCAAAAAGTCTCAAGACATTCGCTAAATACTACAGACTATCTGCAAAATCTAAAACGGAAAATGCACAAAGTGTAAGTCATAAAACAAAACAAGCAGGATCCTGCGATCTATGGGGGTGAATGGTCCAGAACCCGCTCCACATTACACACAGAAGACGATGACCTCAACCTGGCCGTATACAGACATTACTAAGGTCTCATGCATCTGGCAGCTCCGGACCCTGCAGGGGATCTCCACCCCTAAACATTACAAGCACACAAAGGTCAAAGCAGTTTTTGGGGACTTACATATGAATGAATTATCCTCAGGATATGTTATCAATATGTAATCGGTGGGGTCAAGCACCCAGGAGCCCCATGAATCTGCTGGTTAAAAAGGGCACAGCTTCTTCACCGATTACCAAGCACAGCGCTGTACATATCCTAGTGGCTGTGCCTGGTATTGCAGCTCATCCCCATTCACTTGGATGGGACAGTACTTCTATTGCACTGTGACGTCATCAGCACAAGGAAGAGGCCATAGATAAGTCATCAATATGTAATTACCAGAAACCCCTTTAATACATTTCCCAGAATTTTAGTCATTGTCATCCTTAGACTGTGTCCTCTTAAGCTAAATCCCCAGGGCTCAGGTCTGCAGCGGACACAAGCACAGCGAGAAGCAGCCCAAGTCATCTGGTTGTGGAGTAACTTCAGCCACAATGATTTTTGCCTTGCAAAGGTTGAAGAGGCAATAATGGACAAGCACCTTGTTCCAAATTTGCAGTGCAAGACATTACCCTAAGGCGTAGCCTCTCCCTAAGACAGGACATCATTTTCAGATCAATAGTGGCCCTACAAGAGGCGCCCCCATCAGTCAATTTAAACAAAAAGCAGTGCCGCTTTACTGTTAACCAGACACAGCGCCGTACGTTATATTGTGGCTGTGTTTGGTAATGCAGCTCAGCCTTAATTCTAAGAGTCGCTTGTGGTGGTCGGAACATTTACATCCCAGAAGTCTCTTAAAAGAATTATAAGAGCAAAAACCCACACAAAACTCAAGAGTATAAGGGTGAACCATACCAAGAGCCATGCTGTCATGGTACAGCTGATCTGCGGGGGTTAAGGTGGTAGACCCCCACAGATCTAATATTGATGGCCATAAGCAGTAAAAACTGGATAACCCCTTTAAGTCTAGTCATCGCGGTTTTTTTTTTTTTTTTTTTTATAAGAAATCTTCTCTCGCTTGCAACCAAGGATCGTGTTAGTCCTGAGCGGTGCTCCTTAGTGATGTATGTGTACACTGCTTGACCTCACAAGTGTGTACTATTAGTTTAGAGAAGGACTGAGACCCGACAACCACATTCCCATGCCCTGGTGCAGAAGAAGATAATCAGGTGACTGAGGCTGCGACTCCCATCATCCAACCAAAGGTCACCACAGCGCCCCGTGACCCCTTCACTAGTGCAAGGGGACGGAGTCACATGGTGACCCCGAGGGTGCTGGAGCTGACACTCTCAGGGGATGCAATTCACTTACACTAGTGAAGGAGTCCCAGGGTCACCAGATGGTCTTTGGTCACATGAGAGAAGGCGCAGTAAAAGTCGCCATTGCAGCTCTAGCCTTAACCTGCACTCAGAATCCAGTGCTGCAGCTAAGGGCGGCCCCTCTGATAGATGTGCAAATAACACAGAGCATGCCCACGGGTAGACAAGGCTCTACTAATCAGAATAGCCACCCGCCGGCCCGCTGCTCAGGAGGGCGCAGCCACTTGATAACCTGACAGCCTGCATTGTACTCGCCCACCGTGCAGGTGACAGGTGCTCCTTACATGACATGTTATTTGCAGCCACCTCATTGGCATCCTCAGCTGCAGCCAGAATAACAGGGGGATCAGTCATTCTCACTTGTCTGAATTCTGTTCCATTTACTGCGGGGAGGCTGTTAAAAGTCTCAATTAAATTAATCCCGCGTGTCACTTACAGCTACGGATTTCATTTGCTTCTATGTATTAACAAACTACTGCGGCTCCAGAAACAACTGCAGGCGGAGACATTCATCTTGGCGTGTGAGGGCCCCGCATCAGCGGCTGCATTTATCAAAGCCCTGGGAGGTTTAATCTGCGCCTCCCGCCTATATAAACACATATTCCAGATCAATGCTCGTGTCAGGAGGATTTTGTGTTAAGTAAGCAACGGAGGCCCCTCCAATGTGCGGGAATGAACGCTATACGTGAAGCGAGGCTTATGGGAAGAAACCAGTCCTGCCAGTGCCCAATTCTTCACTTTTAGAAAGGGAGGGAATCAGATCAAGTGCACGCTTCATGAGCCAGAGAAATAATATTATAGAATATGAGTGAGAAGAAACGTAACAGGCAATCTAAGCGAGCCCGGAACACCGACCGATACACTGCGGCGAAGGTAACTGGCGACAAAGTAATAAAAGTCAGGCACAAAGTTGCAGCCATTCTACAAATAATGAGAAGTCGTCTCTCCTAACTTCACAAAACAACAATTCTGGAGCATCTTATCAGTCTGCTGTTCCTCTGTTACTCTTCCTAGAAATTTAGGAATATACACAAATCTGGGCATTACCATTTCCCTTGTCAAAAGGGTAAATTGGTACAAAGTCTGAATAAATTAAACAATTATTAATGATAAAGGAACACCCAACAACTTGCAACATCCACTTTTCGATAGATTTCCAGGAAGACGAACAGAGAAACACCACAACACAGAAATAAGATAGTTGAGAATTATAGAAGAGGCGAGCAGTCATTGTCGACAATTAAAGGGGATTTCTGAGCTTTTAGGATAGGTCATCATTGGGGTCCGACCCCCGGGATCCCTATGAGCACGGCTACCACTTCATCAGCCATGTGAGATCACTTTCATTAGTTACATGGCCCTTTTGCAACTCAGTCCCATTCAAATAAATAGAGGTGAGCTGCGGTACCAAGAACAGCCACTATACATATATACGGCACTGCACGTGGTAAGTAATGAAGATGGCGCACTGCACTTCTGTATTCAAATTAGTTGATCTGCAGGGGTCTCGGACCCCTGCCAATCATCAATTTATGACCTATGCTAAGGATAGATCAACTAAAATATGGAAACCCCTTTAATTATATTAGATAGACCTGTCCCTGTAATAAGTGGCCATTACACAGGGCAATATATTTAAGTGACGTTTCCACAAAGTGTCAGTGCCATAAAGTATCAGATGCTGCACTGATCCTTACTGACAGTTTAATATGGGCTGTCAGAGAACTCACCTCAGAAGCTTCCAGATACTGCTCCTGTAACTGAGCCTGCGACTGGAGGCAGCAACACTGGGCGGAATCGGAGGCCGGGCAGGAAAGTAAGCCACAACTGCTGCAAACAGCAACATGATGACCCCAAACTCTGCAACAGAAAGGTGGAAACTTTACACTGGATCAGAAAGGCTGCACATATAAGGTCACCCCAGCTCTATGCAGAGAGCAAAGCAAGAAACAGCTGGGTCAACAATCCCAAAACCCCCTAAAAGGACTCACCTCAGGTCTACAATTATATAGGAAAGCTGGGTGACAAACCAATACAGCCACCATTACAACTCCCATTCAGCTCTCCTGTACAACTGAATGGCAAATCTGTTAATGCAGGTAGTAATACAGCACATGGTGCAGAAAAACTGTGTGGATGAGACATTCAGAAGTCCAGGAAAGTTGGGTGAGAACGTCTTTGCAGACGGCAGCCATAAGGGTTTTCATTCAGAAACTCGTAAGAAAAGGCGATTCCGATACACGTCTGACATGTATTTACCTGTATACATCACCGTCTCGATACGGTCCTTGATCGTGGCTAAGTGTCCATCAGACAGGAAGGTGCTGGATGTGTTATTAGGAGCAGGAACAATTAAAGGTCCTATTAAAAATGCACAAGCTCCACCTAAATAGTTCAACATGGATGCAACGGCAGTAGCTGTCGCTCGCTCGTCTGGAGAGAACCACATCGTGGAAAGAAAAGGACCAGCGTTCATGGCAGTAGGACCTGCAAATCCGTTCAGCAGCTGACCTCCATGGATGAGCCTGGAATCACATGAAGTGACTGAATGAGTACTACAAGTGCAAGAAATCCAGAAATTCCATCATAAGGAAATCTGTAGATATACTGCCTTCTGCATTGTGAAATGATCTCCAGAGCTGTACTCACTGTGTACATACATTACATTACTGATCCTGTATTATACTCCAGAGCTGCGCTCACTATTCTGCTGGTACAGTCACTGTGTACATACATTACATTACTTATCCTGTATTATACTCCAGAGCTGCGCTCACTATTCTGCTGGTGCAGTCACTGTGTACATACATTACATTACTTATCCTGTATTATACTCCAGAGCTGTGCTCACTATTCTGCTGGTGCAGTCACTGTGTACATACATTACATTACTTATCCTGTACTGATCCTGAGTTACATCCTGTATTATACTCCAGAGCTGCGCTCACTATTCTGCTGGTGCAGTCACTGTGTACATACATTACATTACTTATCCTGTATTATACTCCAGAGCTGCACTCACTATTCTGCTGGTGCAGTCAGTGTGTACATACATTACATTACTTATCCTGTATTATACTCCAGAGCTGCGCTCACTATTCTGCTGGTGCAGTCACTGTGTACATACATTACATTACTTATCCTGTATTATACTCCAGAGCTGCGCTCACTATTCTGCTGGTGCAGTCACTGTGTACATACATTACATTACTTATCCTGTACTGATACTGAGTTACATCCTGTATTATACTCCAGAGCTGCACTCACTATTCTGCTGGTGCAGTCACTGTGTACATACATTACATTACTTATCCTGTACTGATCCTGAGTTACATCCTGTATTATACTCCAGAGCTGCGCTCACTATTCTGCTGGTGCAGTCACTGTGTACATACATTACATTACTTATCCTGTACTGATACTGAGTTACATCCTGTATTATACTCCAGAGCTGCACTCACTATTCTGCTGGTGCAGTCACTGTGTACATACATTACATTACTTATCCTGTACTGATCCTGAGTTACATCCTGTATTATACTCCAGAGCTGCGCTCACTATTCTGCTGGTACAGTCACTGTGTACATACATTACATTACTTATCCTGTATTATACTCCAGAGCTGCGCTCACTACTCTGCTGGTACAGTCACTGTGTACATACATTACATTACTTATCCTGTACTGATCCTGAGTTACATCCTGTATTATACTCCAGAGCTGCGCTCACTATTCTGCTGGTGCAGTCACTGTGTACATACATTACATTACTTATCCTGTACTGATCCTGAGTTACATCCTGTATTATACTCCAGAGCTGCGCTCACTATTCTGCTGGTGCAGTCACTGTGTACATACATTACATTACTTATCCTGTACTGATCCTGAGTTACATCCTGTATTATACTCCAGAGCTGCGCTCACTATTCTGCTGGTACAGTCACTGTGTACATACATTACATTACTTATCCTGTACTGATCCTGAGTTACATCCTGTATTATACTCCAGAGCTGCACTCACTATTCTGCTGGTGCAGTCACTGTGTACATACATTACATTACTTATCCTGTATTATACTCCAGAGCTGCGCTCACTATTCTGCTGGTACAGTCACTGTGTACATACATTACTTATCCTGTATTATACTCCAGAGCTGCGCTCACTATTCTGCTGGTACAGTCACTGTGTACATACATTACATTACTTATCCTGTATTATACTCCAGAGCTGCGCTCACTATTCTGCTGGTGCAGTCACTGTGTACATACATTACATTACTTATCCTGTACTGATCCTGAGTTACATCCTGTATTATACTCCAGAGCTGCGCTCACTATTCTGCTGGTGCAGTCACTGTGTACATACATTACATTACTTATCCTGTACTGATACTGAGTTACATCCTGTATTATACTCCAGAGCTGCACTCACTATTCTGCTGGTGCAGTCACTGTGTACATACATTACATTACTTATCCTGTACTGATCCTGAGTTACATCCTGTATTATACTCCAGAGCTGCGCTCACTATTCTGCTGGTACAGTCACTGTGTACATAGATTACATTACTTATCCTGTACTGATCCTGAGTTACATCCTGTATTATACTCCAGAGCTGCACTCACTATTCTGCTGGTGCAGTCGCTGTGTACATACATTACATTACTTATCCTGTATTATACTCCAGAGCTGCGCTCACTATTCTGCTGGTACAGTCACTGTGTACATACATTACATTACTTATCCTGTACTGATCCTGAGTTATATCCTGTATTATACTCCAGAGCTGCGCTCACTATTCTGCTGGTGCAGTCACTGTGTACATACATTACATTACTTATCCTGTACTGATCCTGAGTTACATCCTGTATTATACTCCAGAGCTGCGCTCACTATTCTGCTGGTACAGTCACTGTGTACATACATTACATTACTTATCCTGTATTATACTCCAGAGCTGCACTCACTATTCTGCTGGTGCAGTCACTGTGTACATACATTACATTACTTATCCTGTATTATACTCCAGAGCTGCGCTCACTATTCTGCTGGTACTGTCACTGTGTACATACATTACATTACTTATCCTGTATTATACTCCAGAGCTGCGCTCACTATTCTGCTGGTACAGTCACTGTGTACATACATTACATTACTTATCCTGTACTGATCCTGAGTTACATCCTGTATTATACTCCAGAGCTGCACTCACTATTCTGCTGGTACAGTCACTGTGTACATACATTACATTACTTATCCTGTATTATACTCCAGAGCTGCACTCACTATTCTGCTGGTACAGTCACTGTGTACATACATTACATTACTTATCCTGTATTATACTCCAGAGCTGCGCTCACTACTCTGCTGGTACAGTCACTGTGTACATACATTACATTACTTATCCTGTACTGATCCTGAGTTACATCCTGTATTATACTCCAGAGCTGCGCTCACTATTCTGCTGGTGCAGTCACTGTGTACATACATTACATTACTTATCCTGTACTGATACTGAGTTACATCCTGTATTATACTCCAGAGCTGCACTCACTATTCTGCTGGTGCAGTCACTGTGTACATACATTACATTACTTATCCTGTACTGATCCTGAGTTACATCCTGTATTATACTCCAGAGCTGCGCTCACTATTCTGCTGGTACAGTCACTGTGTACATACATTACATTACTTATCCTGTATTATACTCCAGAGCTGCGCTCACTACTCTGCTGGTACAGTCACTGTGTACATACATTACATTACTTATCCTGTACTGATCCTGAGTTACATCCTGTATTATACTCCAGAGCTGCGCTCACTATTCTGCTGGTGCAGTCACTGTGTACATACATTACATTACTTATCCTGTACTGATCCTGAGTTACATCCTGTATTATACTCCAGAGCTGCGCTCACTATTCTGCTGGTACAGTCACTGTGTACATACATTACATTACTTATCCTGTACTGATCCTGAGTTACATCCTGTATTATACTCCAGAGCTGCACTCACTATTCTGCTGGTGCAGTCACTGTGTACATACATTACATTACTTATCCTGTATTATACTCCAGAGCTGCGCTCACTATTCTGCTGGTACAGTCACTGTGTACATACATTACATTACTTATCCTGTATTATACTCCAGAGCTGCGCTCACTATTCTGCTGGTACAGTCACTGTGTACATACATTACATTACTTATCCTGTATTATACTCCAGAGCTGCGCTCACTATTCTGCTGGTGCAGTCACTGTGTACATACATTACATTACTTATCCTGTACTGATCCTGAGTTACATCCTGTATTATACTCCAGAGCTGCGCTCACTATTCTGCTGGTGCAGTCACTGTGTACATACATTACATTACTTATCCTGTACTGATACTGAGTTACATCCTGTATTATACTCCAGAGCTGCACTCACTATTCTGCTGGTGCAGTCACTGTGTACATACATTACATTACTTATCCTGTACTGATCCTGAGTTACATCCTGTATTATACTCCAGAGCTGCGCTCACTATTCTGCTGGTACAGTCACTGTGTACATAGATTACATTACTTATCCTGTACTGATCCTGAGTTACATCCTGTATTATACTCCAGAGCTGCACTCACTATTCTGCTGGTGCAGTCGCTGTGTACATACATTACATTACTTATCCTGTATTATACTCCAGAGCTGCGCTCACTATTCTGCTGGTACAGTCACTGTGTACATACATTACATTACTTATCCTGTACTGATCCTGAGTTATATCCTGTATTATACTCCAGAGCTGCGCTCACTATTCTGCTGGTGCAGTCACTGTGTACATACATTACATTACTTATCCTGTACTGATCCTGAGTTACATCCTGTATTATACTCCAGAGCTGCGCTCACTATTCTGCTGGTACAGTCACTGTGTACATACATTACATTAGTTATCCTGTACTGATCCTGAGTTACATCCTGTATTATACTCCAGAGCTGCGCTCACTATTCTGCTGGTGCAGTCACTGTGTACATACATTACATTACTTATCCTGTACTGATCCTGAGTTACATCCTGAGATATTTTAGGACTATAGCGGGGTAAAGCCTACACCTAAAATGCAAACACATTGGGAGATTTCAGCTCTGAAGCCCATAGAATAGGAAGGATGACAAATATATCATGGTAATGATTAGATAAGAAGAGTTGTGGATGTTACAGGTCTGCCCCATTATATTAGTGAAGAGACGACGTCTTCATGCATGGTGGGCAGTATTCGGCATTGTGGTACATGAGCCGCCCCCCTCACTCATATTCGGTCCTCATTACAGGTGTTAGTCACAGAAGACTCAGAATATTTGCTGAACTTCTCCACAAACAGAAGCCGTGAAATACCAGACACATCACAGTCATTATCACCGGCAGATGTGGAGTAAACCTTCCATCTTGGATTCCTTCAGGACGCGGCAGATCACATCACACCTAGTAATGAGGCTTCTTGTGAGATGGCGCCTCGTACATAACAGTAACGTACCTTCTCCTCAGCCCCAAGTCTGACACTGGGATGCATCGCAGGCCGGCGCCGAGCGCCATGAACAGCAACGTGAGGAGGACGGTGACACGGAGACCTGGAGACAAGACACAAGTAATGAGATCAGGAGTAAGAGCAGGACACATAGGAACAGTAATTACACCAAAGACTACTCCATCTGCATAAGGAGGAGGGAGACGTGAGCGCTAACAGGGAGTAATGAGCGGGCAGAGGAGCTGCGGGCGGCTGTCACTGCGCCGGCTGTCACTGCGGCTGCGTCAGCTCAGGAGAAGGGCCATTAGGTCATGTAGTGAAGCTTTTACAGACTCCTCGTTGTGCGGCCGCCGCTCTGAGACAATAGTTTTCTGCTCTATGTGGCGGTGATAGATGAAGGGCACGGCAGCCGCTGCGTCTCAGCTCTTAGCGGGATCTTTGCCCGACCCTGCCGGATAACGCACAGAGTTTCACTGCGGTAAGGATCAGATTAAGTGTCTGGGGGAAAAATATAAGTCATCTTTATCATCTCTCTGCAGATTCTCTTGCAAAATGCTCACGTTACCCTCATAAGACATGTATGGAATAGATCTACACCACACGCTATATGTACGGTCACTTCACCCAGGTAGATGCCGCCGGCAGGGTTACCACGTGAGGATTGGACTCCCCTGCGGCTCATATGTCACACTATAAACCAGCAGCGATGTCCAGCACAAGAGCAGACGCCGCAAGGAAAGCGGCAACTTGTGGACGGTTCATTTGTGCGCAGAAGGGCCGTGGCGCTTCACCTTTTATAAGGCACAATCTAGATGCTGTACATTTGTATTTTATTATGAAATTTTTGCGGCAGAAAACTTGTGATCTCCCCGTACACGAGAGGGTGCAAATTGATAAAAAAAAAAAAAAAAAATGATATAAAAGAGTTTTAAACCACTAAGTGCACAGATAAGTAAAAATCCAACAGGCCTGTTAAGTATAAGGGTTAACAGAAGGCAGGCACAGCGCCCCTGACAGAGCGCCCCTCACTGGGCGAGGCCTGTAACACTATAATACGTCACCCCCTTACTGCGGATCCCAAACATGATGGGCACTGGGATAACGATGATGAGACACGGAGCCCTCACGTCTGGGTATAAATCCATCAATCTGACACAGGATATTAGATTGTAAGCTCCAGGGAGCAGGACGTGACAGTGATGAACAACCCCCCTGGTATCAGGACTTACATGGAGTTACTGTATTGATCCAGATTCCTTTACTGCCCCCCCATGTACAGTGACGGCTCCAGTATTGGGTACACAGCGGCAGGAGATGATCCCGGTGTATGGACGCCCTGGCTCACAGAGCATCACCTGCTGTATTATACTATATACAGAGTCCGACCTCTGCAGCCACCTGCAAACCCTCCTAACAGGGCAAAATAAATGGCCAGGTGCAAATCTATGACTGCAAAGCAAAAATCATAAAGACACTATAAAAATAGAAATATTCCATGTGTGAACAAATCCCAGGGGTCACTGGACAGGCCGTATCCTCGTAAACAAGCAGAGAGAACCAACATTCATGGCAAGGAAGCCAATGGGGAAGCCGATAGTGTCACGCAGACAGCTGTGAGAGCGGCCAATACCTGTCAGATGGAACCATCGTGTATCTGGACAGAACATTTATAGCGCCGTCTACTGGTCACCAGTGATATAAAAGCTACAGAGACAACAACTGGATAAAACTGCAGCACAAAGAAAGGAGATGATGGAGGAAGTGATGGGGAACGTGCTGAGGAGTGCCCTGCTGGCCGCAACGCTCTAATGCAGTACAGCAGCCCGCCCAGTGTGCACAGGTGTCTACAGCTCTTTATCCTGAGTTTCTGGCTGACTTGTTTTTTTGAGCGCTGACGTTCCACATGACAAGTCACATTAGCGGCGGAGCGGGTGACAGCTCTCACAAGTGGCAGATCCCGGGATGTCATCGCAGTAACATGTTGTCAAAAGTGCAAGTGTTGTGGAGCATGAGGATAGACAGCGCTCTAATTATCTAACCAGCCACCGGCGCAAACACCGCCAACATGACGGCAGACTAAAAATATATTTACATCTCCAAACGAGCAATTATACAGACAAACACGTGACAAGGCAACACAAACTCTTAAAGGGGAACTCTACCGCTCAACAGATCACATCCAAAGTTAAAGGCGCGGTACCATCTCTATCCTGTGCATAGGGGATAGCTTGCAGATCAGTGGGGGGGGGGGACCACCCAGGACCATAATCCGGAGAACAGGAAATTTCTGTCCCCCATTCTGAATGGAGCGGTGGTCGGGCAGTGCACGCACCACTACATTAATTTCAATAACAATGCTGGAGATCGCCAAGGGATAGATTTCGGTTATCTCCAGGGCTCCCACTGAAACGAATGGAGCATGTGCGGACCTACTACGGGTCCTTTCAAAAGGGGTATAAAAATCCCCCATTGTCTTGATACAAAGAGACCTGAGCGGTCAGACCTTCCCCACTCTGCTACTTATCCCCAATGCACAGGACAGAGAATATGAGATGACATCGCCCCTTTAAAGGGGTATTCAAAAACTAAACTAATGACTGTTCCTTAGGATAGGTCATCAATATCAGATTGATGGGTCTGACACCCAGGACCCTATAGATCTGCTGTCTGAAGCGACCACAGCACCGTACATTATATAGTGACTGTGCTTGGTACTGTAGCCGAGCCCCATTCACTTGAATGAGACTGAGCTGCTGTGGTAATATCTACCACCACCACCCCTGGGTGGACACAGCACTCGTGAGCACCATTGCCTCTTCAAACAGCTCACTGGCGGGGGTACAAGGTGTCAGACCCCCCCACCAATATACTATGGATAGGCCAACAATATTTTAGTCTCAGAAAATCCCTTTAAGGCACTATTACATGGACTGGTTGCTATAGACAGTGAGGTTTATATTTAGGGGCAGAATCCTGCTCTGACACACTGTAACGAGCAGTACAGTCGCAGCCTCGGGATGTTCCTGGCTCTCTTAGTTACATACAGCATGCACAGATCATGAGGTGAGGAAGTGAAACATGAAGGATATTAGAAATCCGCAGAACGTCCCGTTACACAGAGTTACCCAAAGTGGAAATCTCTGCTAAAGGGGTTTTCTGGAGTCAGACCGCATCCATCTGACCCCAGGTCGCTGATCTCAGCCTGGTGGGGGTCAGAGTCTCCGCAGCATAGTAGCGGCTGAAACCTACAATACCCCGCATGCCCACTACTAGATGCCCCTGCAAAGGAAAGGTTGAAAACCGCCCTAGCACAAGGGGTTAAACTCGTGGTGAAAAGTCTATTCTTGCTGCAGGCAGGTCCACTGCGGTATATCCTGCTGCAGATACCTCACACTGGACTGCCACGTGTCGCTGTAGCCTCAGGGGGTATTCTAGGACTTACAGACCGAGGACATAGCCTTAGGATAGGTCATCAATATGTGATCGGTGGGACCCCCACAGATCAGCTGCGATCTTTGCCATTATAAAACACTGTCTCATTTTTTTTATCACACCATCACCAAAATGACGGTTTTATATCCCAACCCAAACAGCGTATTAGCTGGTAATATCCCTGGAACCAATACAGGTAGAACCGCATACAGGGGTATCTGGTCAACATATAAGAGCTCAATGGAGGCAGAGACTGGAGCAGGACAGTGAAAGATAAGTAAGTAAGCGTACAGAAGCCGCGGCAAGAGACAGAGCTGGTCAGCCGCATTCAGCCGGGGCTCAGAGACTGAAAACTGAAGCCCTGCTTTGGCCAGAGGGCTGGAAAATGAAGCGGAATCTGAGGTGAAAGTTCTGGAACAGGCTCTGAGTGTCCTACAAGTATCTCATCTTTCATATGACACCAGAAGCAACATTCTACGACATAACATTTAAAGTGACCCCCCCCCCCCACCCCCATACTTATATCCTGCATGATATTTGTTAGAGGGGAGTTCCATGAACAGAAACATTTTTATACTTGAAGACAATTAAAAGTTAAACTTTTTTGCAAATATAAATATTTAAAAATCAGCAGAGTTTTAAAGATTTTCTATAATCATCTTATAGTGGTGAGATCTGTGGTCTTGATCAATTTCCAACAGATACAGCCATGAAGGCCGGAACTTTCTATGGTTTGGCACTTGTCAGAAACCCAGGACATCATGGCTGGTTATCAGGAGGGACACTACATGTATGAGGAGATAACCCGACCACAATAAGGACATCATGGCTGGTTATCAGGAGGGGACACTACATGTATGAGAAGATAACCCGACCACAATAAGGAGATCATGGCTGGTTATCAGGAGGGACACTACATGTATGAGAAGATAACCCGACCACAATAAGGACATCATGGCTGGTTATCAGGAGGGACACTACATGTATGAGAAGATAACCCGACCACAATAAGGACATCATGGCTGGTTATCAGGAGGACACTACATGTATGAGAAGATAACCTGACCACAATAAGGACATCATGGCTGGTTATCAGGAGGACACTACATGTATGAGAAGATAACCCGACCACAATAAGGACATCATAGCTGGTTATCAGGAGGACACTACATGTATGAGAAGATAACCCGACCACAATAAGGACATCATGGCTGGTTATCAGGAGGACATTATATGTATGAGAAGATAACCCGACCACAATAAGGACATCATGGCTGGTTATCAGGAGGACACTACATGTATGAGAAGATAACCTGACCACAATAAGGACATCATGGCTGGTTATCAGGAGGACACTACATGTATGAGAAGATAACCCGACCACAATAAGTACATCATGGCTGGTTATCAGGAGGGGACACTACATGTATGAGAAGATAACCCGACCACAATAAGGACATCATGGCTGGTTATCAGGAGAGGACACTACATGTATGAGAAGATAACCCGACCACAATAAGGACATCATGGCTGGTTATCAGGAGGACACTACATGTATGAGAAGATAACCCGACCACAATAAGGACATCATGGCTGGTTATCAGGAGGACACTACATGTATGAGAAGATAACCTGACCACAATAAGGACATCATGGCTGGTTATCAGGAGGACACTACATGTATGAGAAGATAACCCGACCACAATAAGGACATCATGGCTGGTTATCAGGAGGGGACACTACATGTATGAGGAGATAACCTGACCACAATAAGGACATCATGGCTGGTTATCAGGAGGACACTACATGTATGAGAAGATAACCCGACCACAATAAGGACATCATGGCTGGTTATCAGGAGGACACTATATGTATGAGAAGATAACCCGACCACAATAAGGACATCATGGCTGGTTATCAGGAGGACACTACATGTATGAGAAGATAACCTGACCACAATAAGGACATCATGGCTGGTTATCAGGAGGACACTACATGTATGAGAAGATAACCCGACCACAATAAGTACATCATGGCTGGTTATCAGGAGGGGACACTACATGTATGAGAAGATAACCCGACCACAATAAGGACATCATGGCTGGTTATCAGGAGAGGACACTACATGTATGAGAAGATAACCCGACCACAATAAGGACATCATGGCTGGTTATCAGGAGGACACTACATGTATGAGAAGATAACCCGACCACAATAAGGACATCATGGCTGGTTATCAGGAGGACACTACATGTATGAGAAGATAACCTGACCACAATAAGGACATCATGGCTGGTTATCAGGAGGACACTACATGTATGAGAAGATAACCCGACCACAATAAGGACATCATGGCTGGTTATCAGGAGGGGACACTACATGTATGAGAAGATAACCCGACCACAATAAGGACATCATGGCTGGTTATCAGGAGGGGACACTACATGTATGAGGAGATAACCTGACCACAATAAGGACATCATGGCTGGTTATCAGGAGGACACTACATGTATGAGAAGATAACCTGACCACAATAAGGACATCATGGCTGGTTATCAGGAGGACACTACATGTATGAGAAGATAACCCGACCACAATAAGGACATCATGGCTGGTTATCAGGAGGACACTACATGTATGAGAAGATGTCCTTATGGTGGTCAGGTTATCATGACTAATTTAAATATATTTATGTTCATGGGAAACGAGTTCTCTGGTTTCTGGTATTTATTGTCCTCTCTTAGAACAGGCCATTGATATTAGATCTGGAGGATCCGACACCCAGGACCCCCCGAAGATCAGAGACAGCGCGGCGGCTCCTGGTGTAGTTTGTGCTTGTACGTAGTACAGCGCTGACCCATCGACCCCACAGATCTAATATTGATGGCTCATCATAAAGCGAGACCATCAATACTAGACAACGGACAACCCCTTTAATGTCACAAATGCAGTCAGAAAATCAAAGTTGTTTGAAAGTTAATGTAGGCTTTAAGGGAATATTCACACAGCTCAATTGAATGGGGGAAAAAAAAAAAAAAAAAAAAGCCTGCCTGTCTGGTGTGAAGTTTCCACATTCCAGTGGCGGATGCTTTGGCAGAATTTGGTCAAACAGAAAAATTCAACTGCAAATTCCTGAAGCAGAGTTTTCCAGCTTGTACAAATTCCGCAGTGTGAACAGACCCCAACATTCATAACTCAATTCTGACCAGATTTACTAGAAGTGGTGCAGACTATAAATATTCTTCACACTCCAGAGCGCCATCTGTGGTTATCCAGGGTAAACAGATTGTGACATTTACACACAAGGAGCTGAATGTGTCGCCCCCTCCCCAGAATCTCTCATCTGTAGACAAAGCCCCTCTGTGCACCCACCATATAACTATTACATCCCACAGAGCGCGCACGCTGCACCGTGCAACCAGATCACAACAGCGCTCAGTGTCAGGCAGGTTATTACGCTGGTCAAGTGAAGAAACACCCACTTACATCTTATGTAATGTGCACCCGAAAGTTTGTAATAAATGCACAGAGAGGGGTCAGGCGATGGGGGCCGGGAGCAGAGAAGTCCCCACTATATGATCAACCGTCTGCATGGAGGACTGAGCTGAACCGGAGATATCAGTGGCACTACATATATATATATATTATATATATATATACACACACACTGATACAATGTGCTAGTCTCACACCAAGCAAAGGGGGCGCTGTAGAGTAAGTGTCTGCCAGGCAGGCGTCATCCCCCAAATCCTTGTTTGTCTGTATATCAGTCTATATGGGAAAGCACAGCAGATTGTGCCGCACGTCCACCAGATGTACAAGTCCTATAATAATAATAATAATAATAATAATAATAATAATAATCGTCCTTTAATAGTCCAACAATGGGGAAATTCAGTGTGTTACAGCAGCAAAGATAAGATAAGATAAGCAGATACAAATACAAATACAACATGTACAGGAATGTTCCAAGGTGAGAGGCATTACATTAATAGCAGACAGACAGACAGTACGTAGCAGAGGGGGGGGGGATATAACAGGCAGAGAGATATTTCAGTTCTCTGTGTGTAATGATCTCCGCTTAGGTCGGTGTTGGTTGTACAGCCTAACCGCGGTGGGGAGGAAAGACTTCCGATAGCGCTCCTTCTCACACCTAGGGTGGAGCAGTCGGTCACTGACAGTACTGCTCAGCGCGATCACAGTCTCATGCATGGGATGGGACTTCTTCTTCTGCATGGAGCTCACCACGGACAGTATCCTTCTGTCACCCACCACCTGCACTGGGTCCAGTGGGCTCCCCAGGACAGAGCTGGCCCTTCTAATCAGCTTGTCAAGTTTATTTCTGTCCCTGGTTGATATACTGCTCCCCCAGCAGGCCACTCCAAAGAAGATGGCTGATGCCACTACCGAGTTGAAGAAAGTCCTAAGAAGTGCCCCCCGGATTCCAAAGGCTCTCAGCCTCCTAAGCAGGTAGAGCCTGCTGTGGCCCTTCCTGTACAGGGCCTCCATATGATCTGCCCAGTCCAGCTTATTATTAAGGAGCAAACCCAGGTACTTATAGGTGTTCACAATCTCGATGCCCGTCCCCAGGATGTCCACTGGTTTAGGAGGGCTTCTGCCTTTGCGGAAGTCCACCACCATCTCCTTGGTCTTCCCCGCGTTAATCTTCAGGTGGTTCCGGTGGCACCAGTCCACAAAATCCTGGTTCAGTTCTCTGTACTCCCTGTCATCATCATCTGTGATGAGACCCACTATTGCAGAGTCGTCAGAATACTTCTGTAGGTAGCAGCTGGATGAGTTGCACCTAAAATCTGCAGTGTACAGTGTGAAGAGGAAAGGGGCGAGAACCGTACCCTGAGGTGCCCCCGTATTACAGATCACGGTACCTGACACACAGTCTCGGGCTCTCACGTATTGAGGTCGATTTGTGAGGTAGTCTAGGATCCAGTTGGAGAGGTGGTGGTCCACTCCAGCAAGGCCCAGCTTGTCCCTCAATAACCTGGGCTGTATGGTGTTAAAAGCACTGGAGAAGTCAAAGAACATTATTCTCACTGTGTTCCCTGGTTTCTCCAGGTGAGACAGAGCCCTGTGCAGAAGGTGGATGATGGCATCATCTACCCCAATGCCCGGCCGATAAGCAAACTGGAGTGGGTCCATAGCGGGGCTCACTAGAGGGCGGAGATGTGTGAGAACCAATCTCTCCAAGATCTTCATCAGGTGGGATGTCAGTGCTACAGGTCTGTAGTCGTTGAGGTCCATAGGGTGGGGTTTCTTTGGAACTGGTACCACACAAGAAGATTTCCATAATTCAGGGACTATTTCCTGCCTCAGGCTCATATTATACATATATGTAATTATACCACACAGCTGGTCCCCACAAGTCTTAATTAGCCTTGCACTGATGTCATCTGGCCCTGCGGCTTTCCTCGCCTTGATCTTTTTCATCTCCTTCCTCACCTGGGCCCGTGTGAAGGTCAGACTGTGGTCAGATAAAGACGGATTTCTGGATTTACTGGTCTGTTGGGAAGTGGCCGCATGGGGAGAAGTCATTGTGGTGGGGGGAGCTGAAGGACATGCTGGGGTGGGAGGAGCTGGTGTGTGATCAAATCTGTTGAAGAATAGGTTTAGTTCATTAAGCCAATTAACATCTGCCTCAATCTGGCAGACAGACTGTTTATGACCCGAAATTGACTTAAGCCCCTCCCAGACCCCCCTTATGTCTTTTCTTTCCATTTGCTTTTCCATTTTTTCTTTATAACTGGCTTTTCCCTGCCTGATTTGATGCCTCAGCTCCTTTTGTACTTCCCTCAACCCCTCCTTATCTCTTGTCCTGAATGCCATCTTTTTCTCCTTAAGTAGTGTTTTTATATCAGAGTTATATGTGTATATATACAGGCCACACAGTGTATACCGAGTCCTAGTGATGTGCGGTCAGTACCAGGGTCACTATCAGTAATATTTGGTTGCCCCAAGGTCACTCCCTCCCCTCGGGCGTACCAGGTACTGTCCGGGTGTTATCGGGTCACTCCCCCACCAGGTACTATCCGGGTGTTATCGGGTCACTCCCCCCACCAGGTACTATCCGGGTGTTATCGGGTCACTCCCCCACCAGGTACTATCCGGGTGTTATCGGGTCACTCCCCCACCAGGTACTATCCGGGTGTTATCGGGTCACTCCCCCACCAGGTACTATCCGGGTGTTATCGGGTCACCCCCCCCCCCCCCCCCCGGGCGTACCATGTACTATCCGAGTGTTATCGGGTCACTCCCTCCCCTCGGGCGTACCAGGTACCAGGGCTGTGGAGTCGGAGTCGGTGCCTATTTTGGTGGAGGCGGAGTTGGAGTCGGAGTCAGGGGAAATTGAGGAGTCGGAGTCGGGGCTTTGGCGTACCGACTCCACAGCCCTGCCAAGTACTATCCGAGTGTTATCGGGTCACTCACCCCCCCCGGGCGTACCAGGTACTGTCCGGGTGTTATCGGGTCACTCACCCCCCCGGGCGTACCAGGTACTATCCGGGTGTTATCGGGTCACTCCCTCCCCCCCGGGCCTACCAGGTACTATCCGGGTGTGATTGGGTCACTCCCTCCCCTCGGGTGTACCAGGTACTATCCGGGTGTGATTGGGTCACTCCCTCCCCTCAGGTGTACCAGGTACTGTCTGGGTGTTATCGGGTCACTCACCCCGGGTGTACCAGGTACTGTCCGGGTGTGATAGGGTCACTCCCTCCCCTCAGGTGTACCAGGTACTGTCTGGGTGTTATCGGGTCACTCACCCCGGGTGTACCAGGTACTGTCCGGGTGTGATAGGGTCACTCCCTCCCCTCAGGCGTATCAGGTACTGTCCGGGTGTTATCGGGTCACTCACCCCGGGTGTACCAAGTACTGTCCGGGTGTTATCGGGTCACTCACCCCGGGTGTACCAAGTACTGTCCGGGTGTTATCGGGTCACTCACCCCGGGTGTACCAAGTACTGTCCGGGTGTTATCGGGTCACTCACCCCGGGTGTACCAAGTACTGTCCGGGTGTTATCGGGTCACTCACCCCGGGTGTACCAGGTACTGTCCGGGTGTTATCGGGTCACTCACCCCGGGTGTACCAGGTACTGTCCGGGTGTTATCGGGTCACTCACCCCGGGTGTACCAAGTACTGTCCGGGTGTTATCGGGTCACTCACCCCGGGTGTACCAAGTACTGTCCGGGTGTTATCGGGTCACTCACCCCGGGTGTACCAAGTACTGTCCGGGTGTTATCGGGTCACTCACCCCGGGTGTACCAAGTACTGTCCGGGTGTTATCGGGTCACTCACCCCGGGTGTACCAAGTACTGTCCGGGTGTTATCGGGTCACTCACCCCGGGTGTACCAGGTACTGTCCGGGTGTTATCGGGTCACTCACCCCGGGTGTACCAGGTACTGTCCGGGTGTTATCGGGTCACTCCCTCCCCTCGGGCGTACCAGGTACTGTCCGGGTGTTATCGGGTCACTCACCCCGGGTGTACCAGGTACTGTCCGGGTGTTATCGGGTCACTCACCCCGGGTGTACCAGGTACTGTCTGGGTGTTATCGGGTCACTCACCCCGGGTGTACCAGGTACTGTCCGGGTGTTATCGGGTCACTCACCCCAGGTGTACCAGGTACTGTCTGGGTGTTATCGGGTCACTCACCCCGGGTGTCCATCAGCCACATGAAGAAGAAGCAGGGCAGGAAGCCGATGGGTCCCCACAGGACGAGCAGGGCGATGTCCAGGCCGGAGAAGCCGTAGGCGGCCCGGGCCGAGTTCTGGATGGGCCCCCAGCTGTTCCACACCAGGCCCTGCATGAAGCCGAGGAGGGAGAAGAGAAGCAGCACCAGCCAGCGCCGCCCGAACACCCGCGGGGCCCGGGACCCGGCCAGCAACGGCCGCCGCTCCTCCGCCCGGCTCCACTCCAGCCCCATGGCCGGTCCTCCTGCCGCTCAGCTCCGGGAGAAAAGCCGCCTCTGCCCGCAACAGCGGAACTGCCGATCACACGGCCAAAACATCCGGTCATGGGATTTAACTCCGCCTGTGCAAGACGTCACCGCGCTAGCCCCGCCCACTCACACTGTTGTTGTTATTGTTTATTGTTATTGATTATTTATATAGCATCATTAATCCCATGTGCTGTACATTATTATAGTAATCCCATGTGCTGTACATTATTATATTATTCCCATGGTGCTCTGTACATTATTATATTAATTCCATGGTGCTGTACATTATTATATTAATCCCATGGTGCTCTGTACATTATTATATTAATCCCATGGTGCTCTGTACATTATTATATTAATTCCATGGTGCTCCGTACATTATTATATTAATCCCATGGTGCTTTAAATTTGTGGCTTTACACACAGTACAGTACACCAGGTATACAAAACAGATAATACTAGCAGTGATCACTGGCACAGTGGGATAGAGGGCCCTGCCCGCAAGGGCTTACAATCACTGTTAACCCTTCTGTCCTGTGTCATTATCAGCTAGTGGCGGAGTTATTCTATGTTATGTCCTCTCAGGCTGGTTGTCACAGCCCCGCCCCTTACTTGCTGACAGTCACAGCCCTGTTTTTGGCAGAGCTGGGCAGGGAGGTTGTTCCCGCCGCCATCTTGGAGAACTAAGCACAGATCTTCTGTGGATGTTGCTTGCTCCAATCCGTCTGTCTCTTCATGTCATCCGAGACAGACTGGATGATGATGAGATCAGGGCTATATCTGTGGGGGCCGGATCATCACTTCAGGACTCCTCCTCCAAAGAGCAAAGGTCACACCAACTATTGATGAGATTTACATTTCTCTTTTCTTCATTTACTTAATTTTGTAAATTCACAAAAATAACCAATTAACCCTTCTATATCTAAAAGTATTCTTCATTGTTTCCCTCTATACCCAATACTGTATATTATCATTACATTCCAGCAAATCCTTCTTGGCTCCTTATATCTGTGTCAGTGAGTGAATAAAGACGCTAACAAAAAAACTAAAAAAAAAAACTAAAAAAAAAAAATTCTTAAAAAACATAAAAACTTGGTTTAAAAATAAGTAATTTTCTGGTGACTCATTCCCGTTAGTGATTCTACTTGTCTGAGCATTCTCTGAAAAAGTAGCTTTCACTTCCTGGCAGAGACCAGAATGCTACGCGGGCACCCCGGTGATATAACACGTCTGGAGGAAGACCGCAGCGATGGCGGCTCCTTCTCAAGTTTTCAGGGATGTCAGATCAGATTTACATCATGTGGGCTCAGCTCAGGACAAGACTCTAAACTAGACACAAAGAATGGAAACCGATTGACCATAGATAGTGGTGAAGCTGATTAACCTACTGAAGACTAGACAAGTAGGCGGAGCCCCACTCCAGTAGTCAACGACCCCTGTATGAGTGTTCACTGCACCTGGGGCGAAGGACACTGATAAAGTTTGGCTGGAACTTACAATAGAAACATCCTCTAATATTAACCATTTACTTTCTCACACCCATATCACAGATATCCCATAACTATCTCCAGCCACAGACACCCCATAACTACCTCCGATCACAGACATAAGTACCTCCAGTCACAAACACCCCATAAGTACTATCAGATCACAGACACCCCATAAGTACTATCAGATCACAGACACCCCATAAGTACTATCAGCTCACAGATACCCCATAACTACAATCAGATCAAAGACACCCCATAACTACAATCAGATCAGACACCCCATAACTACAATCAGATCAGACACCCCATAACTACAATCAGATCAAAGACACCCCATAACTACAATCAGATCACAGACACCCCATAAGTACCTCCAGTCACAGACACCCCATAAATACCTCGTCACAGACACCCCATAAATACCTCCGATCACAGACATAACTACCTCCAGTCACAAACACCCCATAAGTACTATCAGATCACAGACACCCCATAAGTACTATCAGATCACAGACACCCCATAAGTACTATCAGATCACAGACACCCCATAAGTACTATCAGATCACAGATACCCCATAACTACAATCAGATCAAAGACACCCCATAACTACAATCAGATCACAGATACCCCATAACTACCTCCGATCACAGACATAACTACCTCCAGTCACAGACACCCCATAAATACTATCAGATCACAGACACCCCATAAATACTATCAGATCACAGACACCCCATAACTACCTCCAGTCACAAACACCCCATAACTACCTCCAGTCCTAAACACCTCATAACTACCATGAGTAATCCCATCAGTCACAGAGGTCTTCACAAGTACAACTAGTTACAGACACCGCATATTTACCATCAGCCACAGTCACCTCCATAACTACCACTGGTCACCCTATAGTTAAGGTGCGTCTGTGATTGGTGGTAGTTATGGGGTGTCTATGACTGATTATAGCTATGGGGTATCTATGACAGATGGTAGTTATGGGGTTGTTGGTAGTTATGGGGTATCTACTGTATGACAGATGGTAGTTATGGGGTTGTTGGTAGTTATGGGGTGTCTATGACTGATGATAGTTATGGGGTTGTTGGTAGTTATGGGGTGTCTATGACTGATGATAGTTATGGGGTATCTATGATGATAGTTATGGGGTGTCTATGATGATAGTTATGGGGTGTCTATGACTGATGGTAGTTATGGGGTTGTTGGTAGTTATGGAGTATCTATGATGATAGTTATGAGGTGTCTCAGATATTTAGGGTATGTCTTGAGGGTCGTGTGACCTATGTCAGTATCCGGGAAAATGGCCGCCCCTACCCTGGCGACACATCAGCCAGTCCCGCGGTGATGACGTATTATTACTGCTCCGGAGACGCTTGAAGTCACGTGCGCCGCGCTGAGGATGGAGCCCGCAGGTACATGATTCATACACTGCAGAGGAGGAGGAGGGAACTACAAGTCCCAGCATACACTGCTAACAGGGCAGCCTGGGGTCTGTAGTTCTACACGTCCTCGTGTCGTCTCCCGCTGACAGCCTGTGGGGGCGCTGCTTCCAGTAATGTGACTAGTCAGAGGAGACTGATCACAGACACAACTTTCTGATATCCACATCCAAGGTCTCTGCTTACTGTCAAGTAACTGTAACAGCTCCTCCTCCTGACATTGTAACGCACCCTCAGCTGTGAGAAGTATCAGAGCAGGAACATTCCAGTCCCTGACAGCAAGCAGAGAGAGATGGTGGTGGATGTAGAGCGGTGTGTGAGGGATCTGCGGAGCATGACTTATATGATTCCCAGGGACAAACAATAGTCACTATATACAGTATATACACCGGAGTGTGAGCTCTGGTCAGAGGACTATAAAGCCTCCTCAGGCTGAGACCACATGAGACGCGGCCGCTGATGATTTACTATTGAGGGACATCAGTCGTAGATTTTCCAGGAATTCTACAGCATAAAAAACTGCCTGAAATGCATCACCGGGTGCAGTGGAGATGTACAAGGTAATCCATGTGCGTCAGCCACAGCACACCTGATGTATAGCAAAGTGTGGAAGATAAAAAGACCCCTGATGGAGGTCAGGCTCTGCTTTGTGTCATGGTGCGCTGGAGGTCAGGCTATGCTTTGTGTCAGGGTGCGCTGGAGGTCAGGCTATGCTTTGTGTCGGTGCGCTGGAGGTCAGGCTCTGCTTTGTGTCAGGGTGCGCTAGAGGTCAGGCTCTGCTTTGTGTCAGGGTGCGCTAGAGGTCAGGCTCTGCTTTGTGTCAGGGTGCGCTGGAGGTCAGGCTCTGCTTTGTGTCAGGGTGCGCTAGAGGTCAGGCTCTGCTTTGTGTCAGGGTGCGTTGGAGGTCAGGCTCTGCTTTGTGACAGGGTGTGCTGGAGGTCAGGCTATGCTTTGTGTCAGGGTGCGCTAGAGGTCAGGCTCTGCTTTGTGTCAGGGTGCGCTGGAGGTCAGGCTATGCTTTGTGTCAGGGTGCGCTAGAGGTCAGGCTATGCTTTGTGTCAGGGTGCGCTGGAGGTCAGGCTCTGCTTTGTGTCAGGGTGCGCTAGAGGTCAGGCTCTGCTTTGTGTCAGGGTGCGTTGGAGGTCAGGCTCTGCTTTGTGACAGGGTGTGCTGGAGGTCAGGCTATGCTTTGTGTCAGGGTGCGCTGGAGGTCAGGCTCTGCTTTGTGTCAGGATGCGCTGGAGGTCAGGCTCTGCTTTGTGTCAGGATGCGCTGGAGGTCAGGCTATGCTTTGTGTCAGGGTGCGCTGGAGGTCAGGCTATGCTTTGTGTCAGGGTGCGCTGGAGGTCAGGCTATGCTTTGTGTCAGGGTGCGCTGGAGGTCAGGCTCTGCTTTGTGTCAGGGTGCACTGGAGGTCAGGCTCTGCTTTGTGTCAGGGTGCGCTAGAGGTCAGGCTCTGCTTTGTGTCAGGGTGCGCTGGAGGTCAGGCTCTGTTTTGTGTCAGGGTGCGCTGGGGGTCAGGTTCTGCTTTGTGTCAGGGTGCGCTGGAGGTCAGACTATGCTTTGTGTCAGGGTGCGCTAGAGGTCAGGCTCTGCTTTGTGTCAGGGTGCGCTGGAGGTCAGGCTCTGTTTTGTGTCAGGGTGCGCTGGGGGTCAGGCTCTGCTTTGTGTCGGTGCGCTGGAGGTCAGGCTCTGCTTTGTGTCAGTGCGCTGGAGGTCAGGCTCTGCTTTGTGTCGGTGCGCTGGAGGTCATGCTCTGCTTTGTGTCAGGGTGCGCTGGAGGTCATGCTCTGCTTTGTGTCAGGGTGCGCTGGAGGTCAGGCTCTGCTTTGTGTCAGGGTGCGTTGGAGGTCAGGCTCTGTTTTGTGTCAGGGTGCGCTGGGGGTCAGGCTCTGCTTTGTGTCAGGGTGCGCTAGAGGTCAGGCTCTGCTTTGTGTCAGGGTGCGCTGGAGGTCAGGCTCTGTTTTGTGTCAGGGTGCGCTGGGGGTCAGGCTCTGCTTTGTGTCGGTGCGCTGGAGGTCAGGCTCTGCTTTGTGTCGGTGCGCTGGAGGTCAGGCTCTGCTTTGTGTCAGGGTGCGCTAGAGGTCAGGCTCTGCTTTGTGTCAGGGTGCGCTGGGGGTCAGGCTCTGCTTTGTGTCGGTGCGCTGGAGGTCATGCTCTGCTTTGTGTCAGGGTGCGCTGGAGGTCATGCTCTGCTTTGTGTCAGGGTGCGCTGGAGGTCAGGCTCTGCTTTGTGTCAGGGTGCGTTGGAGGTCAGGCTCTGTTTTGTGTCAGGGTGCGCTGGGGGTCAGGCTCTGCTTTGTGTCGGTGCGCTGGAGGTCAGGCTCTGCTTTGTGTCGGTGCGCTGGAGGTCAGGCTCTGCTTTGTGTCGGTGCGCTGGAGGTCATGCTCTGCTTTGTGTCAGGGTGCGCTGGAGGTCATGCTCTGCTTTGTGTCAGGGTGCGCTGGAGGTCAGGCTCTGCTTTGTGTCAGGGTGCGTTGGAGGTCAGGCTCTGTTTTGTGTCAGGGTGCGCTGGGGGTCAGGCTCTGCTTTGTGTCAGGGTGTGTTGGAGGTCAGGCTCTGCTTTGTGTCAGGGTGCGCTGAAGGTCAGGCTCTGCTTTGTGTCAGGGTGCGTTGGAGGTCAGGCTCTGCTTTGTGTCAGGGTGCGCTGGAGGTCAGGCTCTGCTTTGTGTCAGGGTGCCCTGGAAGTCAGACTCTGATTTGGGTTAAGTTGCTCTGGAGGTCAGGTTGCTCCTATACAAGTAATAGGAGCAATGCTGCAGCCCCGTCAGCTGCATAGTGGTGGTTGTGGGGAATTGCAGAATCCCCAGAAAACAATCTAGGACGAGGATGGAAGTGAATGTAACTGCATAGGCCTGCACAGGAGCTGTGTACACAGAACGGTGGGACATTCCTCATGTATACTGTAACATTGTTTCATTGCGAACTTAAATACTTTAGAGGAATAATAAGATGTTTGTGTAGATGGAGATGACCTAAAGTTTGTGCCCCCGTCAGTGCTGGCTGTGACACCCCCATCCTCCTCCTGCCTCCCCCGCCCCTCTCTTGGCTCTGCAGCATTAGACAGAAAGGTACACGCTATATATTATGGTATCTGTATACGATTCCCGGTGATTGACGAGACAGGCGGAACAGCGAAGTGTTAATCAAATATGAGAGGAAACGCAGGTTTTATTCCCAGTGAGCCGGCCTGCGAGTCATTAGCGGCGAGCGCGAGTACACAGCCCCGCACAAAGCCATAAGTTGTCACATCCAAGTAATTTAATAGGCAATTTATAATAACCAGCTGTTGCGTTATGACATCGGAGCGTAGTGTGAATTATTACTGACAGCGGATAATGCCAAAGCCTGCTGAGTGACAAGTGCAAGGAATCTGAAAGAAAGGACTGAGCTTAAGTTATAGTTTACTCCAGAGCTGCACTCACTATTCTGCAGTGCTTAAATGTTCCAGTATTCCCTGCTTGATCAATGCCTGCACATGTGATTTGCATTCTGGGCATTATTGTTCATACACCAGACACCATACAGTGACTAATCTGTGACGCTTGGTACACACTAGCATTCAGGTCCTCATAGGGGCCCAAAAGACAGAGACCCTGTCCGCTTAAAATCCGGATACAAGATATAGACTATAATCAGGTGTGCCGGGTATATACTGGAACCAGCGAAGAGAAAAATCCTCTGTGCAGAACTTTTCTCTCCACCAATTTTAAGTGGAATCTGCAGCAGAGTCTCCTACGGAAACTCCAACACAAGTGTGAATCCAGCCTTAGGATGTCTGTTTTACAAGCTTGACGTTTCTGAGAATATGAGTGCAGCTCTGGAGTATAATACAGGATAAGTAATGTAATGTATGTACACAGTGACTGCACCAGCAGAATAGTGAGTGCAGCTCTGGAGTATAATACAGGATAAGTAATGTAATGTATGTACACAGTGACTGCACCAGCAGAATAGTGAGCGCAGCTCTGGAGTATAATACAGGATAAGTAATGTATGTACACAGTGACTGTACCAGCAGAATAGTGAGTGCAGCTCTGGAGTATAATACAGGATGTAACTCAGGATCAGTACAGGATAAGTAATGTAATGTATGTACACAGTGACTGTACCAGCAGAATAGTGAGTGCAGCTCTGGAGTATAATACAGGATAAGTAATGTAATGTATGTACACAGTGACTGTAGCAGCAGAATAGTGAGCGCAGCTCTGGAGTATAATACAGGATAAGTAATGTAATGTATGTACACAGTGACTGCACCAGCAGAATAGTGAGTGCAGCTCTGGAGTATAATACAGGATAAGTAATGTAATGTATGTACACAGTTACTGTACCAGCAGAATAGTGAGTGCAGCTCTGGAGTATAATACAGGATAAGTAATGTAATGTATGTACACAGTGACTGCACCAGCAGAATAGTGAGCGCAGCTCTGGAGTATAATACAGGATAAGTAATGTAATGTATGTACACAGTGACTGCACCAGCAGAATAGTGAGCGCAGCTCTGGAGTATAATACAGGATGTAACTCAGTATCAGTACAGGATAAGTAATGTAATGTATGTACACAGTGACTGTACCAGCAGAATAGTGAGCGCAGCTCTGGAGTATAATACAGGATGTAACTCAGGATCAGTACAGGATAAGTAATGTAATGTATGTACACAGTGACTGCAAAAGCAGAATAGTGAGCGCAGCTCTGGAGTATAATACAGGATAAGTAATGTAATGTATGTACACAGTGACTGCACCAGCAGAATAGTGAGCGCAGCTCTGGAGTATAATACAGGATGTAACTCAGGATCAGTACAGGATAAGTAATGTATGTACACAGTGACTGTACCAGCAGAATAGTGAGCGCAGCTCTGGAGTATAATACAGGATAAGTAATGTAATGTATGTACACAGTGACTGTACCAGCAGAATAGTGAGCGCAGCTCTGAAGTATAATACAGGATGTAACTCAGCATCAGTACAGGATAAGTAATGTAATGTATGTACACAGTGACTGCACCAGCAGAATAGTGAGTGCAGCTCTGGAGTATAATACAGGATAAGTAATGTAATGTATGTACACAATGACTGCACCAGCAGAATAGTGAGCGCAGCTCTGGAGTATAATACAGGATGTAACTCAGGATCAGTACAGGATCAGTAATGTAATGTATGTACACAGTGACTGTACCAGCAGAATAGTGAGCGCAGCTCTGGAGTATAATACAGGATGTAACTCAGGATCAGTACAGGATAAGTAATGTAATGTATGTACACAATGACTGCACCAGCAGAATAGTGAGTGCAGCTCTGGAGTATAATACAGGATAAGTAATGTAATGTATGTACACAGTGACTGTACCAGCAGAATAGTGAGTGCAGCTCTGGAGTATAATACAGGATGTAACTCAGGATCAGTACAGGATAAGTAATGTAATGTATGTACACAGTGACTGTACCAGCAGAATAGTGAGCGCAGCTCTGGAGTATAATACAGGATAAGTAATGTAATGTATGTACACAGTGACTGTACCAGCAGAATAGTGAGTGCAGCTCTGGAGTATAATACAGGATAAGTAATGTAATGTATGTACACAGTGACTGTACCAGCAGAATAGTGAGTGCAGCTCTGGAGTATAATACAGGATAAGTAATGTAATGTATGTACACAGTGACTGTACCAGCAGAATAGTGAGTGCAGCTCTGGAGTATAATACAGGATAAGTAATGTAATGTATGTACACAGTGACTGTACCAGCAGAATAGTGAGTGCAGCTCTGGAGTATAATACAGGATGTAACTCAGGATCAGTACAGGATAAGTAATGTAATGTATGTACACAGTGACTGTACCAGCAGAATAGTGAGTGCAGCTCTGGAGTATAATACAGGATGTAACTCAGGATCAGTACAGGATAAGTAATGTAATGTATGTGCACAGTGACTGTACTAGCAGAATAGTGAGCACAGCTCTGGAGTATAATACAGGATGTAACTCAGGATCAGTACAGGATAAGTAATGTAATGTATGTACACAGTGATTGCACCAGCAGAATAGTGAGCGCAGCTCTGGAGTATAATACAGGATGTAACTCAGGATCAGTACAGGATAAGTAATGTAATGTATGTACACAGTGACTGCACCAGCAGAATAGTGAGCGCAGCTCTGGAGTATAATACAGGATGTAACTCAGGATCAGTACAGGATAAGTAATGTAATGTATGTACACAGTGACTGTACCAGCAGAATAGTGAGTGCAGCTCTGGAGTATAATACATGATATAACTCAGGATCAGTACAGGATAAGTAATGTAATGTATGTACACAGTGACTGTACCAGCAGAATAGTGAGTGCAGCTCTGGAGTATAATACAGGATATAACTCAGGATCAGTACAGGATAAGTAATGTAATGTATGTACACAGTGACTGTACCAGCAGAATAGTGAGTGCAGCTCTGGAGTATAATACATGATGTAACTCAGGATCAGTACAGGATAAGTAATGTACTGTATGTACACAGTGACTGCACCAGCAGAATAGTGAGTGCAGCTCTGGAGTATAATACAGGATGTAACTCAGGATCAGTACAGGATAAGTAATGTAATGTATGTACACAGTGACTGTACCAGCAGAATAGTGAGCGCAGCTCTGGAGTATAATACAGGATGTAACTCAGGATCAGTACAGGATAAGTAATGTAATGTATGTACACAGTGATTGCACCAGCAGAATAGTGAGCGCAGCTCTGTAATATAATATATATGCTTAGTGCTGTATGTATAATGGAGGTGGTCGTGGGTTTTACAGCTTTGTCCTGATGACTTTCTCTGCCGTTGTCATTGTGTTGTATCCAGGTCTGTCGGTGGTCCTGTCTGTTGTGATGGTTCCTCGCTGACATGGCGGCTGGCTCATCACTTCATTGTTACGTTCATTAGCATACTGTATGTTAATGTCATATATCGCCTTTATTTTGGCGGCTCCTCTGTGTCGTTGTAGACGTTCCCAGTGATCTGTGGGTTGAGGGAGGTTTATGATGTCGCTCTCTGTAATGGCGCCCAGGAGGCCGTCGCCAGTGAGGAGCGTTTTATGGACCTGTCTCAGCTCAGTCTTTAGTTAATCAGCGGATGTTTTAGCGGGACGTTTCCTCGTGTTCCATAGATCGTCTTCTTTCTGGTTACGGCTGCTGGAAGACAATAAAGGATTTATCACCTATTTATCGTGAGCAGCGCCAATCCAAAATCCGTTACCATTTAAGTGACTCCTGCTGTAAATCAGCCTCAGCGGTGACCGTATCGCCGTCATTGCGCTCTGACTCTGAGGGGACGATAAACTCTGGGTTTTGTGTTTTCGGGTAACGTTTCCTTTGTTCGGTGATTTTCCTGCTGGGATTTTGCAGTAAAATCTTCAGTTTTTAATTTTGAGGAGCAAATCACGTTGACAGCGACAGAGACGAGTCTGCAGGACGCTGCCATCATGGAGGCGCTGGGCTGTGGGGCCGGGAGTGACAGCCAAATGTGATACGTGGGGTGTTTAACAGCAGCGGCTCCGTGGTCAGGGACCTGTGAATGAGGGAGAATTCACACATGACAGAAATGTTGCAGAAGTTTCTGTGTCTTGTGGATCTGAATGGGGTTTGCAGATATCCATATCCACGCTGCAGAAACAACCCCGTGGTATGGGATGGATTTCTCAGTTGTAGAAAGTTCTGCTATAAATCAGAAGTCGCCTAGATTTACCGAGATACTTCTAAAATCATGGAAAATCAAAGCGGTATCCGAGGTGTTGTCACGTGCGGTGCGGCTGCTATACCAGATCTTACACTTACAGCGCACCTAACCTTCCTCCTCAGCTGCCAGCGTACATAAGGAATAACACGATGTCTGGACATTATAGGAGTCGGACTCTGCAGTCTTCACACCCCAGAGTATAATGAGCGGAGGCCCATGGGAGGTGAGGAAACATAAAAAACTGTCACTCACCTCCCCTGGGCTCCGGCGCCGGTCCTCATCTTCTTCCTGGCTCCTGAATGACGTCAGGGGCCACTGAGGCCTGTGATAGACATCGGCATCATCATACTTACGCCTTTACGCCACAACGCCACGTACCGCTGATGTCATTCAGCAGGCCTGACCCGGAGCAGCGACAGAGCCCAGAAGAGGTGAGTAACACTGTTTTTTATGTTTATTCACCTCCCATGGGTCTGAAGAGACCCCTCAGTATAATAGCAGCTCCGGTTCTTACGTGTTCCGTCCAAACGAAACCACCGGGCGAACCGTTCGCCCAACACATACTTTTACAAGGGGAATGGCCTGAATAATCACCATTAATTGTAATTAAGGTAAAATGCCCAATTAATCGCGATTTTGATTTAGGTCCTAATCGGCCAGCCCTACATTATAGAGAAGTACTGAGCAGTATCAATGTAAATAAAGCACTTGAGGTGAGATAGAAAACTTACTTTTAACTGCAGCAGCCGCTGTCCGTGCCTTTGTCTCTGCTTTTCTCTCTCTTGGCTCCTTCTCCACTCTGTAGACTTCTATGGACACATGTAATCTGCAGTTCATTTTGGGAGACCAGGATGGATTCAGCAGAGATTTCAGAGTGAATGTCAGTTTAGGAGGGAGCAGGAAAAGAGCCAAATAAGAGCAGAAAGAAGCATTTTTCTCTCATAAGACATATAATGTTTCTTATATTCAATTGGACTTTTCATTTATGCAGAGTTTGTTGCACATCTACCGACTGTTTATAATTATAATTTTCTGAATGTTGAGGAAACGTTTGATGCTGATCAGACACGTAGTGATATAGAAGAGACTGGTTCATAATGAAGTGTTAAAGACTCTGATGCTTCATGTTACAATGTATCCAATCTTCTCTATTCTCTAAGAAAAATATCCAGACTGATACATACCGGCACTGACACATTGTAACAAACAGCACAGGGAAGAGGGTCGGGGTTGCGCTGCTGAGGATTATCTAATCTTATAGTAACCACTCCAGCCGGAGCAAGAAGAGAAACAAATGGGGAATTCATCAAGTGACCTTTCTGGTGTAAAAAGTTGCAAATGTTTGCATGTGATATTTTTGCCACTTTCTACGGTACCCTCACCACTTGTCCGAAAAAACGGGAGTGAAATAGCAGAAAGTGTGGCCCGAGGTGTTCAGCCGGAACTTGTATCCAGCCATGGTGAATTCCCCACATTGTTTACTAGGAAGGAAAATGGAGAAATCGATGTGACATATTGAGGAGCGGCGTCACGTATGTTCTATGACGTCACGTATGTTCTATAACGTCACGTATGTTCTATGACGTCACGTATGTTCTATGACGTCACGTATGTTCTATAACGTCACATATGTTCTATGACGTCACGTATGTTCTATGACATCACGTATGTTCTATGACGTCACATATGTTCTATGACGTCACGTATGTTCTATAACGTCACGTATGTTCTATAACGTCACGTATGTTCTATGACGTCACGTATGTTCTATGACATCACGTATGTTCTATGACGTCACATATGTTCTATGACGTCACGTATGTTCTATGACCTCACGTATATTTTATGGCATCACGTAGGTTTTATTTACTGACACTGAGATTGTTCTGCAGCTGCCGTCACAAAACCGTTCACACCGCTGCAGGCGAGAGACTTGATCCTCGGGGCGACCCGTCCACTGGTTTTCCTGAATATGACTGATGACTGGCCGGCATCTCGCTGGACCCTCGCCCGCCTGTGTGACCTGTTACAGGAGCAGACACTGAAATTCAGAATTGGAAAGAGGAAAGTGGACACAGGTAAGAAATCAGCAACAAGATCCAACGTCATCTGCTGGCCGTACACTGCTCACACCCAAAGCTGCATTTAGCATTGCCTTTTGCTCACAATCTGCTTGGTGATGAGATGACCCTATAGTGTCTGGTGTTAGCACTACATCTCCTACAATGCAGCGCAAGCACCAACTGAACACCAGGCAGCAGGGAGGCAGGAACTGGGAATTTTTGAGTGCAGCTCTGGATGTGAGAGGAGTCGATACAGCTTTATTAAGTTATGTGTGTTTGTTTTCTGCAAAATATAGGAAAAAGTTATCCTGCAGAATCACAGGAATGTTTTCATGTTTCTAAGCACATGTGAGGTCTCCAGATCGTGCTATAAATATCCTCTAGGAATGAGAGGCCGGATCGTAAGACTGTGCGCCATTAATGGGCTCCTTCTTCAGGCTTCCTAATGGCTTGTGACACCCCGTGATCCTGTCTAAGTCCCTCAAGTGCAGCACAAGCTGCGGGGAACCTGGAGGAGTCTGAGCCGGTAATATTAGGATATGGTATAAGTGGGGGGCCTCACCCGTAATGGCAGGCTCCCCTGGAAATAACAGATTACAAGGATTAAGTTGTTCTGGTGTAAGAGAACACATTGTAACGGCGTCAGATTGTGAAGGGATTACCGCACTGCTCGCCGCCGCCACAGCCGCCTCCATCGTAAGAGCTGAATGTCGGAGACGATTAGTTATTGTGGGTCACATGACATCCGCCCGCTACTCAGCTGTGGTGCTCCAAATGCTGCAGAACTACAACTCTCAGCATGCCCTGACAGCGACAGACTGAGAGTTGCAGTTTTGCAGCAGCCGGAGAGCGCTGACCTGAGGGGCAGCTGTAGGGTCTGTAATACCGCACACAGTGACTATTGCTCTGCCCGACGGTAACGATAATTAACCCTTAATAGCAAGCAAAGCTATGAATAATAGAAATATCTGAACAGCTTCCTGTCTGTGGGCACCTCCCTGATCAGCCCTGACCCCACTCAGTGCCCTACTGAACGCTACGCCCCCATGCTGGATGGTCACCCCTGCAGCTGAATAGAGACCAGCAGGGTTCATTTATATATCGGCACCCCCTCACCTGTCACAACTCCATGGCTAGTGACAAGCTGTTGTGTCCCCACCATCACCAAGAAAGCTGGTGCCCAATGGCCCCCAAAGCCCTGACTGTGGCCCTAGAACCTTATGAATGTTTCCACATCAGGGCTGCAAATAATGATTTCTAATCCTATAATGTGTGATACTGTGTGCTGAGCCCCTGTATCTAATCCTATCATGTGTGATACCGTCTGCTGATCTGCTGTATCTAATCCTATCATGTGTGATACTGTCTGCTGAGTCCCTGTATCTAATCCTATCATGTGTGATACCGTCCGCTGACTTGCTGTATCTAATCCTATCATGTGTGATACTGTCTGCTGACCTGCTGTATCTAATCCTGTAATGTGTGATACTGTGTGCTGAGCCCCTGTATCTAATCCTATAATGTGTGATACTGTCTGCTGAGCAGCTGTATCTAATCCTATCATGTGTGATACTGTCTGCTGAGCCCCTGTATCTAATCCTATAATGTGTGATACCGTCCGCTGACTTGCTGTATCTAATCCTATCATGTGTGATACCGTCTGCTGACCTGCTGTATCTAATCCTATCATGTGTGATACCGTCTGCTGATCTGCTGTATCTAATTCTATCATGTGTGATACTGTCTGCTGAGCCCCTGTATCTAATCCTATAATGTGTGATACTGTCTGCTGAGCTGCTGTATCTAATCCTATCATGTGTGATACCGTCTGCTGACCTGCTGTATCTAATCCTATCATGTGTGATACTGTCTGCTGAGCCCCTGTATCTAATCCTATAATGTGTGATACTGTCTGCTGAGCTGCTGTATCTAATCCTATCATGTGTGATACCGTCTGCTGAGCTGCTGTATCTAATCCTATCATGTGTGATACTGTCTGCTGAGCTGCTGTATCTAATCCTATAATGTGTGATACTGTCTGCTGAGCTGCTGTATCTAATCATATAATGTGTGATACTGTCCGCTGACTTGCTGTATCTAATCCTATCATGTGTGATACCGTCCGCCGACTTGCTATATCTAATCCTACCATGTGTGATACCGTCCGCTGACTTGCTGTATCTAATCCTATCATGTGTGATACCGTCTGCTGAGCCCCTGTATCTAATCCTATAATGTGTGATACTGTCCGCTGACTTGCTGTATCTAATCCTTTCATGTGTGATACCGTCTGCTGACCTGCTGTATCTAATCCTATCATGTGTGATACCATCCGCTGACTTGCTGTATCTAATCCTATCATGTGTGTTAGCGTCCGCTGACTTGCTGTATCTAATCCTATCATGTGTGATACCGTCCGCTGACTTGCTGTATCTAATCCTATCATGTGTGATACCGTCCGCTGACTTGCTGTATCTAATCCTATCATGTGTGATACCATCCGCTGACCTGCTGTATCTAATCCTATCATGTGTGATACTGTCCGCTGACTTGCTGTATCTAATCCTATCGTGTGTTAGCGTCCGCTGACTTGCTGTATCTAATCCTATCATGTGTGATACCGTCCGCTGACTTGCTGTATCTAATCCTATCATGTGTGATACCGTCCGCTGACTTGCTGTATCTAATCCTATCATGTGTGATAGCGTCCGCTGACTTGCTGTATCTAATCCTATCATGTGTGATACCATCTGCTGACCTGCTGTATCTAATCCTATCATGTGTGATACTGTCCGCTGACTTGCTGTATCTAATCCTATCATGTGTTAGCGTCCGCTGACTTGCTGTATCTAATCCTATCATGTGTGATACCATCCGCTGACCTGCTGTATCTAATCCTATCATGTGTGATACCGTCCGCTGACTTGCTGTATCTAATCCTATCATGTGTTAGCGTCCGCTGACTTGCTGTATCTAATCCTATCATGTGTGATACTGTCCGCTGACTTGCTGTATCTAATCCTATCATGTGTGATACCATCCGCTGACTTGCTGTATCTAATCCTATCATGTGTGATACCGTCCGCTGACTTGCTGTATCTAATCCTATCATGTGTGATACTGTCCGCTGACTTGCTGTATCTAATCCTATCATGTGTGATACCATCCGCTGACCTGCTGTATCTAATCCTATCATGTGTGATACTGTCCGCTGACTTGCTGTATCTAATCCTATCATGTGTGATACCGTCCGCTGACTTGCTGTATCTAATCCTATCATGTGTGATACCGTCCGCTGACTTGCTGTATCTAATCCTATCATGTGTGATACCGTCCGCTGACTTGCTGTATCTAATCCTATCATGTGTGATAGCGTCCGCTGACTTGCTGTATCTAATCCTATCATGTGTGATACCATCTGCTGACCTGCTGTATCTAATCCTATCATGTGTGATACTGTCCGCTGACTTGCTGTATCTAATCCTATCATGTGTGATACCATCCGCTGACCTGCTGTATCTAATCCTATCATGTGTGATACCGTCCGCTGACTTGCTGTATCTAATCCTATCATGTGTGATACTGTCCGCTGACTTGCTGTATCTAATCCTATCATGTGTTAGCGTCCGCTGACTTGCTGTATCTAATCCTATCATGTGTGATACTGTCCGCTGACTTGCTGTATCTAATCCTATCATGTGTGATACTGTCCGCTGACTTGCTGTATCTAATCCTATCATGTGTGATACCGTCCGCTGACTTGCTGTATCTAATCCTATCATGTGTGATACCGTCCGCTGACTTGCTGTATCTAATCCTATCATGTGTGATACCGTCCGCTGACTTGCTGTATCTAATCCTATCATGTGTGATAGCGTCCGCTGACTTGCTGTATCTAATCCTATCATGTGTGATACCGTCTGCTGACCTGCTGTATCTAATCCTATCATGTGTGATACTGTCCGCTGACTTGCTGTATCTAATCCTATCATGTGTGATACCATCCGCTGACCTGCTGTATCTAATCCTATCATGTGTGATACCGTCCGCTGACTTGCTGTATCTAATCCTATCATGTGTGATACTGTCCGCTGACTTGCTGTATCTAATCCTATCATGTGTTAGCGTCCGCTGACTTGCTGTATCTAATCCTATCATGTGTGATACTGTCCGCTGACTTGCTGTATCTAATCCTATCATGTGTGATACTGTCCGCTGACTTGCTGTATCTAATCCTATCATGTGTGATACCGTCCGCTGACTTGCTGTATCTAATCCTATCATGTGTGATACCATCCGCTGACTTGCTGTATCTAATCCTATCATGTGTGATACCGTCCGCTGACTTGCTGTATCTAATCCTATCATGTGTGATACCGTCCGCTGACTTGCTGTATCTAATCCTATCATGTGTGATACCATCCGCTGACTTGCTGTATCTAATCCTATCATGTGTGATACCGTCCGCTGACTTGCTGTATCTAATCCTATCATGTGTGATACCATCCGCTGACCTGCTGTATCTAATCCTATCATGTGTGATACCATCCGCTGACCTGCTGTATCTAATCCTATCATGTGTGATACTGTCCGCTGACTTGCTGTATCTAATCCTATCATGTGTGATACTGTCCGCTGACTTGCTGTATCTAATCCTATCGTGTGTGATACCGTCCGCTGACTTGCTGTATCTAATCCTATCATGTGTGATACCGTCCGCTGACTTGCTGTATCTAATCCTATCATGTGTGATAGCGTCCGCTGACTTGCTGTATCTAATCCTATCATGTGTGATACCGTCTGCTGACCTGCTGTATCTAATCCTATCATGTGTGATACTGTCCGCTGACTTGCTGTATCTAATCCTATCATGTGTGATACCATCCGCTGACCTGCTGTATCTAATCCTATCATGTGTGATACCGTCCGCTGACTTGCTGTATCTAATCCTATCATGTGTGATACTGTCCGCTGACTTGCTGTATCTAATCCTATCATGTGTTAGCGTCCGCTGACTTGCTGTATCTAATCCTATCATGTGTGATACTGTCCGCTGACTTGCTGTATCTAATCCTATCATGTGTGATACTGTCCGCTGACTTGCTGTATCTAATCCTATCATGTGTGATACCGTCCGCTGACTTGCTGTATCTAATCCTATCATGTGTGATACCATCCGCTGACTTGCTGTATCTAATCCTATCATGTGTGATACCGTCCGCTGACTTGCTGTATCTAATCCTATCATGTGTGATACCGTCCGCTGACTTGCTGTATCTAATCCTATCATGTGTGATACCATCTGCTGACCTGCTGTATCTAATCCTATCATGTGTGATACTGTCCGCTGACTTGCTGTATCTAATCCTATCGTGTGTGATACCATCCGCTGACCTGCTGTATCTAATCCTATCATGTGTGATACCATCTGCTGACCTGCTGTATCTAATCCTATCATGTGTGATACTGTCCGCTGACTTGCTGTATCTAATCCTATCATGTGTGATACCATCCGCTGACCTGCTGTATCTAATCCTATCATGTGTGATACCGTCCGCTGACTTGCTGTATCTAATCCTATCATGTGTGATACTGTCCGCTGACTTGCTGTATCTAATCCTATCATGTGTTAGCGTCCGCTGACTTGCTGTATCTAATCCTATCATGTGTGATACTGTCCGCTGACTTGCTGTATCTAATCCTATCATGTGTGATACTGTCCGCTGACTTGCTGTATCTAATCCTATCATGTGTGATACCGTCCGCTGACTTGCTGTATCTAATCCTATCATGTGTGATACCATCCGCTGACTTGCTGTATCTAATCCTATCATGTGTGATACCGTCCGCTGACTTGCTGTATCTAATCCTATCATGTGTGATACCATCCGCTGACCTGCTGTATCTAATCCTATCATGTGTGATACCATCCGCTGACCTGCTGTATCTAATCCTATCATGTGTGATACTGTCCGCTGACTTGCTGTATCTAATCCTATCATGTGTGATACTGTCCGCTGACTTGCTGTATCTAATCCTATCGTGTGTGATACCGTCCGCTGACTTGCTGTATCTAATCCTATCATGTGTGATACCATCCGCTGACCTGCTGTATCTAATCCTATCATGTGTGATACCATCCGCTGACCTGCTGTATCTAATCCTATCATGTGTGATACCATCCGCTGACTTGCTGTATCTAATCCTATCATGTGTGATACCATCCGCTGACCTGCTGTATCTAATCCTATCATGTGTGATACCATCCGCTGACCTGCTGTATCTAATCCTATCATGTGTGATACCTTGCAGGGGGTTGGACTCGATGGCCCTTGAGGTCCCTTCCAACTCAAACAAACAAACAAACAAACAAACAAACCTTCCGTATACAATTCCCTTGTGTTCTCTTAGAGCCGCAGTTTGAGACGCAGTGCGACTACATTGATGGGACCTTCGGACAGTTCCAGGACTGGGTCAGCGGGAGTTCTGCGGACACGTCTGGACCCTTCAGCCGCTTTGATAATGCGGAGTCCTGGGCGTATGCGGATTACAAGTACCTGGCTCTTCTATTCAAGGACAAGCCGGGAATTCTGCAGGTAAGTAATACGTGTATTTCCTGACACATCCTATAGGGGGAGGTAGCTCAGTGTCTACATCCTAATGGCCTTCATTCCAGCCAATTAGAAAGTGGATAGACACGGTATGGCGGTATTGTTTGCATGTATGTTAGTAAGATGGAGCATTTGATGTGCGCCATATTTTTAGCCTGTTTTATAATGTAAATGAACATCTTTAGGCAAATTAACCAAGAAGTAAAAGTAGAGAGAGGAAGGTTTAGTGAGATGTAGTCGTAGTCAGCAATTCTTTGTTAGTGTGTGACGGATGATTCAGTGCGGTGCGGCTCAACAACTCACCGCAACGTGCACAATGTATTACCTATGAGCGCCCTTTGTGGTTGCGTATATTGCCATGCGTATATTGCCATGCGTACATTGCCATGCGTACATTGCCATGCGTATATTGCCATGCGTACATTGCCATGCGTACATTGCCATGCGTATATTGCCATGCGTACATTGCCATGCGTACATTGCCATGCGTACATTGCCATGCGTACATTGCCATACGTACATTGCCATGCGTACATTGCCATGCGTACATTGCCATGCGTACATTGCCATGCGTACATTGCCATGCGTACATTGCCATGCGTATATTGCCATGCGTATATTGCCATGCGTACATTGCCATGCGTACATTGCCATGCGTATATTGCCATGCGTACATTGCCATGCGTACATTGCCATGCGTATATTGCCATGCGTACATTGCCATGCGTACATTGCCATGCGTACATTGCCATGCGTACATTGCCATGCGTGTGTTGCAGCTTAACATGCTACGCCAGACTTTTCATGACGCGATATATTTGGAAGCTATTGCTCCAGAATCCTGTCGCTCTCTTTGTATGGTGGAGCAGATTGTCGCCGCTGATGCCGGTAGTCAGGTCTCCCTCTGAGTGGCGCTTGGCGGTTTTCGGGAAGGAGCGGGTGACTAGAGGCTTGTTAAACATGAGCCAAATGTCCAGCGTGGTCTTGAGCGGTGCCGCCGTCTTGTTCCGGAGATGTTCCTGCCGGCGGGAGGTGAGGCCCAGTCAGCCATGTCCCTGATACATTGGTGATTAATAGGGCCATTTGCGACGTGCTGGAGGTGGCGATTGCTCTGTTTATCTTCGGCGGCTGCACCAGGCTCGGTAATGATTCCATTATCCCTCTCAATGAGCGCCATCCTGCATTTTAATGCTTCTCCCTTCATTCTGCTTTCATTCTATCAGACTCAGCATCGTCTGTTAACCCCTGCACTGCTGTGGCCGCCACCTGCGCTCGCTTTCTTGGGATAACTTTGGCTTTGTCCATACGTTGTGTTATCTATCTCCAGTGGAAAATAAAAAGCCTGACGATCGGGCGGCGGGAGAGATTAGCGCGTTCCAGGCTGTTGATTACGAGCACGACCTTGATGAATGGACGGAACGTCCTTCTTAATTCTGAATGCACTTTTCTTCCTTCCATTCTTTATTGTATAAAATTCTCATAGCCATAGATAAAAGGCGTTGTTACTGCTGGAATCTAATGGCAGGAAGTGTTTTACCTCCGCCGAGCCTCAATGAATCAGGGAACTGGAACTTGTCAGAAGAAGACAACTGGAGGAAGATCCAATAAACACATTGCTGTTCCAACACCAAGAAGGACAAGTCAGAAACTTCTGCAAATCGAGGAAGTCGCCGGTGTCAATAACATCTGCAAATAAACACATTTTCAAGCCCCTAGCTCCAATCTGTGACATGTGGGAGGGGCATAAAAGACTGAAAACAAAGTTATTTAGCTAAATGAAACCTCAAAGAGCGGACAAAGTGTGACGATTGTGCGAGGTCTCCTGGTCAGCGATGTGCCGGTTGTCACACACTTAGAGGGGCAGAATCCTTGACCTGAGAGACCTTTTAGAGCACTACGTGGCTAGGCCGAGATGTCAGCGCTGGTCAATGTTGTGTGTCCTGGTGGTTAGGAGAACAGAGATGAACTGGAATGACAATTATAGATGTGTGGAGGTGACGTCTGCATGGACGCATCGTCTGATTGAAAGAATGGCGGATAGGGAACCATTCTGTACTGCAGGTGAAATTGGACGTCACATCCCAAGACCAGGGTGGCGAGCAGTGTGGACACAAACCGTCAGAAGGCGTATGTACAACATTGGGCTACGGGCCGCACTTCCAACTACAGGATTTCTATTGATCTTAGGCCACCACTCTCAAAATCTATCATGGTGCACAGCAAGATGGCAATGGTGGTTGGAATGGAGGTCTATCCTCTATAGTGATGACTCCTGGTATTGGAGGTCTATCCTCTATAGTGATGTGTCCTGGAATGGAGGTCTATACTCTATAGTGATGTGTCCTGGAATGGAGGTCTATCCTCTATAGTGATGTATCCTGGAATGGAGGTCTATCCTCTATAGTGAGGAGTCCTGGAATGGAGGTCTATCCTCTATAGTGATGTGTCCTGGAATGGAGGTCTATCCTCTACAGTGATGTGTCCTGGAATGGAGGTCTATCCTCTATAGTGATGTGTCCTGGAATGGAGGTCTATCCTCTATAGTGAGGAGTCCTGGATTGGAGGTCTATCCTCTATAGTGAGGAGTCCTGGAATGGAGGTCTATCCTCTATAGTGATGTATCCTGGAATGGAGGTCTATCCTCTATAGTGAGGAGTCCTGGAATGGAGGTCTATCCTCTACAGTGATGTGTCCTGGAATGGAGGTCTATCCTCTATAGTGATGTATCCTGGAATGGAGGTCTATCCTCTATAGTGAGGAGTCCTGGAATGGAGGTCTATCCTCTATAGTGAGGAGTCCTGGAATGGAGGTCTATCCTCTATAGTGATGTGTCCTGGAATGGAGGTATATCCTCTATAGTGATATGTCCTGGATTGGAGGTCTATCCTCTATAGTGAGGAGTCCTGGAATGGAGGTCTATCCTCTGTAGTGATGATCCTGGAATGGAGGTCTATCCTCTATAGTGATGTGTCCTGGAATGGAGGTCTATCCTCTATAGTGATGGGTCCTGGAATGGAGGTCTATCCTCTATAGTGATATGTCCTGGAATGGAGGTCTATCCTCTATAGTGAGGAGTCCTGGAATGGAGGTCTATCCTCTATAGTGATGTGTCCTGGAATGGAGCTCTATCCTCTATAGTGATGTGTCCTGGAATGGAGGTCTATCCTCTATAGTGAGGAGTCCTGGAATGGAGGTCTATCCTCTATAGTGAGGAGTCCTGGTATTGGAGGTCTATCCTCTATAGTGAGGAGTCCTGGAATGGAGGTCTATCCTCTATAGTGATGTGTCCTGGAATGGAGGTCTATCCTCTATAGTGATGTGTCCTGGAATGGAGGTCTATCCTCTATAGTGATGTGTCCTGGAATGGAGGTCTATCCTCTATAGTGATGTGTCCTGGAATGGAGGTCTATCCTCTATAGTGATGTGTCCTGGAATGGAGGTCTATCCTCTATAGTGATGTGTCCTGGAATGGAGGTCTGTCCTCTATAGTGAGGAGTCCTGGAATGGAGGTCTATCCTCTATAGTGATGTGTCCTGGAATGGAGGTCTATCCTCTATAGTGATGTATCCTGGAATGGAGGTCTATCCTCTATAGTGAGGAGTCCTGGAATGGAGGTCTATCCTCTACAGTGATGTGTCCTGGAATGGAGGTCTATCCTCTATAGTGATGTATCCTGGAATGGAGGTCTATCCTCTATAGTGAGGAGTCCTGGAATGGAGGTCTATCCTCTATAGTGAGGAGTCCTGGAATGGAGGTCTATCCTCTATAGTGATGTGTCCTGGAATGGAGGTATATCCTCTATAGTGATATGTCCTGGATTGGAGGTCTATCCTCTATAGTGAGGAGTCCTGGAATGGAGGTCTATCCTCTATAGTGATGATCCTGGAATGGAGGTCTATCCTCTATAGTGATGTGTCCTGGAATGGAGGTCTATCCTCTATAGTGATGGGTCCTGGAATGGAGGTCTATCCTCTATAGTGATATGTCCTGGAATGGAGGTCTATCCTCTATAGTGAGGAGTCCTGGAATGGAGGTCTATCCTCTATAGTGATGTGTCCTGGAATGGAGGTCTATCCTCTATAGTGATGTGTCCTGGAATGGAGGTCTATCCTCTATAGTGAGGAGTCCTGGAATGGAGGTCTATCCTCTATAGTGAGGAGTCCTGGTATTGGAGGTCTATCCTCTATAGTGAGGAGTCCTGGAATGGAGGTCTATCCTCTATAGTGATGTGTCCTGGAATGGAGGTCTATCCTCTATAGTGATGTGTCCTGGAATGGAGGTCTATCCTCTATAGTGATGTGTCCTGGAATGGAGGTCTATCCTCTATAGTGATGTGTCCTGGAATGGAGGTCTGTCCTCTATAGTGAGGAGTCCTGGAATGGAGGTCTATCCTCTGTAGTGATGTGTCCTGGAATGGAGGTCTATCCTCTATAGTGATGTGTCCTGGAATGGAGGTCTGTCCTCTATAGTGAGGAGTCCTGGAATGGAGGTCTATCCTCTATAGTGATGTGTCCTGGAATGGAGGTCTATCCTCTATAGTGATGGGTCCTGGAATGGAGGTCTATCCTCTATAGTGAGGGGTCCTGGAATGGAGGTCTATCCTCTATAGTGAGGAGTCCTGGAATGGAGGTCTATCCCCTATAGTGATGTGTCCTGGAATGGAGGTCTATCCTCTATAGTGATGTGTCCTGGAATGGAGGTCTATCCTCTATAGTGAGGAGTCCTGGAATGGAGGTCTATCCTCTATAGTGAGGAGTCCTGGAATGGAGGTCTATCCTCTATAGTGATGTGTCCTGGAATGGAGGTCTATCCTCTATAGTGAGGAGTCCTGGAATGGAGGTCTATCCTCTATAGTGAGGAGTCCTGGAATGGAGGTCTATCCTCTATAGTGATGTGTCCTGGAATGGAGGTCTATCCTCTATAGTGATGTGTCCTGGAATGGAGGTCTATCCTCTATAGTGATGTGTCCTGGAATGGAGGTCTATCCTCTATAGCGATGTGTCCTGGAATGGAGGTCTATCCTCTATAGTGATGTGTCCTGGAATGGAGGTCTGTCCTCTATAGTGAGGAGTCCTGGAATGGAGGTCTATCCTCTATAGTGATGTGTCCTGGAATGGAGGTCTATCCTCTATAGTGATGGGTCCTGGAATGGAGGTCTATCCTCTATAGTGAGGGGTCCTGGAATGGAGGTCTATCCTCTATAGTGAGGAGTCCTGGAATGGAGGTCTATCCCCTATAGTTATGTGTCCTGGAATGGAGGTCTATCCTCTATAGTGAGGAGTCCTGGAATGGAGGTCTATCCTCTATAGTGATGGGTCCTGGAATGGAGGTCTATCCTCTATAGTGAGGGGTCCTGGAATGGAGGTCTATCCTCTATAGTGAGGAGTCCTGGAATGGAGGTCTATCCCCTATAGTTATGTGTCCTGGAATGGAGGTCTATCCTCTATAGTGATGTGTCCTGGAATGGAGGTCTATCCTCTATAGTGATATGTCCTGGAATGGAGGTCTATCCTCTATAGTGATGTGTCCTGGAATGGAGGTCTATCCTCTATAGTGATGTGTCCTGGAATGGAGGTCTATCCTAGTGATGACTCCTGGTATTGGAGGTCTATCCTCTATAGTGAGGAGTCCTGGAATGGAGGTCTATCCTCTATAGTGATGTGTCCTGGAATGGAGGTCTATCCTCTATAGTGATGTGTCCTGGAATGGAGGTCTATCCTAGTGATGACTCCTGGTATTGGAGGTCTATCCTCTATAGTGAAGAGTCCTGGAATGGAGGTCTATCCTCTATAGTGATGTGTCCTGGAATGGAGGTCTATCCTCTATAGTGATGTGTCCTGGAATGGAGGTCTATCCTAGTGATGACTCCTGGTTTTGGAGGTCTTTCTTCTATAGTGAGGAGTCCTGGATTGGAGGTATATCCTCTATAGTGAGGAGTCCTGGAATGGAGGTCTATCCTCTATAGTGAGGAGTCCTGGAATGGAGGTCTATCCTCTATAGTGATGTGTCCTGGAATGGAGGTCTATCCTCTATAGTGATGGGTCCTGGAATGGAGGTCTATCCTCTATAGTGAGGGGTCCTGGAATGGAGGTCTATCCTCTATAGTGAGGAGTCCTGGAATGGAGGTCTATCCTCTATAGTGAGGAGTCCTGGAATGGAGGTCTATCCTCTATAGTGATGTGTCCTGGAATGGAGGTCTATCCTCTATAGTGAGGAGTCCTGGAATGGAGGTCTATCCTCTATAGTGAGGAGTCCTGGAATGGAGGTCTATCCTCTATAGTGAGGAGTCCTGGAATGGAGGTCTATCCCCTATAGTGATGGGTCCTGGAATGGAGGTCTATCCTCTATAGTGATGTGTCCTGGAATGGAGGTCTATCCTCTATAGTGATGTGTCCTGGAATGGAGGTCTATCCTAGTGATGACTCCTGGTATTGGAGGTCTATCCTCTACAGTGATGTGTCCTGGAATGGAGGTCTATCCTCTATAGTGAGGAGTCCTGGAATGGAGGTCTATTCTCTATAGTGATGTGTCCTGGAATGGAGGTCTATCCTCTATAGTGATGTGTCCTGGAATGGAGGTCTATCCTCTATAGTGATGTGTCCTGGAATGGAGGTCTATCCTCTATAGTGATGTGTCCTGGAATGGAGGTCTATCCTCTATAGTGATGTGTCCTGGTATGGAGGTCTATCCTCTATAGTGAGGAGTCCTGGAATGGAGGTCTATCCTCTATAGTGAGGAGTCCTGGATTGGAGGTCTATCCTTTACAGTGATGTGTCCTGGAATGGAGGTCTATCCTCTATAGTGATGTGTCCTGGAATGGAGGTCTATCCTCTATAGTGATGGGTCTTGGATTGGAGGTCTATCCTCTATAGTGAGGAGTCCTGGATTGGAGGTCTATCCTCTACAGTGAGGAGTCCTGGATTGGAGGTCTATCCTAGTGATGACTCCTGGTATTGGAGGTCTATCCTCTATAGTGAGGAGTCCTGGATTGGAGGTCTATCCTCTATAGTGATGGGTCCTGGATTGGAGGTCTATCCTCTATAGTGAGGAGTCCTGGATTGGAGGTCTATCCTAGTGATGACTCCTGGTATTGGAGGTCTATCCTCTTCAGTGATGAGTCCTGCTTTTATCTCGGATGATATTGAGAGACTGGCCGGGGAGACCACGTGGGCAGTGCCAGGGAGAGGCCTTCACAAGTGAGCGTCACACTGGTCCTAATCCTGGGATGTCCTCACTTTAGATTTGGTTGTGGAACCAGTGGTGCAGCCATTTCTCCAAAATGTCCCAGGAGCTGTTATTCAACTGGACAACACCAGACCGTGTGTTTGTGTTACTGTGAGCGGCCTAAACATGTTATCTTGTCCTGCAGCATCTCCGGACTTGTCTCCCATCGAGCACATCTGTAATGTCATTGGTCGGCCATTGTATTTTGATGATTTGTGGCCCCAGTGCACCCAGCGGGGCAGAACCTTCCTCAGCTAACCGTTAATACCCTCATTGATAGCAGGCGATGGTGATGGTGGGGCGTCATGGCCGCCAGGAACCTAAATCCCCCAGGTCTGCATGGATGAGGCCAATAACCCTCCTGAGAAAATTGTAGCAGACCCTCAGCTGTGAGGAGTTTTAGGTCTCTGCAGGGTTTCGACTTTCTGGCTTTATATTTCAAGCCCCTAAATGATGATCCCCTAAATCTTGTGATGTTTTGTATGAGAATCTCGTCTCATCAGTCTGCTTCATGCTTTAGTAACGGAGTTATGACGTCATCACCAGGACAATTGAATGACGTCATGTGACCCTCAGATTCCCTCCTGCTCCTGTCACTTTCATTCTGTTTATGGAACACGTCTGTCACCTTCTTGCTGTTTTCGGATACGCCTGCGGCGTTCGGCGGTGTTTACTCCCGTGCGCTGACCCAGAACCTTTCTAATCTCCATCCTGAGCCACCAGAGATTCCGTAATGTAGTTTACAGTCCATTATGTTATTAGCAGCCGGGCCAGAATCTCATGGTTAATTAGAAGAGGAGACGAGAGCGACGGGGGAGAGAGCAGGAGAGCAAGAGAGAGAGCGACAGCGAGGGGGAGAGAGCAAGAGAGAGAGCGCGACAGGGAGGGGGAGAGAGAAAGAGAGAGCGCGACAGGGAGGGGGAGAGAGGAAGAGAGAGAGCGACAGGGAGGGGGAGAGAGCAAGAGAGAGCACGACAGGGAGGGGGGAGAGAGCGCGACAGGGAGGGAGAGAGCAGGAGAGCAAGAGAGAGAGCGACAGGGAGGGGGAGAGAGCAAGAGAGAGAGCGACAGGGAGGGGGAGAGAGCAAGAGAGAGCACGACAGGGAGGGGGAGAGAGCAAGAGAGAGAGCGACAGGGAGGGGGAGAGAGCAAGAGAGAGAGCGACAGGGAGGGGGAGAGAGCAAGAGAGAGAGCGACAGGGAGGGGGAGAGAGCAAGAGAGAGAGCGACAGGGAGGGGGAGAGAGCAAGAGAGAGCGCGACAGGGAGGGGGAGAGAGCAAGAGAGAGAGCGACAGGGAGGGGGAGAGAGCAAGAGAGAGCACGACAGGGAGGGGGAGAGAGCAAGAGAGAGAGCGCGACAGGGAGGGGGAGAGAGCAAGAGAGAGAGCGTGACAGGGAGGGAGAGAGCAGGAGAGCAAGAGAGAGAGCGACGGAGGGGGAGAGAGCAAGAGAGAGAGCGACAGGGAGGGGGAGAGAGCAAGAGAGAGCACGACAGGGAGGGGGAGAGAGCAAGAGAGAGAGCGACAGGGAGGGGGAGAGAGCAAGAGAGAGCACGACAGGGAGGGGGGAGAGAGCAAGAGAGAGAGCGACAGGGAGGGGGGAGAGAGCAAGAGAGAGAGCGACAGGGAGGGGGAGAGAGCAAGAGAGAGAGCGACAGGGAGGGGGAGAGAGCAAGAGAGAGAGCGACAGGGAGGGGGAGAGAGCAAGAGAGAGCGCGACAGGGAGGGGGGAGAGAGCAAGAGAGAGAGCGACAGGGAGGGGGAGAGAGCAAGAGAGAGAGCGACAGGGAGGGGGAGAGAGCAAGAGAGAGAGCGACAGGGAGGGGGAGAGAGCAAGAGAGAGCACGACAGGGAGGGAGAGAGCAAGAGAGAGCACGACAGGGAGAGAGCAAGAGAGAGAGCGACGGAGGGAGAGAGCGAGAGCAAGAGAGAGCACGACAGAGAGGGGGAGAGAGCAAGAGAGAGAGCGACGGGGAGAGAGCAAGAGAGAAAGAGCGACAGGGAGGGGGAGAGAGCAAGAGAGAGAGCGACAGGGAGGGGGAGAGAGCAAGAGAGAAAGAGCGACAGGGAGGGGGAGAGAGCAAGAGAGAGAGCGACAGGGAGGGGGAGAGAGCAAGAGAGAGTGACAGGGAGGGGGAGAGAGCAAGAGAGAGAGCGACAGGGAGGGGGAGAGAGCAAGAGAGAGAGCGACAGGGAGGGGGAGAGAGCAAGAGAGAGAGCGACAGGGAGGGGGAGAGAGCAAGAGAGAGCGACGGAGGGGGAGAGAGCAAGAGAGAACACGACAGGGAGGGGGAGAGAGCAAGAGAGAGAGCGACAGGGAGGGAGAGAGCAGGAGAGCAAGAGAGAGAGCGATAGGGAGGGGGGAGAGAGCAAGAGAGAGAGCGACAGGGAGGGGGAGAGAGCAAGAGAGAGAGCGACAGGGAGGGGGAGAGAGCAAGAGAGAGAGCGACAGGGAGGGAGAGAGAGCAGGAGAGCAAGAGAGAGAGCGACAGGGAGGGGGGAGAGAGCAAGAGAGAGCACGACAGGGAGGGGGGAGAGAGCAAGAGAGAGCGACGGAGGGAGAGAGCGAGAGCAAGAGAGAACGACAGGGAGAGAGAGCAAGAGAGAGAGCGCGACGGAGGGAGAGAGCAAGAGAGCGACAGGGAGGGAGAGAGAGGCAGGAGAGCGAGAGAGAGCGACAGGGAGGGGGAGAGAGCAAGAGAGAGCGCGACAGGGAGGGGGAGAGCGAGAGAAAGAGAGAGCGACGGAGGGAGAGAGCAAGAGAGAGCTCGACGGAGGGAGAGAGCGAGAGCAAGAGAGAGAGAGCAACAGGGAGGGAGAGAGAGCAAGAGAGAGCGCGACGGAGGGAGAGAGCGAGAGCAAGAGAGAGCGACAGGGAGGGAGAGAGAGCAAGAGAGAGGCGCGACAGGGAGGGAGAGAGCGAGAGCAAGAGAGAGCGACAGGGAGGGAGAGAGAGCAAGAGAGAGCGCGATGGAGGGAGAGAGCGAGAGCAAGAGAGAGCGACAGGGAGGGAGAGCGAGAGCAAGAGAGAGAGAGTGACAGGGAGGGGGAGAGAGCAAGAGAGAGTGCGACAGGGAGGGAGAGAGCAAGAGAGAGAGAGAGCGACGGAGGGGGAGAGAGCAAGAGAGAGCGCGAGAGAGAGTGACAGGGAGGGGGAGAAAGCAGGAGAGCAAGAGAGAGAGCAACAGGGAGGGGGGAGAGATCAGGAGAGCACGAGAGAGCGACAGGGAGGGAGAGAGAGCAAGAGAGAGCGACAGGGAGGGAGAGAGAGCAGGAGAGCAAGAGAGAGCGACAGGGAGGGAGAGAGCAGGAGAGCAAGAGAGAGCGACGGAGGGAGAGAGAGCAGGAGAGCGAGCGATGGAGGGGGGAGAGAGCGACGGGGAGAGAGCAGGAGAGCAAGAGAGAGCGACAGGGAGAGAGAGCAGGAGAGCAAGAGAGAGCGACGGAGGGAGAGAGAGAGAGCGACGGGGAGAGAGCAGAAGAGCAAGAGAGAGAGCGACGGGGAGAGAGCAGGAGAGCAAGAGAGAGCGATGGGAGGAGAGAGAGCAGGAGAGCAAGAGAGAGCAACAGGGAAGGAGAGAGCGATGGAGAGAGAGACGGGGGGGCGAAAGAGAGTGAGAGAGAGTGACGGAGCGAGAGAGCAGGAGAGAGAGAGGTGAGACGGAGGGGGAGAGAGAGTGACAGGGAGAGAGAGAGAGAGACGGGGATAGAGAGTAGGAGAGAGAGAGAGAGGGGGAAGCGAGAGAGCAGGAGAGAGAGCGACAGGGAGGGAGAGAGAGCAAGAGAGAGCAACAGGGAGGGAGAGAGCAGGAGAGCAAGAGAGAGAGCGACGGACGGAGAGAGAGCGACGGGGAGAGAGCAGGAGAGCAAGAGAGAGCGACAGGGAGGGAGAGAGAGCAGGAGAGCAAGAGAGAGAGCGACAGGGAGGGAGAGAGAGCAACAGGGAGGGAGAGAGCAGGAGAGCAAGAGAGAGAGCGACGGACGGAGAGAGAGCGACGGGGAGAGAGCAGGAGAGCAAGAGAGAGCGACAGGGAGGGAGAGAGAGCAGGAGAGCAAGAGAGAGAGCGACGGGGAGAGAGCAGGAAAGCAAGAGAGAGCGATGGGAGGAGAGAGAGCAGGGAGAGCAAGAGAGAGCGACAGGGAAGGAGAGAGCGACGGAGAGAGAGACGGGGGGTGAAAGAGAGCGAGAGAGAGTGACGGGGGAGCGAGAGAGCAGGAGAGAGAGAGTGATACGGAGGGGGGAGAGAGAGCGACAGGGAGAGAGAGAGAGAACGGGGATAGAGAGTAGGAGAGAGAGAGAGCGGGAAGCGAGAGAGCAGGAGAGAGAGCGACGGGGGAGAGAGAGAGCGACGGGGGGGAGAAAGAGAGCAACTGGGAGAGAGAGCGACAGGGAGAGAGAGCGACAGGGGAGAGAGTGAGACGGGGAGCGAGAGAGCAGGAGAGAGAGAGCGACGGTGGGAGAAAGAGAGAGCGACGGAGGGGAGAGAGAGCAGGAGAACGAGAGAGAGCGACAGGGAGGGAGAGAGCAAGAGTGACGGGGAGAGAGAAAGCAGGAGAGAGCGATGGAAAGAGAGAGCGACGGAGAGAGAGAGAGCAATGGGGCGAGAGAGAGAGACAGAGAAGGAGAGAGAGGAACAAAGAGAGTGAGAGAGAGATCGTTGGAGAAAAAAGAGGGATAAAGAGAGCGGGAGAGAGTGAAAGAGAGAAGTACAGTACAGGATAAGAAATGTAGGTACACAGAGACTGTACCAGCAGAATAGTGAGCGCAGCTCTGGAGTATAATACAGGATGTAACTCAGGATCAGTACAGGATAAGTAATGTAATGTATGTACACAGTGACTGCACCAGCAGAATAGTGAGCGCAGCTCTGGAGTATAATACAGGATGTAACTCAGGATCAGTACAGGATAAGTAATGTAATGTATGTACACAGTGACTGTACCAGCAGAATAGTGAGTGCAGCTCTGGAGTATAATACAGGATGTAACTCAGGATCAGTACAGGATAAGTAATGTAATGTATGTACACAGTGACTGTACCAGCAGAATAGTGAGCGCAGCTCTGGAGTATAATACAGGATGTAACTCAGGATCAGTACAGGATAAGTAATGTAATGTATGTACACAGTGACTGTACCAGCAGAATAGTGAGCGCAGCTCTGGAGTATAATACAGGATGTAACTCAGGATCAGTACAGGATAAGTAATGTAATGTATGTACACAGTGACTGTACCAGCAGAATAGTGAGCGCAGCTCTGGAGTATAATACAGGATGTAACTCAGGATCAGTACAAGATAAGTAATGTATGTACACAGTGACTGTACCAGCAGAATAGTGAGTGCAGCTCTGGAGTATAATATAGGGTGTAACTCAGGATCAGTACAGGATAAGTAATGTAATGTATGTACACAGTGACTGCACCAGCAGAATAGTGAGCGCAGCTCTGGAGTATAATACAGGATGTAACTCAGGATCAGTACAGGATAAGTAATGTATGTACACAGTGACTGTACCAGCAGAATAGTGAGTGCAGCTCTGGAGTATAATATAGGGTGTAACTCAGGATCAGTACAGGATAAGTAATGTAATTGTGAAAGATCCTCCGTGAGCCAACCTGCTTTGGCCACACCCTGAGTCCTCTTTCATATAAAAACCACACTCACCGCCAGTGAGTGCTGGGTTCACCAGATAAATACAAGACAAGCCTTCTAAATTTTATATATTTATTAACCCCTAAATGGGTCGGTATTAAAATCTAACATATACAGATCAGAACAGATATGCAGACATATGCAAGCATTAACAGTTACTAGTTACAAGATACAGTACAAATAAAATAAAAGGGATAAAGGTGAAATAATTACTTTACCACACATGTCCTTGATGTGGTTCTATAGTCCAACACTCACACATGGCATGTGTGAGTCACCAGTGGAGGCTTCTTGGCATGTGGCGTTAACTCCTAGCACAGTACAATAATCCCGCCTGCATGCTCTTCACAGTCTCTCAGCATTAGTCCAGTAATCTCTCTCAGTCTCTTGTAGGCTCATCATCGTCAGCAGCAGCATTCCAACCTGCCTGCTCATAGTAGCATCTCAGTGATAGTCTCTCTCAGTGGAAGTCTGTGATGGTCTCAACCCAATCTCCATAGCATAATCTCTCCATAGTGTAATCTCTTCCCACAGACCTCTTACCTCATCTTTTATACCCTTTATGCCACCTCCCAGAATGAGGTCACCGGCGACAGTACTTCTGATGAGTTAATTCAATCAAGTCCAGATCTTTTGTATAGAGCTGAGACAAAGTGAATTGATACACTGTTATCAGCCATATCTGATCAACAGCCCAGGCTTGAACAATGCACTATTGTTTGATCACTCAGGACTGTATAGAAATACAATGGAGCCCTATTGTTCCAGCCTGGCCACTACTGCCAATATGCACCTAGGCTTATAGCTGCGCACAGTATGAGTGAGTGCAAGCAAGAAGGGAGATCCTATAACCAGAGATCAAAATACATCTGAGTTATAGCCACACTTAAGCAGAATCATCACAGTAATGTATGTACACAGTGACTGCACCAGCAGAATAGTGAGCGCAGCTCTGGAGTATAATACAGGATGTAACTCAGGATCAGTACAGGATATGTAATGTAATGTATGTACACAGTGACTGTACCAGCAGAATAGTGAGTGCAGCTCTGGAGTATAATACAGGATGTAACTCAGGATCAGTACAGGATAAGTATGTAATGTATGTACACAGTGACTGTACCAGCAGAATAGTGAGTGCAGCTCTGGAGTATAATACAGGATGTAACTCAGGATCAGTACAGGATAAGTAATGTAATGTATGTACACAGTGACTGCACCAGCAGAATAGTGAGCGCAGCTCTGGAGTATAATACAGGATAAGTAATGTAATGTATGTACACAGTGACTGCACCAGCAGAATAGTGAGTGCAGCTCTGGAGTATAATACAGGATGTAACTCAGGATCAGTACAGGATAAGTAATGTAATGTATGTACACAGTGACTGCACCAGCAGAATAGTGAGTGCAGCTCTGGAGTATAATACAGGATGTAACTCAGGATCAGTACAGGATAAGTAATGTAATGTATGTACACAGTGACTGTACCAGCAGAATAGTGAGTGCAGCTCTGGAGTATAATACAGGATATAACTCAGGATCAGTACAGGATCAGTAATGTAATGTATCATAGTGGCTTGGACAGATGCTGAGTGTTGCTTTCGCCTTGCTGTATGCAGTAATGGGGGGGTTATTTGCCCTTTAGTGACCTCTGTATTTTCAGTATCTGCTTTCATTCTCACGTTTGCAGCAGGGGCGGCTCTGGCAGGGCGGGTATTGATAGTTAGACAGGTGACATTTCACATTTTGATCGCTCTCTGAAAACTTTATCAATCATTGAAGAAAACGAGAAATCACTGAAACAGAAAATCAAAGATGTGATGTCTGAGCTCAAGAAATCAATGAGGGGAAAAATAAGTGTAAGCAAGATCGCGACAGCGTCACATGATATAGCAGGAGGACCCCGCAGGTTATATCCTATACACAGGAGGACCCCGCAGGTTATATCCTATACAGAGGAGGACCCCGCAGGTTATATCCTATACACATGAGGACCCCGCAGGTTATATCCTATACACATGAGGACCCCGCAGGTTATATCCTATACACAGGAGGACCCCGCAGGTTATATCCTATACACAGGAGGACCCCGCAGGTTATATCCTATACACATGAGGACCCCGTAGGTTATATCCTATACACAGGAGGACCCCGCAGGTTATATCCTATACACAGGAGGACCCCGCAGGTTATATCCTATACAGAGGAGGACCCCGCAGATTATATCCTATACACATGAGGACCCCGTAGGTTATATCCTATACACATGAGGACCCCGCAGGTTATATCCTATACACAGAAGGACCCCGCAGGTTATATCCTATACACAGGAGGACCCCGCAGGTTATATCCTATACAGAGGAGGACCCCGCAGGTTATATCCTATACACATGAGGACCCCGTAGGTTATATCCTATACACATGAGGACCCCGCAGGTTATATCCTATACAGAGGAGGACCCCGCAGGTTATATCCTATACAGAGGAGGACCCCGCAGGTTATATCCTATACACATGAGGACCCCGCAGGTTATATCCTATACACATGAGGACCCCGCAGGTTATATCCTATACACAGGAGGACCCCGCAGGTTATATCTTATACACATGAGGACCCCGCAGGTTATATCCTATACAGAGGAGGACCCCGCAGGTTATATCCTATACAGAGGAGGACCCCGCAGGTTATATCCTATACAGAGGAGGACCCCGCAGGTTATATCCTATACACAGGAGGACCCCGCAGGTTATATTCTATACACAGGAGGACCCCGCAGGTTATATCCTATACACATGAGGACCCCGCAGGTTATATCCTATACAGAGGAGGACCCCGCAGGTTATATCCTATACAGAGGAGGACCCCGCAGGTTATATCCTATACAGAGGAGGACCCCGCAGGTTATATCCTATACACAGGAGGACCCCGCAGGTTATATCCTATACAGAGGAGGACCCCGCAGGTTATATTCTATACACAGGAGGACCCCGCAGGTTATATGCTATACACATGAGGACCCCGCAGGTTATATCCTATACACATGAGGACCCCGCAGGTTATATGCTATACACATGAGGACCCCGCAGGTTATATACTATACAGAGGAGGACCCTGCAGATTATATCCTATACACAGGAGGACCCCGCAGGTTATATCCTATACACAGGAGGACCCCGCAGGTTATATCCTATACACAGGAGGACCCCGCAGGTTATATCCTATACAGAGGAGGACCCCGCAGGTTATATCCTATACAGAGGAGGACCCTGCAGATTATATCCTATACACATGAGGACCCCGCAGGTTATATCCTATACAGAGGAGGACCCCGCAGGTTATATCCTATACAGAGGAGGACCCCGCAGGTTATATCCTATACAGAGGAGGACCCCGCAGGTTATATCCTATACAGAGGAGGACCCCGCAGGTTATATCCTATACACAGGAGGACCCCGCAGGTTATATCCTATACACAGGAGGACCCCGCAGGTTATATCCTATACACAGGAGGACCCCGCAGGTTATATCCTATACAGAGGAGGACCCCGCAGGTTATATCCTATACAGAGGAGGACCCTGCAGATTATATCCTATACACATGAGGACCCCGCAGGTTATATCCTATACACAGGAGGACCCCGCAGGTTATATCCTATACAGAGGAGGACCCCGCAGGTTATATCCTATACACAGGAGGACCCCGCAGGTTATATCCTATACACAGGAGGACCCCGCAGGTTATATCCTATACAGAGGAGGACCCCGCAGGTTATATCCTATACAGAGGAGGACCCCGCAGGTTATATCCTATACACATGAGGACCCCGCAGGTTATATCCTATACACATGAGGACCCCGCAGGTTATATCCTATACACATGAGGACCCCGCAGGTTATATCCTATACACATGAGGACCCCGCAGGTTATATCCTATACACAGGAGGACCCCGCAGGTTATATCCTATACACAGGAGGACCCCGCAGGTTATATCCTATACAGAGGAGGACCCCGCAGGTTATATCCTATACAGAGGAGGACCCCGCAGGTTATATCCTATACACAGGAGGACCCCGTAGGTTATATCCTATACACATGAGGACCCCGCAGGTTATATCCTATACACAGGAGGACCCCGCAGGTTATATCCTATACACATGAGGACCCCGCAGGTTATATCCTATACAGAGGAGGACCCCGCAGGTTATATCCTATACACAGGAGGACCCCGTAGGTTATATCCTATACACAGGAGGACCCCGCAGGTTATATTCTATACACAGGAGGACCCCGCAGGTTATATCCTATACACATGAGGACCCCGCAGGTTATATCCTATACAGAGGAGGACCCCGCAGGTTATATCCTATACACATGAGGACCCCGCAGGTTATATCCTATACACAGGAGGACCCCGCAGGTTATATTCTATACACAGGAGGACCCCGCAGGTTATATCCTATACACATGAGGACCCCGCAGGTTATATCCTATACACATGAGGACCCCGCAGGTTATATCCTATACAGAGGAGGACCCCGCAGGTTATATCCTATACACAGGAGGACCCCGCAGGTTATATCCTATACACAGGAGGACCCCGCAGGTTATATCCTATACACATGAGGACCCCGCAGGTTATATCCTATACACAGGAGGACCCCGCAGGTTATATCCTATACACAGGAGGACCCCGCAGGTTATATCCTATACAGAGGAGGACCCCGCAGGTTATATCCTATACACAGGAGGACCCCGCAGGTTATATCCTATACAGAGGAGGACCCCGCAGGTTATATCCTATACACAGGAGGACCCCGCAGGTTATATCCTATACACAGGAGGACCCCGCAGGTTATATCCTATACACAGGAGGACCCCGCAGGTTATATCCTATACAGAGGAGGACCCCGCAGGTTATATCCTATACACAGGAGGACCCCGCAGGTTATATCCTATACAGAGGAGGACCCCGCAGGTTATATCCTATACACATGAGGACCCCGCAGGTTATATCCTATACAGAGGAGGACCCCGCAGGTTATATCCTATACACAGGAGGACCCCGCAGGTTATATCCTATACACATGAGGACCCCGCAGGTTATATCCTATACACATGAGGACCCCGCAGGTTATATCCTATACACAGGAGGACCCCGCAGGTTATATCCTATACACAGGAGGACCCCGCAGGTTATATCCTATACACAGGAGGACCCCGCAGGTTATATCCTATACAGAGGAGGACCCCGCAGGTTATATCCTATACAGAGGAGGACCCCGCAGGTTATATCCTATACAGAGGAGGACCCCGCAGGTTATATCCTATACACAGGAGGACCCCGCAGGTTATATCCTATACAGAGGAGGACCCCGCAGGTTATATCCTATACACAGGAGGACCCCGCAGGTTATATCCTATACAGAGGAGGACCCCGCAGGTTATATCCTATACACAGGAGGACCCCGCAGGTTATATCCTATACACAGGAGGACCCCGCAGGTTATATCCTATACACAGGAGGACCCCGCAGATTATATCCTATACGGAGGAGGTTGAGATGAGGTCAGTTTGGGCCCACTATTTTTTACATACAGTATTCTATTCTTGTGTTCCCTTTGTTGCTGGGCAGGAGCTGTCCTGGGCTGATTTCGGGTTTCCAGGAAGAGACGGTCAGGACAGCACACTGTGGGTTGGAAGTCTTGGAGCGAACACCCCCTGTCACATCGATTCCTACGGCTGCAACCTGGTGCTGCAAGTGCAAGGCAGGTAACGTGGAAGCCATTGGGATCAGTTACTGTGATCATGAGGATGATGGTGATGTCATCAGTGTAGGGGCTGGAACTTTCCGTCTTTGACTGCCTATCAATGATTGCATATGCATTGGCCAGTGGGGAGCCCAGTATACTGGTGCTGTCTGCAGCCACAACTATCCTGTGTGTCACGTATTTGCAGTCTGGAGAGTAAACCTTGTGGCAAAGCTGTGTGCGTACCTTTGCTGCAGTGACTCACAGGCCCTACATGTGATGTCATGGACAGTAGTAATGCAGGCGCATTGTGTCTTGTCTGTCGGGGACACACAGGATAGTTGTGTCTGCAGATAGAGCTTTGCACAGTGACCACTGAACAGACTCTGTTTATGTATATGGTTTTGGGGACGGCCATCTTGTCTGAGCTTCTACGACAGCCGTTCCAGTGGTGAGAGTGTAGTGGGCATGCTCTATGACTTATACCAAGGTCACTGCGTAGTGATGGGGAGGAGGGGAGTTGTGATCATCATCTGTATGACTCTGGAATTTATGCAATTGCTTATTTTCTGACTATAGATTCTTCAGTGGTGAATTTACATCTAATTGGACGGGCCCTATAATTGTGGCCCTTGCTTGAAGTGGTGTCCCTTACAGCTGATAGCATTAAGCTGGGTGATGATGTCACTGAGTAGTTGTGATGATGTCACCAGCTCTGCATTCTCATCACTACTCCCATCGTCCAGTTGTTGCTTGTATAATCCTCCCTTGTTGTTATATCCGCAGATGACTCCGGCAGTAGAAGAGTTAATCCCCCGGGGTCTCCAGAGCTGGGATTAGTCCTGACATGGGGTCTAAGGGTTAAATATTGAGCATTAATGATCCCCTCGCCTCTCCTGTCCCTGGGAGCCCCTGCCCCTCTGTGCTAGCTCGGGGATCAGGCTGCTCTGCACGCTTATCCCTTTTATGATTATTTAATACGCCATTTATTGATGCAAAAAAGCTTTGTGGAGCGGAGCGCAGTACGAACACGGAGCGCAGCACGACATACTAATGGGGGACGGATCGATCCGGAAGAGGCGGCTGCTGGATCAGAATGGGGAAATGACCGCTGACGCTACCTCCAGCACAGCTCCCGAACTATGCCCACTAATATCATGGCAGATATTCTCCTGAAATCCTCTGTGCTGCTGGGGACTCTGCTTCTCCCACTATATAACTCTGTCTGTGACCTTCCCTGTAAGATCAGCACACTGCTCTCCTGAAATCCTCTGTGCTGCTGGGGACCCTGCTCCTCCCACTATGTAACTCTCACCCTGTGACCTCCTCTCCTGAAATACTCTGTGCTGCTGGAGACCTGCTCTTCTCACTATGTAACTATCAGTCTATGACCTCCTATAAGATCAGCACACTCCTCTCCTGAAATACTCTGTGCTGCTGGGGACCCTGCTCCTCCCACTATGTAACTCTCACCCTGTGACCTCCTCTCCTGAAATACTCTGTGCTGCTGGAGACCTGCTCTTCTCACTATGTAACTATCAGTCTATGACCTCCTATAAGATCAGCACACTGCTCTCTTGAAATACTCTGTGCTGCTGGGGACCCTGCTCCTCCCACTATGTAACTCTCACCCTGTGACCTCCCCTATAAGATCAGCACACTCCTCTCCTGAAATACTCTGTGCTGCTGGTGATCCTGCTCTTCTCACTATGTAACTATCAGTCTATGACCTCCTATAAGATCAGCACACTCCTCTCCTGAAATACTCTGTGCTGCTGGAGACCTGCTCCTCCCACTATGTAACTCTCGCCCTGTGACCTCCTCTATAAGATCAGCACACTCCTCTCCTGAAATACTCTGTACTGCTGGGGACCCTGCTCCTCCCACTATGTAACTAATGTGTATTATACAGGATCAGCTATCTTCTCTCCTGAAATGCTCTGTGCTGCTGTGGGCATGTTTGTGCACACAATTATAAGTCTGTCTCTATATGTATCTGTTACATCTTTCTTTTTGTGGCAGATTTCCTCACTTCTCTAGGTAATCTCTGTTTTCAGGAAGCGGTGGCACCTGTTCCCTCCCGAGGACACGGCGTATCTTTACCCCACACGAATCCCATATGAAGAGTCCAGCATCTTCAGCAAGGTTAATGTGGTGAACCCTGACTGGAGGAGTTATCCTGCATTTTCAAGGGCACGTCCACATGTGGTTACTTTACATCCAGGCCAGGTATACAGCATAAAGCATACAGCTGTGTGTACATGACCTCTAGTGTGAGAGCCACAGAGAGACATTAACCCTGTGACGCCACATTATAGAGTTACATTATAAGTGCCAGTGTGCTTGTACCACCACAAGAGGGAGCTCACCACATGTCACACTAGGGAGAGCTCACTACATACAGATTATACAGTCACCACTAGGGGGAGCTCACTACATACAGATTATACAGTCACCACTAGGGGGAGCTCACTACATACAGATTATACAGTCACCACTAGGGGGGGAGCTCACTACATACAGATTATACAGTCACCACTAGAAGGAGCTCACTACATACAGATTATACAGTCACCACTAGAGGGAGCTCACTACATACAGATTATACAGTCACCACTAGAGGGAGCTCACTACATACAGATTATACAGTCACCACTAGAGGGAGCTCACTACATACAGATTATACAGTCACCACTAGGAGGAGCTCACTACATACAGATTATACAGTCACCACTAGGAGGAGGTCACTACATACAGATAATACAGTCACCACTAGAGGGAGCTCACTACATACAGATTATACAGTCACCACTAGGGGGAGCTCACTACATACAGATTATACAGTCACCACTAGGAGGAGCTCCCTACATACAGATTATACAGTCACCACTAGAGGGAGCTCACTACATACAGATTATACAGTCACCACTAGGAGGAGCTCACTACATACAGATTATACAGTCACCACTAGGAGGAGGTCACTACATACAGATAATACAGTCACCACTAGAGGGAGCTCACTACATACAGATTATACAGTCACCACTAGGGGGAGCTCACTACATACAGATTATACAGTCACCACTAGGAGGAGCTCCCTACATACAGATTATACAGTCACCACTAGAGGGAGCTCACTACATACAGATTATACAGTCACCACTAGGAGGAGCTCACTACATACAGATTATACAGTCACCACTAGGAGGAGCTCACTACATACAGATTATACAGTCACCACTAGGGGGAGCTCACTACATACAGATTATACAGTCACCACTAGAGGGAGCTCACTACATACAGATTATACAGTCACCACTAGGAGGAGCTCACTACATACAGATTATACAGTCACCACTAGAGGGAGCTCACTACATACAGATTATACAGTCACCACTAGGGGGAGCTCACTACATACAGATTATACAGTCACCACTAGGGGGAGCTCACTACATGCAGATTATACAGTCACCACTAGGGGGAGCTCACTACATACAGATTATACAGTCACCACTAGGGGGAGGTCACTACATACAGATTATACAGTCACCACTAGAGGGAGCTCACTACATACAGATTATACAGTCACCACTAGGGGGAGCTCACTACATACAGATTATACAGTCACCACTAGAGGGAGCTCACTACATACAGATTATACAGTCACCACTAGAGGGAGCTCACTACATACAGATTATACAGTCACCACTAGGGGGAGCTCACTACATACAGATTATACAGTCACCACTAGGAGGAGCTCACTACATACAGATTATACAGTCACCACTCGGGGGAGCTCACTACATACAGATTATACAGTCATTACTAGAGGGAGCTCACTACATACAGATTATACAGTCACCACTAGGGGGAGCTCACTACTGGTTAGCCATAAAACTTACTTTGTACTCAGTATTCAGCTCCCATTAGTGGTCAGAGCCTGAATTAGTTCTGCAGAAAAATCTGTTTTAGGCTGAAGCCCCACGTTGCGGAAAAGCAGCTTCTTTTGTTGAAGATTTTGCAGTTTTTTGAGCCAAAGCCAAGAATGGCTACAAAAGGAATGGAAATATATAGGAAGTTCTTATTCTTCTCCCTTCTACTCCATCCACTCCTGGCTTTGGTTCGAAAAAAATGCAACAAAATCTGCAACAACAAAAGCTGCTTTTCCACAACGTGGGGCCTCGGCCTTAGGGGTTTTTTTTGCAATCTGAAAGAATCTGCTTCAGGAATTGGGAAACCTTTTTTTGATGCATTTTTTTCATAGTCTGGTTTTTGATGCGTTTTTTGCTCCTGCTCACTGTATGGACCTGGGAACTTCACTTTAAAAAAAACTCTTGTGGATTTTGATGCGTTTTTTGCAAAAACCACGTTAAAAAAAAAATAGCTTTTTTTCCACCTCCCATTGATTTCGATGGGTTTTTCAAGGTGGAATCTGCCTGAAGATAGGTCATGTGGCTTTTTTTTTCCTCTAGCTGAAAAAATCATCTACAAGAAAAAATCTGCTCCTGACTTGAGGATTCGGCCTGAAAATCCTCCTGCAAAAATCTCAGTGTGAACATTCCCTAACTATTTTGTAGATATATGAAGAATTGGGTGCAGACTGTAGGTCACATGTATGTATATATTTATTATATATAGTGTATATATAGTGATGCTGCTGGGAAGGTGACATATTGCACAGCCTCGATGACATGTATGGGTCGCTCTTACACATTGTCACATTACGCCACGTCTAAGCTCCAATAACATTTATTCAAGATAATTCAGACATTGTGTAAAGTGACGAGTGTGATAAGACGAGGCAGCAGAGCCCGTACAAAGCTCAGGACGCTGGAAATATTCAGGAAAATGACTTCATGTTCTGCTATGTGGAGTCGCCGAGCTCTGCTGCGATGTCACCAGTGGCGGCTGCGACATGTGAAGAGCGCCACCTGCTGCTCAGTCTGGGGATCGCAGCTGATTGGGTTTTATCAGTTCTTGTCTCACAGGTTGGCCAGACAGTGGGGGATTGATCAAATCTCTTTCGTCACTTTTGTGGCATAAAATAGTCAAACACCACTTGCAATTAAAATACTTGTGACTGGTGTTTTTGCGCTGGGTTTGCCATTTTTCCAGAAGTGGGCAGGGCTTCTGCCCGAGCCATAATCCTTATTATTTACATCACAAAAATGGCATAAATGACACCAGCGACAACCTCATCATGACATAAGGGGGCCCTCTGTACTCCTCACTGTCTCATAACCTGTACAGACCTGGTACTACTCACAGCTGAGGGTTTGCTACAGTTATGTCCAGTCTAGACAATCCTCTGTAAGATAGATTGACTGGTACAGAATGTTACATTGTAACAAACTATCAGGGCAGGAGAGAGATTATCTCACAGGGGATGGTCTAGACTGGATACAATTGTAGCAAATCCTCAGCCTTGAGAAGTATTAGGTCAGAGCAGGTTTTCCAGTCTCTTATATACAGAGGAGTGCGTCGGCCCTTTAAATCTAAGCTGTGTTCGTGGCTGTGATGGTTAATTTCGGGTGGATAGGATTAGACTTCTTCCATGTATCTGACGGTTCTCTGCATTTCTTACAATGTATGTTTTAGATGCAGCCTGTGTGGCACATGGTGCAGTCTGAACATACCCCTGTCCCCCGCAGATTCTCCTCTACTACCCCGCACCCGAGACACGTGCCGCCTGCTCTGGGCACAAGGACGTCTTCGTCACTGCTCACACTTGTAGGATTCCCGCGGTCACTGAATTGAATGCTGTGTAATTTCTCGCCACTTTTCTCGTCATTAACGGCAACATGAAATCAGTTTGTATTGTCTGCGGCTTTATCGCCCCTGACCGGGGGTGGGGAGTTATAGAAGGGTGAGATCCGTCACCATAGAACCCTCCTGCCTAATCTCCACATAGTACCGACCCTGCTGAGTGTGACTCGAGGCTTCCGGCCTGACTACAATCCGGTTTGTCTTGCCGCAGGCGATGCAAAAGAAACTTAAGGGTGGAAAGTGTCTTCTCTAGTGTGCTGGTTGTACTACAGGTCCCAGCCAGGCATCCCAGTCTGTTCACACTATTCTCAGTAATGTGCCAGATGAGTGATACAGTGTGCTGCCATGTCCTGTGCACAGTGTGTGACCGTTCCTATATAGACCCTATATCACGGCAGTAAAGCGTTTTCTCTTATCGCCCCCTGTAGGTGCTTGTTGTCCCTCAGCGCTGGTGGCATTACGTGGAATCTGTGGATGACGTCACCGTTAGCGTCAACTCCTGGATTGAGCTGGTAAAGTCCTGGGGGGTGGATATAAGATCCGGTGCTGTAGATTATATGTGCTATACACGGTGATTCAGGCGCAGTTTACACATCCCAGTGAGATTGGGTCAGGGGTGACATCACCATCCTGCTAACATAATATTATATTAGATACCAGTGGATAATAACTTTATAAATGATGACTTGTGATGTCACTGTTCTAAATCAGGATTTTGTGACATCATACTAACCATGTATGTGTGTTAGGAGAGAGATGACATCATGGATAATATATAGTTACATCACTGCTTACATATAATATGTAACATCTCTGCTCACTGATAGCATGATGACATCACTTTATATTGGTATTATATGATGACATCACTGTCAGTTCATAATATACTGTATAATGACTTGGGTGGTCGTTGATAATATATGAATACATCACCGCTCCTTGATATTATGCTATATGATGACATTACTGCTCACTTACAATACATGATGACATCATTAGTCACTGATATTACTGTATGATGACACCACTGCTATTTATATGATGATGTCACTATTTGCTGATAATACACGATGACATTACTGCTTACAATATATGATGACATCACTACTCACATCATAATACATGATATCATCACTGTCAGTTCATTCTATATAATGACATCACTGCTCACAGATAATACATAATGACATCACTGGTGACTAATGGTGTATAATTACAGGTGACGTAGACTTTACGTTGCTGCGGGCTGTGTGTAGCATTGTGCAGCCCCAGGTCAGGTTTAGAGGGAGGGTCCGGCTGTCACTTGTCATTGAGTCCTTGTTGCTCGTCTCTCCACAATCAATACCAGTAAGGAGAAATTCACTGTCTGCTGAAGAAAGACGAGCCCAAGACAGTCCGTCTCCATATCCAGGTAATAATGTCATCGCTGCCCTAATATAAAGCCGCGGCCCCTGGCAGCAGCGATCAATAACCGCCGGATAGTCAGGACGTGTTCAGTAGTCAGGACGTGCCGATCCCCGCACTGGCCATAACAAGAAGCGCAACGGTAACAGGAAGACGCTGGTCAGCGAGGGCTCCGATATATCACTGCTCACACATAAGCTTCATTCCAGAGCTGCAATCACAGTTCTCCTGTTACTTCATGTGTTAACCACTGTTCACATGGCAGATTATGCGGTTGAATCCGTCATGCTTAATCTGCCATCGAGCAGGACACTTATTTTTTCAGCAAACGAATATAAAATAGGCAAAAATATTTGCCGAATTCCATTGCAAAAATCCCACCTTGTGAACCTGCCCTTATACTCCAATTACATCCAAAGCAACAATCACAATTCTAGCAATGCATCATGTCTAATACTCCAGTCACATCCAGAGCTGCAGTCACAATTATTCTGCTCTATTATGACTAATACTCCAGTCACATCCAGAGCTGTCACTGTTATGGGCACTGTGTCTGTTATTGTTTAGGTGGGAAATGCAATTGATATGTTAGTGATAAGCAGCAGCCGATCAGCGCCACCTAATGGCGGGTTTATCAAGTAGTGTCCCATTGTAGGACCATCAGATAGAAGACATGATGTTTGAGGGTCCCCTGATCCGCTGCTCCTGCCCAGTCTGAGCTCCACATGATGGGTGGTGTAGTTCAGTAGCGGACAGCAGTTTTCTGGACGCTCTCCAGTTGCCGTGTATATAAAACAGAGAAATAATTTGGCGGCAGATTTATTCCATTGTGATATAATGAAATTCAGATTGTGCCGTTCATCACCGGCTGCGCGTTTTACGTCTCCACAGTCCGCTTATTAAAAATGTAACATCAGATAATGGAGCCAATTCCAACTCCTGACCTCCGCGTAATGGATCTGCGGCAAGCGAAATACACGAAGGGGGCGAGTAACCCCGCCATACGTACAACTAGAGCCACAGAGGCATGTCCTGCAGTCCTATGTAACAGCACAGATAACACAGTGATAACTCTGTGAGTACAGATAATGTAGTAGTGTCACCTGCAGTCCTATGTAACAGCGCAGATAACACAGTGATAACTCTCTTGAGTACAGATAATGTAGTAGTGTCACCGGCAGTCCTATGTAACACCACAGATAACAGTGATAACTCTCTGAGTACAGATAATGTAGTAGATGTCACCGGCAGTCCTATGTAACACCACAGATAACACAGAGATAACTCTCTGAGTACAGATAATGTAGTAGATGTCACCTGCAGTCCTATGTAACACCACAGATAACACAGTGATAACTCTCTGAGTACAGATAATGTAGTAGATGACACCTGCAGTCCTATGTAACACCACAGATAACACAGCGATAACTCTCTGAGTACAGATAATGTAGTAGTGTCACCTGCAGTCCTATGTAACACCACAGATAACACAGTGATAACTCTCTGAGTACAGATAATGTAGTAGATGTCACCTGCAGTCCTATGTAACACCACAGATAACACAGTGATAACTCTCTGAGTACAGATAATGTAGTAGTGTCACCTGCAGTCCTATGTAACACCACAGATAACACAGAGATAACTCTCTGAGTACAGATAATGTAGTAGATGTCACCTGCAGTCCTATGTAACACCACAGATAACACAGTGATAACTCTCTGAGTACAGATAATGTAGTAGATGACACCTGCAGTCCTATGTAACACCACAGATAACACAGCGATAACTCTCTGAGTACAGATAATGTAGTAGTGTCACCTGCAGTCCTATGTAACACCACAGATAACACAGTGATAACTCTCTGAGTACAGATAATGTAGTAGATGTCACCTGCAGTCCTATGTAACACCACAGATAACACAGTGATAACTCTCTGAGTACAGATAATGTCGTAGATGTCACCTGCAGTCCTATGTAACACCACAGATAACACAGTGATAACTCTCTGAGTACAGATAATGTAGTAGGTGTCACCTGCAGTCCTATGTAACACCACAGATAACACAGTGATAACTCTCTGAGTACAGATAATGTAGTAGATGTCACCTGCAGTCCTATGTAACACCACAGATAACACAGTGATAACTCTCTGAGTACAGGTAATGTAGTAGATGTCACCTGCAGTCCTATGTAACACCACAGATAACACAGTGATAACTCTCTGAGTACAGATAATGTAGTAGATGTCACCTGCAGTCCTATGTAACACCACAGATAACACAGTGATAACTCTCTGAGTACAGATAATGTAGTAGATGTCACCTGCAGTCCTATGTAACACCACAGATAGCACAGTGATAACTCTCTGAGTACAGGTAATGTAGTAGATGTCACCTGCAGTCCTATGTAACACCACAGATAACACAGTGATAACTCTCTGAGTACAGATAATGTAGTAGATGTCACCTGCAGTCCTATGTAACACCACAGATAACACAGTGATAACTCTATGAGTACAGATAATGTAGTAGATGTCACCTGCAGTCCTATGTAACACCACAGATAACACAGTGATAACTCTCTGAGTACAGATAATGTAGTAGATGTCACCTGCAGTCCTATGTAACACCACAGATAACACAGTGATAACTCTCTGAGTACAGATAATGTAGTAGATGTCACCTGCAGTCCTATGTAACACCACAGATAACACAGTGATAACTCTCTGAGTACAGATAATGTAGTAGATGTCACCTGCAATCCTATGTAACACTACAGATAACACACAGTGATAACTCTCTGAGTACAGATAATGTAGTAGATGTCACCTGCAGTCCTATGTAACACCACAGATAACACAGTGATAACTCTCTGAGTACAGATAATGTAGTAGTGTCACCTGCAGTCCTATGTAACACCACAGATAACACAGTGATAACTCTCTGAGTACAGATAATGTAGTAGTGTCACCTGCAGTCCTATGTAACACCACAGATAACACAGTGATAACTCTCTGAGTACAGATAATGTAGTAGGTGTCACCTGCAGTCCTATGTAACACCACAGATAACACAGTGATAACTCTCTGAGTACAGATAATGTAGTAGATGTCACCTGCAGTCCTATGTAACACCACAGATAACACAGTGATAACTCTCTGAGTACAGATAATGTAGTAGATGTCACCTGCAGTCCTATGTAACACCACAGATAACACAGTGATAACTCTCTGAGTACAGATAATGTAGTAGGTGTCACCTGCAGTCCTATGTAACACCACAGATAACACAGTGATAACTCTCTGAGTACAGATAATGTAGTAGTGTCACCTGCAGTCCTATGTAACACCACAGATAACACAGTGATAACTCTCTGAGTACAGATAATGTAGTAGATGTCACCGGCAGTCCTATGTAACACCACAGATAACACAGTGATAACTCTCTGAGTACAGATAATGTAGTAGTGTCACCTGCAGTCCTATGTAACACCACAGATAACACAGTGATAACTCTCTGAGTACAGATAATGTAGTAGATGTCACCTGCAGTCCTATGTAACACCACAGATAACACAGTGATAACTCTCTGAGTACAGATAATGTAGTAGTGTCACCTGCAGTCCTATGTAACACCACAGATAACACAGTGATAACTCTCTGAGTACAGATAATGTAGTAGGTGTCACCTGCAGTCCTATGTAACACCACAGATAACACAGTGATAACTCTCTGAGTACAGATCATGTAGTAGTGTCACCTGCAGTCCTATGTAACACCACAGATAATATCACCATGTGCTGTGCCTATAGACATGTGTTATGCTCCCTGCGCTCGGTCGCCCCTCTCTATGTGCGGTGCGGTCACGTTCCGGGTTTGCAGGATGAATAATCGGAATCCTCTTAATGAGTTTTTCCCTCTCATCCTCGCAGATCATTATTCGATGCTTTAATTCTCTGACAATATAAAGGGGATTAGATTCCTGTGACCTTTCTATACCCCACTGTGTTCCCATCAAGGAGATTGCACCTTAACCCCTTCATTACCACTGGCTGCAGGGATTCAGCTCGGCCTCCTCAGTCTCCTTTACAGACTGTAGGGATTAAGGGGTTAAACCTCAGGGTCTGTGTCAGGTGACGGGTTATTGAGTGCAGAGGAGTAAATGTGAAGGGGGATGTAAGAAGGATAATCACTCCCAAAGCCGGGAGCCCCCCTTTATATGACCACCTTAAGGTGCACGTTCAGAACCTGAAAACTGTGTGAATATATTAGTCTCCCTTACACATAGATAATACACACAGTGATGTCACAGTACAGAGATAATGTACACAGTGATGTCACAGTACAGAGATAATACGCACAGTGATGTCACAGTACAGAGATAATACACACAGTGATGTCACAGTACAGAGATAATATGCACAGTGATGTCACAGTACAGAGATAATGTACACAGTTATGTCACAGTACAGAGATAATACGCACAGTGATGTCACAGTACAGAGATAATACGCACAGTGATGTCACAGTACAGAGATAATACACACAGTGATGTCACAGTACAGAGATAATACACACAGTGATGTCACAGTACAGGATAATACACACAGTGATGTCACAGTACAATGATAATACACACAGTGATGTCACAGTACAGGGATAATACACACAGTGATGTCACAGTACAGGGATAATACACACAGTGATGTCACAGTACAGGGATAATACACACAGTGATGTCACAGTACAGGGATAATACACACAGTGATGTCACAGTACAGGATAATACACACAGTGATGTCACCGTACAGAGATAATACACACAGTGATGTCACAGTACAGAGATAATACACACAGTGATGTCACAGTACAGGGATAATACACACAGTGATGTCACAGTACAGGATAATACACACAGTGATGTCACAGTACAGAGAGAATACACACAGTGATGTCACAGTACAGAGAGAATACACACAGTGATGTCACAGTACAGGGATAATACACACAGTGATGTCACAGTACAGGATAATACACACAGTGATGTCACCGTACAGAGATAATACACACAGTGATGTCACAGTACAGAGATAATACACACAGTGATGTCACAGTACAGGGATAATACACACAGTGATGTCACAGTACAGGATAATACACACAGTGATGTCACAGTACAGGGATAGTACACACAGTGATGTCACAGTACAGGGATAATACACACAGTGATGTCACAGTACAGGATAATACACACAGTGATGTCACAGTACAGGGATAATACACACAGTGATGTCACAGTACAGGGATAATACACACAGTGATGTCACAGTACAGGATAATACACACAGTGATGTCACAGTACAGGGATAATACACACAGTGATGTCACAGTACAGGATAATACACACAGTGATGTCACCGTACAGAGATAATACACACAGTGATGTCACAGTACAGAGATAATACACACAGTGATGTCACAGTACAGGGATAATACACACAGTGATGTCACAGTACAGAATAATACACACAGTGATGTCACAGTACAGAGAGAATACACACAGTGATGTCACAGTACAGAGAGAATACACACAGTGATGTCACAGTACAGGGATAATACACACAGTGATGTCACAGTACAGGATAATACACACAGTGATGTCACCGTACAGAGATAATACACACAGTGATGTCACAGTACAGAGATAATACACACAGTGATGTCACAGTACAGGGATAATACACACAGTGATGTCACAGTACAGGATAATACACACAGTGATGTCACAGTACAGGGATAATACACACAGTGATGTCACAGTACAGAGATAATACACACAGTGATGTCACAGTACAGAGATAATACACATAGTGATGTCACAGTACAGGATAATACACACTGATGTCACAGTACAGGATAATACACACAGTGATGTCACAGTACAGGGATAATACACACAGTGATGTCACAGTACAGGGATAATACACACAGTGATGTCACAGTACAGAGATAATACACACAGTGATGTCACAGTACAGGGATAATACACACAGTGATTTCACAGTACAGGGATAATACACACAGTGATGTCACAGTACAGAGATAATACACACAGTGATGTCACAGTACAGAGATAATACACATAGTGATGTCACAGTACAGGATAATACACACAGTGATGTCACAGTACAGGATAATACACACAGTGATGTCACAGTACAGGGATAATACACACAGTGATGTCACAGTACAGGGATAATACACACAGTGATGTCACAGTACAGGGATAATACACACAGTGATGTCACAGTACAGAGATAATACACACAGTGATGTCACAGTACAGGATAATACACACAGTGATGTCACAGTACAGGGATAATACACACAGTGATGTCACAGTACAGGGATAATACACACAGTGATGTCACAGTACAGGGATAATACAGACAGTGATGTCACAGCACAGGGATAATACACACAGTGATGTCACAGTACAGAGATAATACACACAGTGATGTCACAGTACAGGGATAATACACACAGTGATGTCACAGTACAGGGATAATACAGACAGTGATGTCACAGCACAGGGATAATACACACAGTGATGTCACAGTACAGAGATAATACACACAGTGATGTCACAGTACAGAGATAATACACATAGTGATGTCACAGTACAGAGATAATACACACAGTGATGTCACAGTACAGGGATAATACACACAGTGATGTCACAGTACAGGGATAATACACACAGTGATGTCACAGTACAGGGATAATACAGACAGTGATGTCACAGCACAGGGATAATACACACAGTGATGTCACAGTACAGAGATAATACACACAGTGATGTCACAGTACAGGGATAATACACACAGTGATGTCACAGTACAGGGATAATACAGACAGTGATGTCACAGCACAGGGATAATACACACAGTGATGTCACAGTACAGAGATAATACACACAGTGATGTCACAGTACAGAGATAATACACATAGTGATGTCACAGTACAGAGATAATACACACAGTGATGTCACAGTACAGGGATAATGTACATACAATACAGTCACTGTGTACTTTGTGACATCACAGAATATAAAGTAATTATTATGATGTCACTTCCAGGCATTATGTTGTCTCGGTATCGTAATGGACGTACATTCAGTTTTCCACTTCTCATTTCAGCATCCATAGGTATCACTAACTACTAGGTCTCAGTGAATATGGACCCCATAGCAGCCCCATGCCTAAAGCCCCACATTCTTGAATATACAGCTTCCTGGGCCCCTCCATCTCTGCTGGGCCCTGTCATGTAGTTACACACTTGATAATTGTGTCAGGTCGCTCAGAGGAGGCCGGCTGACTACCCAGGAGGGAATTGTAGAAGTGGCCATATTGGTTGTCAGCTAGTTTGTTATATGGTTTCTGTGTCCTGGGGCGTCCCACATAGTTATATTATAGGAGACCTTTTTATGATGTGCAGGACTCCGACCATGAGGCCCGGGTGGAAGAAGCGATATCCAGGATGGTGGTGTGTGCCTTTAAATCTGCGGAGGACCCAGCAAGGTCAGGGGAGTGGCTAAACCCCACAGAGGTGAGTGCGGGGGCGGAGTGTAATATTCTTCCACTTCCTGTGCAACCAATCAGGAAGCTCCTTAGATTAAACATTGTATCGTCCAATAATCCAGACTCTCTGGTAATCCGGAAGGTTCCTTTGTATCTTTGGGAGCTTCATGATTGGTCCTGATCCCTTTCATGGCTTCTGTTGGGTCAGCGGCGGTTCTGCTTCCCATCTGACCCACATTGTATCGCGCACGCTGGAATCCGCGCGGTGTCTGCCGCCAGTTTTGCTTATGTAGAACTTCGCTGAGGAGGAGAGAAATGTGATTGTTCCTCTGAAGGACAGAATCTGCTGACTGAACTCTGGAGGAATAGAAATATGATGGGAGAACTTACAGGAACGCCATCTCGGCAATTTTTTTTTCGGAATAATATGAGGTCAGCGAAGTTTGACAATCATTAACCCTTTGGTGACTTGTGTTCTCTCCATGTCTTTCCTTGTGTGCAGGACGGGGCGACGACTCACGAAACAAACCTGCAATATTTAAACATGGCGGTTACTGCCTTCACGGAGCGCAAGGTGGCGGAAAAGGAGACCGAGGAAAGTGTTAGTGACCAAGATGAGGTGGTAATGAAGAGGAGGAGGAGGGAGGAGACCAACCAAGACCTGTCCAGGGGCGGCACTCCGCTCACTCCATTCCTTGTCCCTGTTTTACCTTCATTAACTAATGAGGACTCTGGAAGAAAAGAGACAAAAACGGCGACATCAGACGGCGAAATGGGCGCCATAACAAGTCATGAGCTGCTGGACTGTCTGGTGCACCCACAGGTCATCACCTTGGTAGCTCAGCTCTTGCTGAACAGGAGGTTAGGAAATAGTTAACCACAAAACTTTACCTACACCTGACAAAGGGAAGGTTAAAGACAAAGTGTCCCATTGATATTCTTGGCTGATAACAGAGGACAATAGTTTACATTCAAGGCCAAAGTAAATACCGCTCAATGTCTCTCCGGCCAGATCACAGGGCTCTTGCTGTGTCAGCAGATGTCTCGTCTCTATAAGTGGGCTGTCATGTGGAGGGTCCTCGTGTGCTGACTCTGCAGATTATCAGGTTTTCTGAACATTTCCTTCAAGGATCGGTCAGAGACATCTTGTAGTGTTTGTGATCTCCGACCCCGAGTCCTGAGCAGCAGAATAAGACGTAACAAATAGTAACATCTGCACGTAAAGAGTGAAAACCTGCGGCCTGAGAAGAGGCGAGCGCACGCCGCGCAGATTTATTTCATACATTTCCTTTGTATCTTTTATAATCCTTTATGTTCAGGGGTCAGAAAATATTATAAGAGAAAAAATAAAAATCAGAAGGAAAGTAACAAAAATTACAAGGCGTCGTCCTATCATCTTATCTTATATGCCTGACTGGTGATCTCTCGTCTCCTTGCAGTTTGTTGCTGGTTATGACCCAGTGGGTTTCTGAAGTGGGGCTGAGTTTGCAGCGGACTGCAGTGACATGCATGTGCAATCTATAATGCATTCACCTCTATGGGGGCCTCCAATCTATTCCATTCCAATGACAAATAATTTTTTTTTTGGGGTTGTTCTTTTCTTTGTTTTCGGGGCGGGGCCCAAAACCCCAAAAAATGGGAGTGTGTAAAGAATTTTAATTTGGGGTTTTTTTCACCTTATTTTAAACCCAAACAAAGCCCCACATTTGAAATACACTCAGTTGTGTGGGTGGGTCTAACAGTGTATGCTATGTGTATATAATCCAGTAATTCTCTATATGGAGCTGGTTATAGTGTGTGCTATGTGTATATAATCCAGTAATTCTCTATATGGTGCTGGTTATAGTGTGTGCTATGTGTATATAATCCAGTAATTCTCTATATGGTGCTGGTTATAGTGTGCGCTATGTGTATATAATCCAGTAATTCTCTATATGGTGCTGGTTATAGTGTGTGCTATGTGTATATAATCCAGTAATTCTCTATATGGTGCTGGTTATAGTGTGTGCTATGTGTATAATCCAGTAATTCTCTATATAGTGCTGGTTATAGTGTGTGCTATGTGTGTATAATCCAGTAATTCTCTATATGGAGCTGGTTATAGTGTGTACTATGTGTGTATAATCCAGTAATTCTCTATATGGTGCTGGTTATAGTGTGTGCTATGTGTGTATAATCCAGTAATTCTCTATATGGTGCTGGTTATAGTGTGTGCTATGTATATATAATCCAGGAATTCTCTATATGGTGCTGGTTATAGTGTGTGCTATGTGTATAATCCAGTAATTCTCTATATGGTGCTGGTTATAGTGTGTGCTATGTATATAATCCAGTAATTCTCTATATGGTGCTGGTTATAGTGTGCGCTATGTGTGTATAATCCAGTAATTCTCTATATGGTGCTGGTTATAGTGTGTGCTATGTGTATATAATCCAGTAATTCTCTATATGGTGCTGGTTATAGTGTGCGCTATGTGTATATAATCCAGTAATTCTCTATATGGTGCTGGTTATAGTGTGTGCTATGTGTATAATCCAGTAATTCTCTATATGGTGCTGGTTATAGTGTGTGCTATGTATATAATCCAGTAATTCTCTATATGGTGCTGGTTATAGTGTGCGCTATGTGTGTATAATCCAGTAATTCTCTATGTGGTGCTGGTTATAGTGTGTGCTATGTGTGTATAATCCAGTAATTCTCTATATGGTGCTGGTTATAGTGTGTGCTATGTGTGTATAATCCAGTAATTCTCTATATGGTGCTGGTTATAGTGTGTGCTATGTATATAATCCAGTAATTCTCTATATGGTGCTGGTTATAGTGTGTACTATGTGTATATAATCCAGTAATTCTCTATATGGTGCTGGTTATAGTGTGCGCTATGTGTATATAATCCAGTAATTCTCTATATGGTGCTGGTTATAGTGTGTGCTATGTGTATATAATCCAGTAATTCTCTATATGGTGCTGGTTATAGTGTGTGCTATGTGTATATAATCCAGTAACTCTCTATATGGTGCTGGTTATAGTGTGTGCTATGTGTATAATCCAGTAATTCTCTATATGGTGCTGGTTATAGTGTGTGCTATGTGTGTATAATCCAGTAATTCTCTATATGGTGCTGGTTATAGTGTGTGCTATGTGTATATAATCCAGTAATTCTCTATATGGTGCTGGTTATAGTGTGTGCTATGTGTGTATAATCCAGTAATTCTCTATATGGTGCTGGTTATAGTGTGTGCTATGTGTATATAATCCAGTAATTCTCTATATGGTGCTGGTTATAGTGTGTGCTATGTGTATATAATCCAGTAATTCTCTATATGGTGCTGGTTATAGTGTGCGCTATGTGTGTATAATCCATGTGTATAATCCAGTAATTCTCTATATGGAGCTGGTCATAGTGTGCGCTATGTGTATATAATCCAGTAATTCTCTATATGGTGCTGGTTATAGTGTGTGCTATGTGTATAATCCAGTAATTCTCTATATGGTGCTGGTTATAGTGTGTGCTATGTGTGTATAATCCAGTAATTCTCTATATGGAGCTGGTTATAGTGTGTGCTATGTGTGTATAATCCAGTAATTCTCTATATGGTGCTGGTTATAGTGTGTGCTATGTATATATAATCCAGGAATTCTCTATATGGTGCTGGTTATAGTGTGTGCTATGTGTTTCGAATTCTCTATATGGTGCTGGTTATAGTGTGTGCTATGTGTATAATCCAGTAATTCTCTATATGGTGCTGGTTATAGTGTGTGCTATGTGGATATAATCCAGTAATTCTCTATATGGTGCTGGTTATAGTGTGTGCTATGTGTATAATCCAGTAATTCTCTATATAGTGCTGGTTATAGTGTGTGCTATGTGTGTATAATACAGTAATTCTCTATATGGTGCTGGTTATAGTGTGTGCTATGTGTGTATAATCCAGTAATTCTCTATATGGTGCTGGTTATAGTGTGTGCTATGTATATATAATCCAGGAATTCTCTATATGGTGCTGGTTATAGTGTGTGCTATGTGTATAATCCAGTAATTCTCTATATGGTGCTGGTTATAGTGTGCGCTATGTGGATATAATCCAGTAATTCTCTATATGGTGCTGGTTATAGTGTGTGCTATGTGTGTATAATCCAGTAATTCTCTATATGGTGCTGGTTATAGTGTGTACTATGTGTGTATAATCCAGTAATTCTCTATATGGTGCTGGTTATAGTGTGTACTATGTGTGTATAATCCAGTAATTCTCTATATGGAGCTGGTCATAGTGTGCGCTATGTGTATATAATCCAGTAATTCTCTATATGGTGCTGGTTATAGTGTGCGCTATGTGTATATAATCCAGTAATTCTCTATATGGTGCTGGTTATAGTGTGCGCTATGTGGATATAATCCAGTAATTCTCTATATGGTGCTGGTTATAGTGTGTGCTATGTGTGTATAATCCAGTAATTCTCTATATGGTGCTGGTTATAGTGTGTACTATGTGTGTATAATCCAGTAATTCTCTATATGGTGCAGGTTATAGTGTGTGCTATGTGTATAATCCAGTAATTCTCTATATGGTGCTGGTTATAGTGTGTGCTATGTGTATATAATCCAGTAATTCTCTATATGGAGCTGGTTATAGTGTGCGCTATGAGTGTATAATCCAGTAATTCTCTATATGGTGCTGGTTATAGTGTGTGCTATGTGTATAATCCAGTAATTCTCTATATAGTGCTGGTTATAGTGTGTGCTATGTGTGTATAATACAGTAATTCTCTATATGGTGCTGGTTATAGTGTGTGCTATGTGTGTATAATCCAGTAATTCTCTATATGGTGCTGGTTATAGTGTGTGCTATGTATATATAATCCAGGAATTCTCTATATGGTGCTGGTTATAGTGTGTGCTATGTGTATAATCCAGTAATTCTCTATATGGTGCTGGTTATAGTGTGCGCTATGTGGATATAATCCAGTAATTCTCTATATGGTGCTGGTTATAGTGTGTGCTATGTGTGTATAATCCAGTAATTCTCTATATGGTGCTGGTTATAGTGTGTACTATGTGTGTATAATCCAGTAATTCTCTATATGGTGCTGGTTATAGTGTGTACTATGTGTGTATAATCCAGTAATTCTCTATATGGAGCTGGTCATAGTGTGCGCTATGTGTATATAATCCAGTAATTCTCTATATGGTGCTGGTTATAGTGTGCGCTATGTGTATATAATCCAGTAATTCTCTATATGGTGCTGGTTATAGTGTGCGCTATGTGGATATAATCCAGTAATTCTCTATATGGTGCTGGTTATAGTGTGTGCTATGTGTGTATAATCCAGTAATTCTCTATATGGTGCTGGTTATAGTGTGTACTATGTGTGTATAATCCAGTAATTCTCTATATGGTGCAGGTTATAGTGTGTGCTATGTGTATAATCCAGTAATTCTCTATATGGTGCTGGTTATAGTGTGTGCTATGTGTATATAATCCAGTAATTCTCTATATGGAGCTGGTTATAGTGTGCGCTATGAGTGTATAATCCAGTAATTCTCTATATGGTGCTGGTTATAGTGTGTGCTATGTGTATAATCCAGTAATTCTCTATATGGTGCTGGTTATAGTGTGTGCTTGTGTTATCCAGTAATTCTCTATATGGTGCTGGTTATAGTGTGCGCTATGTGTGTATAATCCAGTAATTCTCTATATGGAGCTGGTTATAGTGTGTGCTATGTGTGTATAATCCAGTAATTCTCTATATGGTGCAGGTTATAGTGTGTGCTATGTGTATAATCCAGTAATTCTCTATATGGTGCTGGTTATAGTGTGTGCTATGTGTATATAATCCAGTAATTCTCTATATGGAGCTGGTTATAGTGTGCGCTATGAGTGTATAATCCAGTAATTCTCTATATGGTGCTGGTTATAGTGTGTGCTATGTGTTATAATCCAGTAATTCTCTATATGGTGCTGGTTATAGTGTGCGCTATGTGTGTATAATCCAGTAATTCTCTATATGGAGCTGGTTATAGTGTGCGCTATGTGTGTATAATCCAGTAATTCTCTATATGGTGCTGGTTATAGTGTACGCTATGTGTATATAATACAGTAATTCTCTATATGGTGCTGGTTATAGTGTGTACTATGTGTGTATAATCCAGTAATTCTCTATATGGTGCTGGTTATAGTGTGCGCTATGTGTATATAATCCAGTAATTCTCTATATGGTGCTGGTTATAGTGTGTGCTATGTGTATAATCCAGTAATTCTCTATATGGAGCTGGTTATAGTGTGTGCTATGTGTATATAATCCAGTAATTCTCTATATGGTGCTGGTCATAGTGTGTGCTATGTGTATAATCCAGTAATTCTCTATATGGAGCTGGTTATAGTGTGCGCTATGTGTGTATAATCCAGTAATTCTCTATATGGTGCTGTTATAGTGTGCGCTATGTGTATAATCCAGTAATTCTCTATATGGTGCTGGTTATAGTGTGTGCTATGTGTATAATCCAGTAATTCTCTAAATGGAGCTGGTTATAGTGTGTGCTATGTGTATAATCCAGTAATTCTCTATATGGTGCTGGTTATAGTGTGTGCTATGTGTATATAATCCAGTAATTCTCTATATGGTGCTGGTTATAGTGTGCGCTATGTGTGTATAATCCAGTAATTCTCTATATGGTGCTGGTTATAGTGTGCGCTATGTGTATAATCCAGTAATTCTCTATATGGTGCTGGTTATAGTGTGTGCTATGTGTATAATCCAGTAATTCTCTAAATGGAGCTGGTTATAGTGTGTGCTATGTGTTATAATCCAGTAATTCTCTATATGGTGCTGGTTATAGTGTGTGCTATGTGTATATAATCCAGTAATTCTCTATATGGTGCTGGTTATAGTGTGCGCTATGTGTATATAATCCAGTAATTCTCTATATGGAGCTGGTTATAGTGTGTGCTATGTGTATATAATCCAGTAATTCTCTATATGGAGCTGGTTATAGTGTGTGCTATGTGTATAATCCAGTAATTCTCTATATGGTGCTGGTTATAGTGTGTGCTATGTGTATAATCCAGTAATTCTCTATATGGAGCTGGTTATAGTGTGTGCTATGTGTATATAATCCAGTAATTCTCTATATGGAGCTGGTTATAGTGTGTGCTATGTGTATAATCCAGTAATTCCTTTGTGCTATATGGTGCTGGTTATAGTGTGCGCTATGTGTATATAATCCAGTAATTCTCTATATGGTGCTGGTTATAGTGTGCGCTATGTGTATATAATCCAGTAATTCTCTATATGGTGCTGGTTATAGTGTGTGCTATGTGTATATAATCCAGTAATTCTCTATATGGTGCTGGGTATAGTGTGTGCTATGTGTGTATAATCCAGTAATTCTCTATATGGTGCTGGTTATAGTGTGTGCTATGTGTATAATCCAGTAATTCTCTATATGGAGCTGGTTATAGTGTGTTCTATGTGTTATAATCCAGTAATTCTCTATATGGTGCTGGTTATAGTGTGTGCTATGTGTATAATCCAGTAATTCTCTATATGGTGCTGGTTATAGTGTGCGCTATGTGTATAATCCAGTAATTCTCTATATGGAGCTGGTTATAGTGTGTGCTATGTGTATAATCCAGTAATTCTCTATATGGTGCTGGTTATAGTGTGTGCTATGTGTATAATCCAGTAATTCTCTATATGGAGCTGGTTATAGTGTGTGCTATGTGTATAATCCAGTAATTCTCTATATGGTGCTGGTTATAGTGTGTGCTATGTGTATATAATCCAGTAATTCTCTATATGGTGCTGGTTATAGTGTGCGCTATGTGTGTATAATCCAGTAGTTCTCTATATGGTGCTGGTTATAGTGTGTGCTATGTGTGTATAATCCAGTAATTCTCTATATGGTGCTGGTTATAGTGTGTGCTATGTGTATATAATCCAGTAATTCTCTATATGGTGCTGGTTATAGTGTGTGCTATGTGTATAATCCAGTAATTCTCTATATGGTGCTGGTTATAGTGTGTGCTATGTGTATAATCCAGTAATTCTCTATATGGTGCTGGTTATAGTGTGTACTATGTGTGTATAATCCAGTAATTCTCTATATGGTGCTGGTTATAGTGTGTGCTATGTGTATAATCCAGTAATTCTCTATATGGTGCTGGTTATAGTGTGTGCTATGTATATAATCCAGTAATTCTCTATATGGTGCTGGTTATAGTGTGTGCTATGTGTGTATAATCCAGTAGTTCTCTATATGGAGCTGGTTATAGTGTGTGCTATGTGTATAATCCAGTAATTCTCTATATGGAGCTGGTTATAGTGTGTGCTATGTGTATAATCCAGTAATTCTCTATATGGTGCTGGTTATAGTGTGTGCTATGTGTATATAATCCAGTAATTCTCTATATGGAGCTGGTTATAGTGTGTGCTATGTGTATAATCCAGTAATTCTCTATATGGTGCTGGTTATAGTGTGTGCTATGTGTATATAATCCAGTAATTCTCTATATGGAGCTGGTTATAGTGTGTGCTATGTGTATAATCCAGTAATTCTCTATATGGAGCTGGTTATAGTGTGTGCTATGTGTATAATCCAGTAATTCTCTATATGGTGCTGGTTATAGTGTGTGCTATGTGTATATAATCCAGTAATTCTCTATATGGTGCTGGTTATAGTGTGCGCTATGTGTGTATAATCCAGTAGTTCTCTATATGGTGCTGGTTATAGTGTGTGCTATGTGTGTATAATCCAGTAATTCTCTATATGGTGCTGGTTATAGTGTGTGCTATGTGTATAATCCAGTAATTCTCTATATGGTGCTGGTTATAGTGTGTGCTATGTGTATATAATCCAGTAATTCTCTATATGGAGTTGGTTATAGTGTGTGCTATGTGTATATAATCCAGTAATTCTCTATATGGAGCTGGTTATAGTGTGTGCTATGTGTTATAATCCAGTAATTCTCTATATGGTGCTGGTTATAGTGTGTGCTATGTATATAATCCAGTAATTCTCTATATGGTGCTGGTTATAGTGTGTGCTATGTGTATATAATCCAGTAATTCTCTATATGGTGCTGGTTATAGTGTGCTCTATGTATATATAATCCAGTAATTCTCTATATGGTGCTGGTTATAGTGTGTGCTATGTGTGTATAATCCAGTAATTCTCTATATGGAGCTGGTTATAGTGTGTGCTATGTGTATATAATCCAGTAATTCTCTATATGGAGCTGGTTATAGTGTGCGCTATGTGTGTATAATCCAGTAATTCTCTATATCGTGCTGGTTATAGTGTGTGCTATGTGTATATAATCCAGTAATTCTCTATATGGTGCTGGTTATAGTGTGTGCTATGTGTGTATAATCCAGTAATTCTCTATATGGTGCTGGTTATAGTGTGTGCTATGTGTGTATAATCCAGTAATTCTCTATATGGTGCTGGTTATAGTGTGTGCTATGTGTGTATAATCCAGTAATTCTCTATATGGTGCTGGTTATAGTGTGTGCTATGTGTGTATAATCCAGTAATTCTCTATATGGTGCTGGTTATAGTGAGTACTATGTGTGTATAATCCAGTAATTCTCTATATGGTGCTGGTTATAGTGTGTGCTATGTGTATAATCCAGTAATTCTCTATATGGAGCTGGTTATAGTGTGTGCTATGTGTATGTATCCAGTAATTCTCTATATGGTGCTGGTTATAGTGAGTACTATGTGTGTATAATCCAGTAATTCTCTATATGGTGCTGGTTATAGTGTGTGCTATGTGTGTATAATCCAGTAATTCTCTATATGGTGCTGGTTATAGTGTGTGCTATGTGTATATAATCCAGTAATTCTCTATATGGTGCTGGTTATAGTGTGTGCTATGTGTATATAATCCAGTAATTCTCTATATGGTGCTGGTTATAGTGTGTGCTATGTGTATATAATCCAGTAATTCTCTATATGGTGCTGGTTATAGTGTGCGCTATGTGTGTATAATCCAGTAATTCTCTATATGGTGCTGGTTATAGTGTGTGCTATGTGTGTATAATCCAGTAATTCTCTATATGGTGCTGGTTATAGTGTGTGCTATGTGTGTATAATACAGTAATTCTCTATATGGTGCTGGTGATGGTGTGTGCTATGTGTGTATAATCCAGTAATTCTCTATATGGTGCTGGTTATAGTGTGTACTATGTGTATATAATCCAGTAATTCTCTATATGGTGCTGGTGATGGTGTGTGCTATGTGTGTATAATCCAGTAATTCTCTATATGGTGCTGGTTATAGTGTGCGCTATGTGTGTATAATCCAGTAATTCTCTATATGGAGCTGGTTATAGTGTGTGCTATGTGTATATAATCCAGTAATTCTCTATATGGTGCTGGTTATAGTGTGCGCTATGTGTATATAATCCAGTAATTCTCTACATGGTGCTGGTTATAGTGTGTGCTATGTGTGTATAATCCAGTAATTCTCTATATGGTGCTGGTTGTAGTGTGTGCTATGTGTGTAAATCCAGTAATTCTCTATATGGTGCTGGTTATAGTGTGCGCTATGTGTGTATAATCCAGTAATTCTCTATATGGTGCTGGTTATAGTGTGTACTATGTGTGTATAATCCAGTAATTCTCTATATGGTGCTGGTTGTAGTGTGTGCTATGTGTGTATAATCCAGTAATTCTCTATATGGAGCTGGTTATAGTGTGCGCTATGTGTATAATCCAGTAATTCTCTATATGGAGCTGGTTATAGTGTGCGCTATGTGTGTAATCCAGTAATTCTCTATATGGAGCTGGTTATAGTGTGTACTATGTGTGTATAATCCAGTAATTCTCTATATGGAGCTGGTTATAGTGTGTGCTATGTGTGTATAATCCAGTAATTCTCTATATGGTGCTGGTTATAGTGTGTGCTATGTGTATATAATCCAGTAATTCTCTATATGGTGCTGGTTATAGTGAGTGCTATGTGGATATAATCCAGTAATTCTCTATATGGTGCTGGTTATAGTGTGTGCTATGTGTGTGTATAATCCAGTAATTCTCTATATGGTGCTGGTTATAGTGTGCGCTATGTGTATATAATCCAGTAATTCTCTATATGGTGCTGGTTATAGTGTGCGCTATGTGTATATAATCCAGTAATTCTCTATATGGTGCTGGTTATAGTGTGTGCTATGTGTATATAATCCAGTAATTCTCTATATGGTGCTGGTTATAGTGTGCGCTATGTGTATAATCCAGTAATTCTCTATATGGAGCTGGTTATAGTGTGCTCTATGTATATATAATCCAGTAATTCTCTATATGGTGCTGGTTATAGTGTGCGCTATGTGTATATAATCCAGTAATTCTCTATATGGAGCTGGTTATAGTGTGTGCTATGTGTGTATAATCCAGTAATTCTCTATATGGTGCTGGTTATAGTGTGCGCTATGTGTATATAATCCAGTAATTCTCTATATGGAGCTGGTTATAGTGAGTACTATGTGTGTATAATCCAGTAATTCTCTATATGGAGCTGGTTATAGTGTGTGCTATGTGTATATAATCCAGTAATTCTCTATATGGAGCTGGTTATAGTGTGTGCTATGTGTATAATCCAGTAATTCTCTATATGGAGCTGGTTATAATGTGTGCGTTATGTGTGTATAATCCAGTAATTCTCTATATGGTGCTGTTATAGTGTGCGCTATGTGTATAATCCAGTAATTCTCTATATGGTGCTGGTTATAGTGTGTGCTATGTGTATAATCCAGTAATTCTCTAAATGGAGCTGGTTATAGTGTGTGCTATGTGTATAATCCAGTAATTCTCTATATGGTGCTGGTTATAGTGTGTGCTATGTGTATATAATCCAGTAATTCTCTATATGGTGCTGGTTATAGTGTGCGCTATGTGTGTATAATCCAGTAATTCTCTATATGGTGCTGGTTATAGTGTGCGCTATGTGTATAATCCAGTAATTCTCTATATGGTGCTGGTTATAGTGTGTGCTATGTGTTATAATCCAGTAATTCTCTAAATGGAGCTGGTTATAGTGTGTGCTATGTGTATAATCCAGTAATTCTCTATATGGTGCTGGTTATAGTGTGTGCTATGTGTATATAATCCAGTAATTCTCTATATGGTGCTGGTTATAGTGTGCGCTATGTGTATATAATCCAGTAATTCTCTATATGGAGCTGGTTATAGTGTGTGCTATGTGTATATAATCCAGTAATTCTCTATATGGAGCTGGTTATAGTGTGTGCTATGTTATAATCAGTAATTCTCTATATGGTGCTGGTTATAGTGTGTGCTATGTGTATAATCCAGTAATTCTCTATATGGAGCTGGTTATAGTGTGTGCTATGTGTATATAATCCAGTAATTCTCTATATGGAGCTGGTTATAGTGTGTGCTATGTGTATAATCCAGTAATTCTCTATATGGTGCTGGTTATAGTGTGCGCTATGTGTATATAATCCAGTAATTCTCTATATGGTGCTGGTTATAGTGTGCGCTATGTGTATATAATCCAGTAATTCTCTATATGGTGCTGGTTATAGTGTGTGCTATGTGTATATAATCCAGTAATTCTCTATATGGTGCTGGGTATAGTGTGTGCTATGTGTGTATAATCCAGTAATTCTCTATATGGTGCTGGTTATAGTGTGTGCTATGTGTATAATCCAGTAATTCTCTATATGGAGCTGGTTATAGTGTGTTCTATGTGTATAATCCAGTAATTCTCTATATGGTGCTGGTTATAGTGTGTGCTATGTGTTAATCCAGTAATTCTCTATATGGTGCTGGTTATAGTGTGCGCTATGTGTATAATCCAGTAATTCTCTATATGGAGCTGGTTATAGTGTGTGCTATGTGTATAATCCAGTAATTCTCTATATGGTGCTGGTTATAGTGTGTGCTATGTGTATAATCCAGTAATTCTCTATATGGAGCTGGTTATAGTGTGTGCTATGTGTATAATCCAGTAATTCTCTATATGGTGCTGGTTATAGTGTGTGCTATGTGTATATAATCCAGTAATTCTCTATATGGTGCTGGTTATAGTGTGCGCTATGTGTGTATAATCCAGTAGTTCTCTATATGGTGCTGGTTATAGTGTGTGCTATGTGTGTATAATCCAGTAATTCTCTATATGGTGCTGGTTATAGTGTGTGCTATGTGTATATAATCCAGTAATTCTCTATATGGTGCTGGTTATAGTGTGTGCTATGTGTTAATCCAGTAATTCTCTATTGGTCTTTTTGGTGTGGTTATAGTGTGTGCTATGTGTATAATCCAGTAATTCTCTATATGGTGCTGGTTATAGTGTGTACTATGTGTGTATAATCCAGTAATTCTCTATATGGTGCTGGTTATAGTGTGTGCTATGTGTATAATCCAGTAATTCTCTATATGGTGCTGGTTATAGTGTGTGCTATGTATATAATCCAGTAATTCTCTATATGGTGCTGGTTATAGTGTGTGCTATGTGTGTATAATCCAGTAGTTCTCTATATGGAGCTGGTTATAGTGTGTGCTATGTGTATAATCCAGTAATTCTCTATATGGAGCTGGTTATAGTGTGTGCTATGTGTATAATCCAGTAATTCTCTATATGGTGCTGGTTATAGTGTGTGCTATGTGTATATAATCCAGTAATTCTCTATATGGAGCTGGTTATAGTGTGTGCTATGTGTATAATCCAGTAATTCTCTATATGGTGCTGGTTATAGTGTGTGCTATGTGTATATAATCCAGTAATTCTCTATATGGAGCTGGTTATAGTGTGTGCTATGTGTATAATCCAGTAATTCTCTATATGGAGCTGGTTATAGTGTGTGCTATGTGTATAATCCAGTAATTCTCTATATGGTGCTGGTTATAGTGTGTGCTATGTGTATATAATCCAGTAATTCTCTATATGGTGCTGGTTATAGTGTGCGCTATGTGTGTATAATCCAGTAGTTCTCTATATGGTGCTGGTTATAGTGTGTGCTATGTGTGTATAATCCAGTAATTCTCTATATGGTGCTGGTTATAGTGTGTGCTATGTGTATAATCCAGTAATTCTCTATATGGTGCTGGTTGTAGTGTGTGCTATGTGTATATAATCCAGTAATTCTCTATATGGAGTTGGTTATAGTGTGTGCTATGTGTATATAATCCAGTAATTCTCTATATGGAGCTGGTTATAGTGTGTGCTATGTGTATAATCCAGTAATTCTCTATATGGTGCTGGTTATAGTGTGTGCTATGTATATAATCCAGTAATTCTCTATATGGTGCTGGTTATAGTGTGTGCTATGTGTATATAATCCAGTAATTCTCTATATGGTGCTGGTTATAGTGTGCTCTATGTATATATAATCCAGTAATTCTCTATATGGTGCTGGTTATAGTGTGTGCTATGTGTGTATAATCCAGTAATTCTCTATATGGAGCTGGTTATAGTGTGTGCTATGTGTATATAATCCAGTAATTTCTCTATATGGAGCTGGTTATAGTGTGCGCTATGTGTGTATAATCCAGTAATTCTCTATATCGTGCTGGTTATAGTGTGTGCTATGTGTATATAATCCAGTAATTCTCTATATGGTGCTGGTTATAGTGTGTGCTATGTGTGTATAATCCAGTAATTCTCTATATGGTGCTGGTTATAGTGTGTGCTATGTGTGTATAATCCAGTAATTCTCTATATGGTGCTGGTTATAGTGTGTGCTATGTGTGTATAATCCAGTAATTCTCTATATGGTGCTGGTTATAGTGTGTGCTATGTGTGTATAATCCAGTAATTCTCTATATGGTGCTGGTTATAGTGAGTACTATGTGTGTATAATCCAGTAATTCTCTATATGGTGCTGGTTATAGTGTGTGCTATGTGTATAATCCAGTAATTCTCTATATGGAGCTGGTTATAGTGTGTGCTATGTGTATGATCCAGTAATTCTCTATATGGTGCTGGTTATAGTGAGTACTATGTGTGTATAATCCAGTAATTCTCTATATGGTGCTGGTTATAGTGTGTGCTATGTGTGTATAATCCAGTAATTCTCTATATGGTGCTGGTTATAGTGTGTGCTATGTGTATATAATCCAGTAATTCTCTATATGGTGCTGGTTATAGTGTGTGCTATGTGTATATAATCCAGTAATTCTCTATATGGTGCTGGTTATAGTGTGTGCTATGTGTATATAATCCAGTAATTCTCTATATGGTGCTGGTTATAGTGTGCGCTATGTGTGTATAATCCAGTAATTCTCTATATGGTGCTGGTTATAGTGTGTGCTATGTGTGTATAATCCAGTAATTCTCTATATGGTGCTGGTTATAGTGTGTGCTATGTGTGTATAATACAGTAATTCTCTATATGGTGCTGGTGATGGTGTGTGCTATGTGTGTATAATCCAGTAATTCTCTATATGGTGCTGGTTATAGTGTGTACTATGTGTATATAATCCAGTAATTCTCTATATGGTGCTGGTGATGGTGTGTGCTATGTGTGTATAATCCAGTAATTCTCTATATGGTGCTGGTTATAGTGTGCGCTATGTGTGTATAATCCAGTAATTCTCTATATGGAGCTGGTTATAGTGTGTGCTATGTGTATATAATCCAGTAATTCTCTATATGGTGCTGGTTATAGTGTGCCTATGTATATAATCCAGTAATTCTCTACATGGTGCTGTTAAGTGTGGCTATGTGTGTATAATCCAGTAATTCTCTATATGGTGCTGGTTGTAGTGTGTGCTATGTGTGTAACAGTAACTCTATATGGTGCTGGTTATAGTGTGCTATGTGTTATAATCAGTAATCTCTATATGGTGCTGGTTATAGTGTGTACTATGTGTATAATCCAGTAATTCTCTATATGGTGCTGGTTGAGTGTGGCTATGTGTGTATAATCCAGTAATTCTCTATATGGAGCTGGTTATAGTGTGCGCTATGTGTATAATCCAGTAATTCTCTATATGGAGCTGGTTATAGTGTGTACTATGTGTGTATAATCAGTAATTCTCTATATGGAGCTGGTTATAGTGTGCTATGTGTTATAATCAGTAATTCTCTATATGGTGCTGGTATAGTGTGGCTATGTGTATATAATCCAGTAATTCTTATATGGTGCTGTTATAGTGAGTGCTATGTGGTATAATCCAGTAATTCTCTATATGGTGCTGGTTATAGTGTGTGCTATTTGTGATAACCAGTAATTCTCTATATGGTGCTGGTTATAGTGTCCTATGTGTATATAATCCAGTAATCTCTATATGGTGCTGGTTATAGTGTTATGTTATATAATGTAATTCTCTATATGGTGCTTTATAGTGTGGCTATGTGTATATAATGTAATTCTCTATATGGTGCTGGTTATAGTGTCTATTTATAATCGTAACTCTATATGGGCTGTTATAGTGTTGTATATATACCAGTTTCTCTATTGTGCTTTATAGTGTCTATGTGTATATAACCAGTAATCTCTATATGGAGCTTTATAGGTGCTATGTGTTATAATCCAGTAATTCTCTATATGGTGCTGGTTATAGTGTGCTATTGTATATATCCAGTAACTCTATATGGAGCTGGTTATAGTGAGTATATGTGTGTATAATAGTAATTCTCTATATGGAGCTGGTTATAGTGTGTGCTATTGTATATAATCCAGTACTCTAATGGAGCTGTTATAGTGTGCTATGTTATATCCAGTAATTCTCTATATGGTGCTGTTATAGTTGCTATGTGTATATAATCCAGTAATTCTCTATATGGTCTGGTTATAGTTGCTATTGTATATAATCCAGTAATTCTCTATATGGTGCTGTTATAGTGTTGCTATGTGTATATAATCCAGTAATCTCTATATGGTGCGGGTTTTTGGTATAATCCAGTAATTCTCTATATGGGCTGTTATAGTGTGTGCTAGTGTATAACAGTAATCTCTATATGGAGCTGTTAAGTGTGTAGTATCCAGTAATTCTCTATAGGTGTTATAGTGTGCTAGTGTATAATCCAGTAATTCTCTATATGGTGCTTTATAGGTGCTATGTTATAATCCAGTAATTCTCTATAGGCTGTTATAGTGTGCTATTATAATCCAGTAATTCTCTATATGGTGCTGTTATAGTGTGTGCTATGTGTATAATCCAGTAATTCTCTATATGGAGCTGGTTATAGTGTTCTATGTTATAATCCAGTAATTCTCTATATGGTGCTGGTTATAGTGTGCTATGTGTATATAATCCAGTAATTCTCTATATGGTGCTGTTATAGTGTGCCTATGTGTGTATAATCCAGTAGTTCTCTATATGGTGCTGTTATAGTGTGCTATTTTATAATAGTAATCTCTATATGGTGCTGGTTATAGTGTGCTATTGTATATAATCCAGTAATCTCTATATGGGCTGTTATAGTGTGCATTATAATCCAGTAATTCTCTATATGGTGCTGTTATAGTGTGCTATGTTAACAGTAATTCTCTATATGGTGCTGGTTATAGTGTGTACTATGTGTGTATAATCCAGTAATTCTCTATATGGTGCTGGTTATAGTGTGTGCTATGTGTATAATCCAGTAATTCTCTATATGGTGCTGGTTATAGTGTGTGCTATGTATATAATCCAGTAATTCTCTATATGGTGCTGTTATAGTGTGTGCTATGTGTGTATAATCCAGTAGTTCTCTATATGGAGCTGGTTATAGTGTGGCTATGTGTATAATCCAGTAATTCTCTATATGGAGCTGTTATAGTGTGTGCTATGTGTATAATCCAGTAATTCTCTATATGGTGCTGGTTATAGTGTGTGCTATGTGTATATAATCCAGTAATTCTCTATATGGAGCTGGTTATAGTGTGGCTATGTTATAATCCAGTATTCTCTATATGGTGCTGTTATAGTGTGTGCTATGTGTATAATCCAGTAATTCTCTATATGGAGCTGGTTATAGTGTGCTATGTGTATAACCAGTAATTCTCTATATGGAGCTGGTTATAGTGTGTGCTATGTGTATAATCCAGTATCTCTATATGGTGCTGGTTATAGTGTGTGCTATTGTATATAATCCAGTAATTCTCTATATGGTGCTGGTTATAGTGTGCCTATGTGTTATAATCCAGTAGTTCTCTATATGGTGCTGTTATAGTGTGTCTATGTGTGTATAATCCAGTAATTCTCTATATGGTGCTGGTTATAGTGTGGCTATTTATAATCCAGTAATTCTCTATATGGTGCTGGTTATAGTGTGTGCTATTGTATATAATCCAGTAATTCTCTATATGGAGTTGGTTATAGTGTGTGCTATGTGTATATAATCCAGTAATTCTCTATATGGAGCTGGTTATAGTGTGCTATTTATAATCCAGTATTCTCTATATGGTGCTGGTTATAGTGTGTGCTAGTAAATCCAGTAATCTCTATATGGTGCTGGTTATAGTGTGTGCTATGTGATATAATCCAGTAATCTCTATATGGTGCTGTTATAGTGTGCTCTATGTATATATAATCCAGTAATTCTCTATATGGTGCTGTTATAGTGTGGCTATTTATAATCCAGTAATCTCTATATGGAGCTGTTATAGTGTGTGCTATGTAATAATCCAGTAATTCTCTATATGGAGCTGGTTATAGTGTGCGCTATTGTGTATAATCCAGTAATTCTCTATATGTGCTGTATAGTGTGTCTATTGTATATAACAGTAACTCTATATGGTGCTGTATAGTGTGAAAAATAACTTATATGGTCTGTATGTGGCTAATACAGTACTCTAGGTGCTATCTAATAACAGTACTCTATATGGTGCTGATATGTGCTATAACAGTCTCTATATGGTGCTGGTTATAGTGAGTACTATGTGTGTATAATCCAGTAATTCTCTATATGGTGCTGGTTATAGTGTGTGCTATGTTATAATCCAGTAATTCTCTATATGGAGCTGGTTATAGTGTGTGCTATGTGTATGATCCAGTAATTCTCTATATGGTGCTGGTTATAGTGAGTACTATGTGTGTATAATCCAGTAATTCTCTATATGGTGCTGGTTATAGTGTGTGCTATGTGTTATAATCCAGTAATTCTCTATATGGTGCTGGTTATAGTGTGTGCTATGTGTATATAATCCAGTAATTCTCTATATGGTGCTGGTTATAGTGTGTGCTATGTGTATATAATCCAGTAATTCTCTATATGGTGCTGGTTATAGTGTGTGCTATGTGTATATAATCCAGTAATTCTCTATATGGTGCTGGTTATAGTGTGCGCTATGTGTGTATAATCCAGTAATTCTCTATATGGTGCTGGTTATAGTGTGTGCTATGTGTGTATAATCCAGTAATTCTCTATATGGTGCTGGTTATAGTGTGTGCTATGTGTGTATAATACAGTAATTCTCTATATGGTGCTGGTGATGGTGTGTGCTATGTGTGTATAATCCAGTAATTCTCTATATGGTGCTGGTTATAGTGTGTACTATGTGTATATAATCCAGTAATTCTCTATATGGTGCTGGTGATGGTGTGTGCTATGTGTGTATAATCCAGTAATTCTCTATATGGTGCTGGTTATAGTGTGCGCTATGTGTGTATAATCCAGTAATTCTCTATATGGAGCTGGTTATAGTGTGTGCTATGTGTATATAATCCAGTAATTCTCTATATGGTGCTGGTTATAGTGTGCGCTATGTATATAATCCAGTAATTCTCTACATGGTGCTGGTTATAGTGTGTGCTATGTGTGTATAATCCAGTAATTCTCTATATGGTGCTGGTTGTAGTGTGTGCTATGTGTGTAAATCCAGTAATTCTCTATATGGTGCTGGTTATAGTGTGCGCTATGTGTGTATAATCCAGTAATTCTCTATATGGTGCTGGTTATAGTGTGTACTATGTGTGTATAATCCAGTAATTCTCTATATGGTGCTGGTTGTAGTGTGTGCTATGTGTGTATAATCCAGTAATTCTCTATATGGAGCTGGTTATAGTGTGCGCTATGTGTATAATCCAGTAATTCTCTATATGGAGCTGGTTATAGTGTGTACTATGTGTGTATAATCCAGTAATTCTCTATATGGAGCTGGTTATAGTGTGTGCTATGTGTGTATAATCCAGTAATTCTCTATATGGTGCTGGTTATAGTGTGTGCTATGTGTATATAATCCAGTAATTCTCTATATGGTGCTGGTTATAGTGAGTGCTATGTGGATATAATCCAGTAATTCTCTATATGGTGCTGGTTATAGTGTGTGCTATGTGTGTGTATAATCCAGTAATTCTCTATATGGTGCTGGTTATAGTGTGCGCTATGTGTATATAATCCAGTAATTCTCTATATGGTGCTGGTTATAGTGTGCGCTATGTGTATATAATCCAGTAATTCTCTATATGGTGCTGGTTATAGTGTGTGCTATGTGTATATAATCCAGTAATTCTCTATATGGTGCTGGTTATAGTGTGCGCTATGTGTATAATCCAGTAATTCTCTATATGGAGCTGGTTATAGTGTGCTCTATGTATATATAATCCAGTAATTCTCTATATGGTGCTGGTTATAGTGTGCGCTATGTGTATATAATCCAGTAATTCTCTATATGGAGCTGGTTATAGTGTGTGCTATGTGTGTATAATCCAGTAATTCTCTATATGGTGCTGGTTATAGTGTGTGCTATGTGTGTATAATCCAGTAATTCTCTATATGGTGCTGGTTATAGTGTGTACTATGTGTGTATAATCCAGTAATTCTCTATATGGAGCTGGTTATAGTGTGTGCTATGTGTGTATAATCCAGTAATTCTCTATATGGTGCTGGTTATAGTGAGTACTATGTGTGTATAATCCAGTAATTCTCTATATGGTGCTGGTTATAGTGTGTACTATGTGTGTATAATCCAGTAATTCTCTATATGGTGCTGGTTATAGTGTGTGCTATGTGTATAATCCAGTAATTCTCTATATGGAGCTGGTTATAGTGTGTGCTATGTGTATAATCCAGTAATTCTCTATATGGAGCTGGTTATAGTGTGTGCTATGTGTATAATCCAGTAATTCTCTATATGGTGCTGGTTATAGTGTGTGCTATGTGTATAATCCAGTAATTCTCTATATGGAGCTGGTTATAGTGTGTGCTATGTGTATATAATCCAGTAATTCTCTATATGGAGCTGGTTATAGTGTGTGCTATGTGTATAATCCAGTAATTCTCTATATGGTGCTGGTTATAGTGTGCGCTATGTGTATATAATCCAGTAATTCTCTATATGGTGCTGGTTATAGTGTGTGCTATGTGTATATAATCCAGTAATTCTCTATATGGTGCTGGTTATAGTGTGTGCTATGTGTATATAATCCAGTAATTCTCTATATGGTGCTGGTTATAGTGTGTGCTATGTGTGTATAATCCAGTAATTCTCTATATGGTGCTGGTTATAGTGTGTGCTATGTGTATATAATCCAGTAATTCTCTATATGGTGCTGGTTATAGTGTGCGCTATGTGTATATAATCCAGTAATTCTCTATATGGAGCTGGTTATAGTGTGTGCTATGTGTGTATAATCCAGTAATTCTCTATATGGTGCTGGTTATAGTGTGTGCTATGTGTGTATAATCCAGTAATTCTCTATATGGTGCTGGTTATAGTGTGCGCTATGTGTGTATAATCCAGTAATTCTCTATATGGTGCTGGTTATAGTGTGTGCTATGTGGATATAATCCAGTAATTCTCTATATGGTGCTGGTTATAGTGTGCGCTATGTGTTATAATCCAGTAATTCTCTATATGGAGCTGGTTATAGTGTGCGCTATGTGTGTATAATCCAGTAATTCTCTATATGGTGCTGGTTATAGTGTGTGCTATGTGTATAATCCAGTAATTCTCTATATGGTGCTGGTTATAGTGTGTGCTATGTGTATAATCCAGTAATTCTCTATATGGAGCTGGTTATAGTGTGCGCTATGTGTGTATAATCCAGTAATTCTCTATATGGTGCTGGTTATAGTGTGTGCTATGTGTATAATCCAGTAATTCTCTATATGGTGCTGGTTATAGTGTGTGCTATGTGTATAATCCAGTAATTCTCTATATGGAGCTGGTTATAGTGTGTGCTATGTGTATATAATCCAGTAATTATCTATATGGTGCTGGTTATAGTGTGTGCTATGTGTATAATCCAGTAATTCTCTATATGGTGCTGGTTATAGTGTGTGCTATGTGTATAATCCAGTAATTCTCTATATGGTGCTGGTTATAGTGTGTGCTATGTGTGTATAATCCAGTAATTCTCTATATGGTGCTGGTTATAGTGTGTGCTATGTGTATAATCCAGTAATTCTCTATATGGAGCTGGTTATAGTGTGTTCTATATGTTTCGTAATTCTCTATATGGTGCTGGTTATGTGTGTCTATGTGTATAATCCAGTAATTCTCTATATGGTGCTGGTTATAGTGTGCGCTATGTGTATAATCCAGTAATTCTCTATATGGTGCTGGTTATAGTGTGTGCTATGTGTATAATCCAGTAATTCTCTATATGGTGCTGGTTATAGTGTGTGCTATGTGTATAATCCAGTAATTCTCTATATGGTGCTGGTTATAGTGTGTGCTATGTGTATAATCCAGTAATTCTCTATATGGTGCTGGTTATAGTGTGTGCTATGTGTATATAATCCAGTAATTCTCTATATGGTGCTGGTTATAGTGTGCGCTATGTGTGTATAATCCAGTAGTTCTCTATATGGTGCTGGTTATAGTGTGTGCTATGTGTGTATAATCCAGTAATTCTCTATATGGTGCTGGTTATAGTGTGTGCTATGTGTATAATCCAGTAATTCTCTATATGGTGCTGGTTATAGTGTGTGCTATGTGTATATAATCCAGTAATTCTCTATATGGTGCTGGTTATAGTGTGTGCTATGTGTATAATCCAGTAATTCTCTATATGGTGCTGGTTATAGTGTGTGCTATGTGTATAATCCAGTAATTCTCTATATGGTGCTGGTTATAGTGTGTGCTATGTGTATAATCCAGTAATTCTCTATATGGTGCTGGTTATAGTGTGTGCTATGTGTATATAATCCAGTAATTCTCTATATGGTGCTGGTTATAGTGTGTGCTTATGTGTGTCTATGTATAATCCAGTAATTCTCTATATGGTGCTGGTTATAGTGTGTGCTATGTGTATATAATCCAGTAATTCTCTATATGGTGCTGGTTATAGTGTGTGCTATGTGTATAAATCCAGTAATTCTCTATATGGTGCTGGTTATAGTGTGTGCTATGTGTTATAATCCAGTAATTCTCTATATGGTGCTGGTTATAGTGTGTGCTATGTGTATATAATCCAGTAATTCTCTATATGGTGCTGGTTATAGTGTGTGCTATGTGTATATAATCCAGTAATTCTCTATATGGTGCTGGTTATAGTGTGTGCTATGTGTATATAATCCAGTAATTCTCTATATGGTGCTGGTTATAGTGTGCTCTATGTATATATAATCCAGTAATTCTCTATATGGTGCTGGTTATAGTGTGTGCTATGTGTGTATAATCCAGTAATTCTCTATATGGAGCTGGTTATAGTGTGTGCTATGTGTATAATCCAGTAATTCTCTATATGGAGCTGGTTATAGTGTGTGCTATGTGTATAATCCAGTAATTCTCTATATGGTGCTGGTTATAGTGTGTGCTATGTGTATAATCCAGTAATTCTCTATATGGTGCTGGTTATAGTGTGTGCTATGTGTATATAATCCAGTAATTCTCTATATGGTGCTGGTTATAGTGTGTGCTATGTGTTATAATCCAGTAATTCTCTATATGGAGCTGGTTATAGTGTGTGCTATGTGTATAATCCAGTAATTCTCTATATGGTGCTGGTTATAGTGTGTGCTATGTGTATATAATCCAGTAATTCTCTATATGGTGCTGGTTATAGTGTGCGCTATGTGTGTATAATCCAGTAATTCTCTATATGGTGCTGGTTATAGTGTGTGCTATGTGTATATAATCCAGTAATTCTCTATATGGTGCTGGTTATAGTGTGTGCTATGTGTATATAATCCAGTAATTCTCTATATGGAGCTGGTTATAGTGTGTGCTATGTATATAATCCAGTAATTCTCTATATGGTGCTGGTTATAGTGTGTGCTATGTGTATATAATCCAGTAATTCTCTATATGGTGCTGGTTATAGTGTGTGCTATGTGTGTATAATCCAGTAATTCTCTATATGGTGCTGGTTATAGTGTGTGCTATGTGTATATAATCCAGTAATTCTCTATATGGAGCTGGTTATAGTGTGTGCTATGTGTATATAATCCAGTAATTCTCTATATGGTGCTGGTTATAGTGTGTGCTATGTGTATATAATCCAGTAATTCTCTATATGGTGCTGGTTATAGTGTGTGCTATGTGTATAATCCAGTAATTCTCTATATGGTGCTGGTTATAGTGTGTGCTATGTGTGTATAATCCAGTAATTCTCTATATGGTGCTGTTTGTGTGTGCTATGTGTGTATAATCCAGTAATTCTCTATATGGTGCTGGTTATAGTGTGTGCTATGTGTGTATAATCCAGTAATTCTCTATATGGTGCTGGTTATAGTGTGTGCTATGTGTGTATAATCCAGTAATTCTCTATATGGTGCTGGTTATAGTGAGTACTATGTGTATAATCCAGTAATTCTCTATATGGTGCTGGTTATAGTGAGTACTATGTGTGTATAATCCAGTAATTCTCTATATGGTGCTGGTTATAGTGTGTGCTATGTGTATATAATCCAGTAATTCTCTATATGGTGCTGGTTATAGTGTGTGCTATGTGTATAATCCAGTAATTCTCTATATGGAGCTGGTTATAGTGTGTGCTATGTGTATAATCCAGTAATTCTCTATATGGTGCTGGTTATAGTGAGTACTATGTGTGTATAATCCAGTAATTCTCTATATGGTGCTGGTTATAGTGTGTGCTATGTGTGTATAATCCAGTAATTCTCTATATGGTGCTGGTTATAGTGTGTGCTATGTGTATATAATCCAGTAATTCTCTATATGGTGCTGGTTATAGTGTGTGCTATGTGTATATAATCCAGTAATTCTCTATATGGTGCTGGTTATAGTGTGTGCTATGTGTATATAATCCAGTAATTCTCTATATGGTGCTGGTTATAGTGTGCGCTATGTGTGTATAATCCAGTAATTCTCTATATGGTGCTGGTTATAGTGTGTGCTATGTGTGTATAATCCAGTAATTCTCTATATGGTGCTGGTTATAGTGTGTGCTATGTGTGTATAATACAGTAATTCTCTATATGGTGCTGGTGATGGTGTGTGCTATGTGTGTATAATCCAGTAATTCTCTATATGGTGCTGGTTATAGTGTGTACTATGTGTATATAATCCAGTAATTCTCTATATGGTGCTGGTGATGGTGTGTGCTATGTGTGTATAATCCAGTAATTCTCTATATGGTGCTGGTTATAGTGTGCGCTATGTGTGTATAATCCAGTAATTCTCTATATGGAGCTGGTTATAGTGTGTGCTATGTGTATATAATCCAGTAATTCTCTATATGGTGCTGGTTATAGTGTGCGCTATGTATTATAATCCAGTAATTCTCTACATGGTGCTGGTTATAGTGTGTGCTATGTGTGTATAATCCAGTAATTCTCTATATGGTGCTGGTTGTAGTGTGTGCTATGTGTGTAATCCAGTAATTCTCTATATGGTGCTGGTTATAGTGTGCGCTATGTGTGTATAATCCAGTAATTCTCTATATGGTGCTGGTTATAGTGTGTACTATGTGTGTATAATCCAGTAATTCTCTATATGGAGCTGGTTATAGTGTGCGCTATGTGTATAATCCAGTAATTCTCTATATGGAGCTGGTTATAGTGTGTACTATGTGTGTATAATCCAGTAATTCTCTATATGGAGCTGGTTATAGTGTGTGCTATGTGTGTATAATCCAGTAATTCTCTATATGGTGCTGGTTATAGTGTGTGCTATGTGTATATAATCCAGTAATTCTCTATATGGTGCTGGTTATAGTGAGTGCTATGTGGATATAATCCAGTAATTCTCTATATGGTGCTGGTTATAGTGTGTGCTATGTGTGTGTATAATCCAGTAATTCTCTATATGGTGCTGGTTATAGTGTGCGCTATGTGTATATAATCCAGTAATTCTCTATATGGTGCTGGTTATAGTGTGCGCTATGTGTATATAATCCAGTAATTCTCTATATGGTGCTGGTTATAGTGTGTGCTATGTGTATATAATCCAGTAATTCTCTATATGGTGCTGGGTATAGTGTGTGCTATGTGTATATAATCCAGTAATTCTCTATATGGTGCTGGTTATAGTGTGCGCTATGTGTATAATCCAGTAATTCTCTATATGGAGCTGGTTATAGTGTGCTCTATGTATATATAATCCAGTAATTCTCTATATGGTGCTGGTTATAGTGTGGCTATGTGTATATAATCCAGTAATTCTCTATATGGAGCTGGTTATAGTGTGTGCTATGTGTGTATAATCCAGTAATTCTCTATATGGTGCTGGTTATAGTGTGTGCTATGTGTGTATAATCCAGTAATTCTCTATATGGTGCTGGTTATAGTGTGTACTATGTGTGTATAATCCAGTAATTCTCTATATGGAGCTGGTTATAGTGTGTGCTATGTGTGTATAATCCAGTAATTCTCTATATGGTGCTGGTTATAGTGTGTACTATGTGTGTATAATCCAGTAATTCTCTATATGGTGCTGTTATAGTGTGTACTATGTGTGTATAATCCAGTAATTCTCTATATGGTGCTGGTTATAGTGTGGCTATGTTATAATCCAGTAATTCTCTATATGGAGCTGGTTATAGTGTGTGCTATGTGTATAATCCAGTAATTCTCTATATGGAGCTGGTTATAGTGTGTGCTATGTGTATAATCCAGTAATTCTCTATATGGTGCTGGTTATAGTGTGTGCTATGTGTATAATCCAGTAATTCTCTATATGGAGCTGGTTATAGTGTGTGCTATGTGTATATAATCCAGTAATTCTCTATATGGTGCTGGTTATAGTGTGTGCTATGTTATAATCCAGTAATTCTCTATATGGTGCTGGTTATAGTGTGCGCTATGTGTATATAATCCAGTAATTCTCTATATGGTGCTGGTTATAGTGTGCGCTATGTGTATATAATCCAGTAATTCTCTATATGGTGCTGGTTATAGTGTGTGCTATGTGTATATAATCCAGTAATTCTCTATATGGTGCTGGTTATAGTGTGTGCTATGTGTGTATAATCCAGTAATTCTCTATATGGTGCTGGTTATAGTGTGTGCTATGTGTATATAATCCAGTAATTCTCTATATGGTGCTGTTATAGTGTGCGCTATGTGTATATAATCCAGTAATTCTCTATATGGAGCTGGTTATAGTGTGTGCTATGTGTGTATAATCCAGTAATTCTCTATATGGTGCTGGTTATAGTGTGTCTATGTGTGTATAATCCAGTATTCTCTATATGGTGCTGGTTATAGTGTGCGCTATGTGTATATAATCCAGTAATTCTCTATATGGGCTGGTTATAGTGTGTGCTATGTGTGTATAATCCAGTAATTCTCTATATGGTGCTGGTTATAGTGTGTGCTATGTGTGTATAATCCAGTAATTCTCTATATGGTGCTGGTTATAGTGTGCGCTATGTGTATAATCCAGTAATTCTCTATATGGTGCTGGTTATAGTGTGTGCTATGTGTATATAATCCAGTAATTCTCTATATGGTGCTGGTTATAGTGTGTGCTATGTGTATAATCCAGTAATTCTCTATGGAGCTGGTTATAGTGTGCGCTATGTGTTATAATCCAGTAATTCTCTATATGGTGCTGGTTATAGTGTGTGCTATGTGTATAATCCAGTAATTCTCTATATGGTGCTGGTTATAGTGTGTGCTATGTGTATATAATCCAGTAATTCTCTATATGGTGCTGGTTATAGTGTGTGCTATGTGTTATAATCCAGTAATTCTCTATATGGTGCTGGTTATAGTGTGTGCTATGTGTATAATCCAGTAATTCTCTATATGGTGCTGGTTATAGTGTGTGCTATGTGTATAATCCAGTAATTCTCTATATGGTGCTGTTATAGTGTGTGCTATGTGTATAATCCAGTAATTCTCTATATGGTGCTGGTTATAGTGTGGCTATGTGTATAATCCAGTAATTCTCTATATGGTGCTGGTTATAGTGTGTGCTATGTGTATAATCCAGTAATTCTCTATATGGTGCTGGTTATAGTGTGCGCTATGTATATAATCCAGTAATTCTCTATATGGTGCTGTTATAGTGTGTGCTATGTGTTATAATCCAGTAATTCTCTATATGGTGCTGGTTATAGTGTGTGCTATGTGTATATATCCAGTAATTCTCTATATGGTGCTGGTTATAGTGTGTGCTATGTGTTATAATCCAGTAATTCTCTATATGGTGCTGGTTATAGTGTGTGCTATGTGTATATAATCCAGTAATTCTCTATATGGTGCTGGTTATAGTGTGTGCTATGTGTTATAATCCAGTAATTCTCTATATGGTGCTGGTTATAGTGTGTGCTATGTATATAATCCAGTAATTCTCTATATGGTGCTGTTATAGTGTGTGCTATGTTATAATCCAGTAATTCTCTATATGGTGCTGTTTGTGTGTTATGTGTATATAATCCAGTAATTCTCTATATGGTGCTGGTTATAGTGTGTGCTATGTGTTATAATCCAGTAATTCTCTATATGGTGCTGGTTATAGTGTGTGCTATGTATATAATCCAGTAATTCTCTATATGGTGCTGGTTATAGTGTGTCTATGTGTATATAATCCAGTAATTCTCTATATGGTGCTGGTTATAGTGTGCTCTATGTGTATATAATCCAGTAATTCTCTATATGGTGCTGGTTATAGTGTGTGCTATGTGTGTATAATCCAGTAATTCTCTATATGGTGCTGGTTATAGTGTGTGCTATGTGTTATAATCCAGTAATTCTCTATATGGTGCTGGTTATAGTGTGTGCTATGTGTATATAATCCAGTAATTCTCTATATGGTGCTGGTTATAGTGTGTGCTATGTGTATAATCCAGTAATTCTCTATATGGTGCTGTTATAGTGTGTGCTATGTGTATAATCCAGTAATTCTCTATATGGTGCTGGTTATAGTGTGTGCTATGTGTATATAATCCAGTAATTCTCTATATGGTGCTGGTTATAGTGTGTGCTATGTTATATATCCAGTAATTCTCTATATGGTGCTGGTTATAGTGTGTGCTATGTGTTATAATCCAGTAATTCTCTATATGGTGCTGGTTATAGTGTGCTATGTGTATATAATCCAGTAATTCTCTATATGGTGCTGGTTATAGTGTGTGCTATGTGTATAATCCAGTAATTCTCTATATGGTGCTGGTTATAGTGTGTGCTATGTGTATATAATCCAGTAATTCTCTATATGGTGCTGGTTATAGTGAGTAGCTATGTGTATAATCCAGTAATTCTCTATATGGTGCTGGTTATAGTGTGTGCTATGTGTGTATAATCCAGTAATTCTCTATATGGTGCTGGTTATAGTGTGTGCTATGTGTATAAATCCAGTAATTCTCTATATGGTGCTGGTTATAGTGTGTGCTATGTGTATAATCCAGTAATTCTCTATATGGTGCTGGTTATAGTGTGTGCTATGTGTGTATAATCCAGTAATTCTCTATATGGTGCTGGTTATAGTGTGTGCTATGTGTATATAATCCAGTAATTCTCTATATGGTGCTGGTTATAGTGTGTGCTATGTGTATAAATCCAGTAATTCTCTATATGGTGCTGGTTATAGTGTGTGCTATGTGTGTATAATCCAGTAATTCTCTATATGGTGCTGGTTATAGTGTGTGCTATGTGTGTATAATCCAGTAATTCTCTATATGGTGCTGGTTATAGTGTGTGCTATGTGTGTATAATCCAGTAATTCTCTATATGGTGCTGGTTATAGTGTGTGCTATGTGTATATAATCCAGTAATTCTCTATATGGTGCTGGTTATAGTGTGTGCTATGTGTGTATAATCCAGTAATTCTCTATATGGTGCTGGTTATAGTGTGTGCTATGTGTGTATAATCCAGTAATTCTCTATATGGTGCTGGTTATAGTGTGCGCTATGTGTGTATAATCCAGTAATTCTCTATATGGAGCTGGTTATAGTGTGTGCTATGTGTATATAATCCAGTAATTCTCTATATGGTGCTGGTTATAGTGTGCGCTATGTATATAAACCAGTAATTCTCTACATGGTGCTGGTTATAGTGTGTGCTATGTGTGTAAATCCAGTAATTCTCTATATGGTGCTGGTTATAGTGTGCGCTATGTGTGTATAATCCAGTAATTCTCTATATGGTGCTGGTTATAGTGTGTACTATGTGTGTATAATCCAGTAATTCTCTATATGGTGCTGGTTATAGTGAGTACTATGTGTATAATCCAGTAATTCTCTATATGGTGCTGGTTATAGTGTGTGCTATGTGTATAATCCAGTAATTCTCTATATGGTGCTGGTTATAGTGTGCGCTATGTGTGTAATCCAGTAATTCTCTATATGGTGCTGGTTATAGTGTGCGCTATGTGTGTATAATCCAGTAATTCTCTATATGGTGCTGGTTATAGTGTGTACTATGTGTGTATAATCCAGTAATTCTCTATATGGTGCTGGTTGTAGTGTGTGCTATGTGTGTATAATCCAGTAATTCTCTATATGGTGCTGGTTATAGTGTGCGCTATGTGTATAATCCAGTAATTCTCTATATGGAGCTGGTTATAGTGTGTGCTATGTGTATATAATCCAGTAATTCTCTATATGGAGCTGGTTATAGTGTGTGCTATGTGTATATAATCCAGTAATTCTCTATATGGTGCTGGTTATAGTGTGCGCTATGTATATATAATCCAGTAATTCTCTATATGGAGCTGGTTATAGTGTGTACTATGTGTGTATAATCCAGTAATTCTCTATATGGAGCTGGTTATAGTGTGTGCTATGTGTGTATAATCCAGTAATTCTCTATATGGTGCTGGTTATAGTGTGTGCTATGTGTATATAATCCAGTAATTCTCTATATGGTGCTGGTTATAGTGAGTGCTATGTGGATATAATCCAGTAATTCTCTATATGGTGCTGGTTATAGTGTGTGCTATGTGTGTGTATAATCCAGTAATTCTCTATATGGTGCTGGTTATAGTGTGTGCTATGTGTATATAATCCAGTAATTCTCTATGTGGTGCTGGTTATAGTGTGCGCTATGTATATATAATCCAGTAATTCTCTATATTGTGCTGGTTATAGTGTGCGCTATGTGTTTATAATCCAATAATTCTCTATATGGAGCTGGTTATAGGGTGTGTGTAATAAAAAATAGAGGGGGGGCGGAGCACACCCCACACCCCCCACTTTTAAAAAAGAGAAAAAACTAAATATTTTTTCTCCCAGCTCTTCTATTTTTTAGTGGGGAGGACACGGGGGGTGAATATAAGGGGGAAGGGGTTTTTTTTTTCTTAGGGCCCCCCCCGCTCCGCGCCCGTTTTTGGGGGGGGGCTGTTTGCGGCTTCACATAGAAGCGAGGCACAGAGACAGGCTGCTGCAGCTAATAGTTTTCTATCTCACCCCAAGTGCTTTATTGATATCAGTGCCATGTCCTGTATGGCGCTGCTGATGCTTGTGAGTGAGTGAGAGTTATGGAGGTGAACAAAATGGTATTCAAAAGGGACAAATGCAAAGTTCTACATCTGGGTAACAGAAATGCAAGAAGCATATATAGTATGGGAGGAATAGAACTAAGTGAGAGTACAGGGGAAAAGGATCTGGGCATAATAATAGATCACAAATTCAACATGAGTCAACAGTGCGGTGCGGTGGCTAAAAAGGCTAATAAAATTCTAGGATGTATCAAGACGAGCATTGAAGCTAGATCAAGAGAGGTAATTATTCCGCTGTACTCTGCCCTGGTCAGACCCCACCTGGAATACTGTGTACAGTTCTGGGCGCCCCAGTTTAAGAAAGACATCGATTTATTGGAGCAGGTCCAGAGAAGAGCAACCAAAATGGTGGAAGGTCTACAAACCATGTCCTACGAGGAGAGGCTAAAAGAATTGGGACTGCTTAGTTTGCAGAAGAGAAGGCTAAGGGGAGACTTAATAGCGGTATTTAAATATCTGAAAGGTTGTCACAGTGCAGAGGGATCTACCCTATTCTCATTAGCAGAAGGAAGTACGAGAAGTAATGGGATGAAACTAAGGGGAAGGAGATTCAGATTAGACATAAGGAAAAACTTTCTAACAGTAAGGGTAGTGAGAGAGTGGAATAGGCTGCCACGGGAGGTGGTGAGTTCTCCATCAATTGAAATCTTCAAGCGGAAACTGGATAGGTATATAGCTGGGATGTTTTAGGAATTCCTGCTTTGCAGGGGGTTGGACTCGATGGCCCTTGAGGTCCCTTCCAACTCAAACAAACAACCCCACACTCTTTTTTTTTCTCACCCTCTTATTTTTTTGGGACACATAAAACCTTTAACCCCCCCCCCACCACCCCAGGGAGAACAGCAAACTACAGATAGAGCCCGCAAAGGCGAAATATGCAGAATACAAGTCATGTCTTGGCCAGAAATAATTGTACCCCTCGTACTCACAGCAGCTTATCCTGAAGATACACCTGAATGTTTGGATACACTTTGATAGTAGTATAATGTTGTACCGTGTTAGCCATTGAAAGTAGTGGAAGAGTGAAGAAATCAGGCGATACCTTTTAGAGGCTAACTGAGTATATTTATAAGTAAGCTTTCAGGAGTGCTCGCTCCCTTCATCAGACATGGTGTGATACAAGAACTGAAAATTAACAGATTTTGGATACACTTTGTCATTGTTTGTGCTTCGTACATTTTGGACCACTAGGGGTCAGTCTGTCTCTGCTCTCTTTTCTTCATCTGATTGGATGCTGCTGTGAGTGCAGAGCAGAGTATACAGAGTCCTGCAGCATATACAGTGTTGGATGATGGGTGTAGTGTCCCAGTATTAACCCTTTCCTGCCCACCCCCTGCTGTTACAGGCTTGCTATGGCATTATGCTTGTTTTGATCACATTCTAAGCGTTGGCTGCTGACAAGACATCTCAGATTTGTACTTTGGGTTTCAGTTCTTCACAGTTTCAGGATCCCTGCTTGCTGCCAGTGAATAGAAACATCCATATTTTACACCCAGAGGCTGAGTCCAGAGATGCATTTTCCGAGAAGCCATATTAAGAGTGTTTTACTTGCCTCATGTTTAGATCCCACCTGAGACTCAGACTCGGACTCTCCTGTATCCCTACAAATTGGTTAATTCAGATAGGAAGAGGTTAAATCGTGCACTGCGCAGGAGACGTTTCCTGGCGGTGCAGTCACGCTGCTGCCTCGTCTGCGAACATTCGACATTTCTTGGAACATATGCAAACTCTGTAGGTCGTTCATGTTGTGGACAGAAAACAACAACTATGAGCAGCACCCCGGCTGGGCCGACGAGAGCGCGTACCGCAGTGCAGTCACAAAGTATTTGCCCCCCACCTTCCTTCCTTCTACCTTCTTATATTCAACTTTATTGTCTCTCATCTTCAGATAAAACTTAATACAAGATAAAGTCGACTGGAATCAACACAAAATACAGATCTTAAATACTAAGCAACACAACTGACGCTGCGTGAAAAAGTAATTGCCCCCTTAGTTACGCAGCCAACCAATTAACCAAATGTATTTGACAATTGGGTTTAATTAGAGTTAATGCGCCCAGGTTTAATTACCGCCAGCCCGGTGGAATATAAACATCCCGTAATAGAGGCAGCAACGCAAAGAGGCAATAAAGTGCTGATGTAAACAGTGCCACATAGTATTACCGCCATATAGTACCTGATAACGGTGTCATACAGCGCCCACGTAATAGTACAACACACAAACAGTATATACTTTCCCCATATAATACTACCATATAGTTCCTTACATATTAGCTTACAGTGAACGCGTAACAGTATATACTTTCCCATCATAATACTACCATATAGTACCCACATATTACCTTACATTGACCACATAACAGTATATATATATATATATATATATATATATATATATATATATATATATTCCCTTTGTAATGCCGTTATACAGTGCCCGATGCTGCAGTGAGTACATTATTATTATCATACTTTACCATTATAATACTGCTATATAGTACCCAATAACTGTCCTGTACTGTGCCCATATAGCACTACTAGTCAGTGAATTCTACAGTACCTGACCTGAGGGACAAATGTTCTTCTAGGCAGGGGGTGGTGACGGTTCTAGACTAGTTACCCCTTTTTCTGACGCAATTATTAGGGCGATGGTTTCCTGAATTGAGCAAACATTGTTTCTAATTTACATAAAAAGATAACAGTTCCTCAATGTGGAGCGGCGCGGCCTGCAGAACGTTCCGTCTCTGGATCTTGGCAATAGCTGACACCGCAGTTTTTTGCCAGGTTTGATATGTTTTTGAGACAATAAATCTTCTTTAAATCAATTGGCGCAGAGACGAGCTGAACGCCCAACGCAGCAGCCGTGATTGATGGGCCGTGGATTGTTACAGGACAGAAACTGAGATGTGCCGCCATAAATCAGAGCTCAAAAACAAAATTGTCTCTTCATATTCATGCAAAACACTAACACAGATGGAGCCATGACAGCGTCTGCCAGGAGTGATGACCTGAGGGAACGGAACAGATGCACTGCCAGGAGTGATGACCTGAGGGAACGGTCTAGATGCACTGCCAGGAGTGATGACCTGGGGGAAATGGACCAGATGCACTGTCAGGAGTGATGACCTGAGGGAATGGACCAGATGCACTGCCAGGAGTGATGACCTGAGGGAACAGACCAGGTGCACTGCCAGGAGTGATGACCTGAGGGAACGGTCTACATGCACTGTCAGGAGTGATGACCTGAGGGAACAGACCAGGTGCACTGCCAGGAGTGATGACCTGAGGGAACGGTCTAGATGCACTGCCAGGAGTGATGACCTGGGGGAAATGGACCAGATGCACTGCCAGGAGTGATGACCTGAGGGAACGGACCAGATGCACTGCCAGGAGTGATGACCTGAGGGAACGGACCAGATGCACTGCCAGGAGTGATGACCTGAGGGAACGGACCAGATGCACTGCCAGGAGTGATGACCTGAGGGAACGGACCAGATGCACTGCCAGGAGTGATGACCTGGGGGAACAGACCAGATGCACTGCCAGGAGTGATGACCTGAGGGAACAGACCAGGTGCACTGCCAGGAGTGATGACCTGAGGGAACGGTCTAGATGCACTGCCAGGAGTGATGACCTGGGGGAAATGGACCAGATGCACTGTCAGGAGTGATGACCTGAGGGAACAGACCAGGTGCACTGCCAGGAGTGATGACCTGAGGGAACGGTCTAGATGCACTGCCAGGAGTGATGACCTGAGGGAATGGACCAGATGCACTGTCAGGAGTGATGACCTGAGGGAATGGACCAGATGCACTGCCAGGAGTGATGACCTGAGGGAACGGACCAGATGCACTGCCAGGAGTGATGACCTGAGGAAACGGACCAGATGCACTGCCAGGAGTGATGACCTGAGGGAACGGACCAGATGCACTGCCAGGAGTGATGACCTGAGGGAACGGACCAGATGCACTGCCAGGAGTGATGACCTGGGGGAACAGACCAGATGCACTGCCAGGAGTGATGACCTGAGGGAACAGACCAGGTGCACTGCCAGGAGTGATGACCTGAGGGAACGGACCAGATGCACTGCCAGGAGTGATGACCTGGGGGAACAGACCAGATGCACTGCCAGGAGTGATGACCTGAGGGAACAGACCAGGTGCACTGCCAGGAGTGATGACCTGGAGGGGGCGGAGAAGCAGACCAAGTGCAATGGCAGGGTGTAGTACTCTATAGATCCTGGACTGGTGGGGCACTATATTACCTTGTACAGATGGCAGGGTGCAGTATCCCTTTTATCCTGCACAGTTGGGGGCGCTGTGTCACCCTTTTCAGAAGAATTTAGCATTTTCTTTGATTTCATGAGAGGCTTCCTCTTCTACATTAGGGTCTGTATGGTGCTTGTTGTGTTCCTTCGTTCACCTCAGCTGAAGATTTGTGACTATGTATCGCAGTGCGGCCCTAACCTCATTGTGTAGTAATGGTCTTTATTAGCTGATTCATAGAGGCCGCTGAGGATACGGCCGGGGTTAATAGGAAAACCAATTTGTGTCTGGATGAGGGATTCTCAGCGGCTGTAAGGACAGCGGGATGCCGGGCATGCCAGTGCCGACTATTATTGCTGCACCATTGTAATGTGTTTGTGGCTGGCCTCGGGGGCCTCTGGCTGACAGTCGTAGCCCCCTCACCGCCAGGGGTGTGCGCTTACTGCTCGCCTAGTAGTGCTGTGCTGGTGGATAATGGATGGAGCGAGGATCGGGGGGCTCTGGCTGGCCCTATACAAATATAACCCCCCTTTCCCATATAGTCACCACGAGAGGATTTTGTTACCAAAGTATTTATTGAATAATAGCAAAAAAAAAAAAAGAACAATGAGAAATAGGAAAAATCAGTAAAAACATTCTATGAGGTGAGATGTGCGGAGTAGAGTACAGAGGGGGATAGTCCCATCCAAAATACTAAGTGCCCCAAGGTCAGAGGGGTAAAAAGGTGAGACCCCAGGGGGAGACCCTGCCAGGGAAAAACACCCAACTAAAGCTGAAGACAATATGACAGACCAGGGATATTGGGAGACCCGACCCTATCTGATATAATGGCACTGATGTGTCTATGCAGCCGATCATCTCCGTTAATGAAAGACTTGAGTTTTTTTCCCGATTGGAAGTAACATGGATTCTCGCTGCCATCGGTATAGACTGAAGCAGTTTATATTGTGCATACCGAAGGGTTTAAGGCCAAGTAGGAACACCGGCGCAGCCAATGGGATTGATTGTCCCAGGAGTCTTTGCACCATCCTATGCATGGACGTCCGGAAGCGACGAACCAGAGGGCAGGTCCTCCAAATATGAAGTGTATCACCCAGAAACAAAGGCACGAGGGCGTGGGGTAAAAACCATGCAGTCTGGAGGGGACCAGATAGGTTCCATAAGGGTGACCTACCAGCGGCCCTTGCTGATGAACGTGCAGCCATCTGTCCATTGGGCTGGAGCTAGGGAGGTCTCCAGGTCCTGTTCCCAGGCCACCATAAAGACCAATTTAAGTTTAGAGGGCGGAGCGGGGCGTTCAGATCCCCATATATAAAAGAAAGAGATCCACTATAAGCTGCCCTAAATAAACACAGTCTCACAAAGCTAGTGGGGGTAATCTCTGGGGCGAGTGATTGTAAAAAGTGAAAGACCTGAATAGTCCTGAAGACCTCTGTGAGAGGCGACGAATGTCTGCGAATTAAGTCATTGAGTAGCCTGAAACCGGGCAGGTCTCCATGAAAGCCTCGGGGGGATAGGCCAGGAGGGAAGAGGGGGTTACAAAATAGAGGAACTAATGGTGACATCGGGCTTTGTAACCTAAAACTGAACCGGACTCTCCGCCATAGTTGCAGCATATAATTGGTCACTTTAGCAGTCGCTGGAATAGGGTGACAGGCTGAGGGTGAGGCCGGGGCGATCAGGGTTGTTTCCAAGGCTACTCACTGCGGGCAGTCCGCCTAGTGATAGATGGAGCAGAGTTGGGAGAGGCAGCCATGAGGTATTTATAAAGAATAGGAACCGATAGCCCTCCCTTATGGTCCACGGACGCTTATAGGCCTCCCTTATGGTCCACGGACGCTTATAGGCCTACATTATGGTCCACGGATCCTTATAGGCCTACCTTATGGTCCACGGATGCTTATAGGCATTCCTTGTGGTAGTGCATAGTCTGTCTCCAAATTCACGGACTCTTATAGGCCAATATAAAATTAAAAAGCTAAAGAGGAGGAGGTTACCGGGGTCAAGACAGTACGGGAATAATAAAGGATGTGAGGTAAGGTCACCACTTTTACCGAGTGGATCCTACCAATCCAGGAGAGGTGGGGCAGTGCCAGGCTGCGGGGGTCCTTTAAGAGCTTTGGAATTCGGGATTTAATGCTAATATTTCTGATTTAGGGTTATTAAGTTTAAGGCCTGAGAGCTGCGCAAACAGAGAGGGTATTCAGCAAATTCAGGAGCGTGATAAGGGTTTAGTGATAGTAAGCAACATGTCATGTCATGACTCCCAATCTGTACGCCTGTAATATCAGGATGAGATGGTTAGCAATGACTAGGGGCCTTCCCATTCTGAAGGACTTCCTTAGAAATGGGATTATTCAATGAGGTTGTTTGGGCGGCTGTCACAGTAGTAAGAGTGAGGGATCGGAGAAAGGAGACAATCCCCAAATGACTGGCGGAGGTGGGGGGGAGGGGTGACAAGTTCTGGTAAAACTGGTGGAAATATCAGTAAATAGAGTTGGGGTTAGAAGTAAGTCTGCCGCCCGACTCCCGAATCTGGTAGAGGATGGTCAGTCTCTGACGGGGTTAGTAGTAAGTCTGCCGCCCGACTCCCGAATCTGGTAGAGGACGGTCAGTCTCTGACGGGGTTAGAAGTAAGTCTGCCGCCCGACTCCCGAATCTGGTAGAGGATGGTCAGTCTCTGACGGGGTTAGTAGTAAGTCTGCCGCCCGACTCCCGAATCTGGTAGAGGACGGTCAGTCTCTGACGGGGTTAGAAGTAAGTCTGCCGCCCGACTCCCGAATCTGGTAGAGGATGGTCAGTCTCTGACGGGGTTAGTAGTAAGTCTGCCGCCCGACTCCCGAATCTGGTAGAGGACGGTCAGTCTCTGACGGGGTTAGAAGTAAGTCTGCCGCCCGACTCCCGAATCTGGTAGAGGATGGTCAGTCTCTGACGGGGTTAGTAGTAAGTCTGCCGCCCGACTCCCGAATCTGGTAGAGGATGGTCAGTCTCTGACGGGGTTAGAAGTAAGTCTGCCGCTTGGGTCCAGCACATCGCCTTTTCTGTCCTATGCGTGAGGACTGAATCAAGTTGAAGTCTGACATCCCTGATACATTTAGCCCAATAGTGAGAGGGGTGAAGCCGATTGCCCGTTACTAACAATAATAGTTTATGTTCTAAGTCCGCCGGTAATTTAGACCGTTCTGTTTTCAAGCCTCTGCTATGAGGGTCCCCTGATCGTGGCCTTATGGGCGGCCCAGCTAATAGCTAGGTCTGTGTCCGATGCAAAGAACTGGGTAAGAGATCAGAGATCGTCAGTTAATGCCAGGATCAGTCAATATGACGGGTGACAGAGGGGTCTGAAGATCAGGGTCAGCCATGACCAGGCTGTGATCCGACCAGGCACAAGGTACATGACGGGCATAAATGGGGTTGCGGAGCAGTGAAATGGACAGAAGTGGGCTGGTGTAATGGTGGTGAGCTGGAGAAAAGCAGGTATAACCTCACCTATTCCCATAGAAGTCACACTATTAAGGGAGAGTTTATCAGCCGAGCGGGAGGAGCGTCCAAGGACGCATTAACTGTGAGATGAAAATCCCCGCACCAGACTGTCTTAGCAACACATCACATAACTCGTGAAAAATCATCACCGGGAATTGACTAGACTTAGTTGTTGACCATCGAGACGACATTGAACAATAATGTATCGCCCTTGAGGCTCTATTGTCATAGTATTAATTTGGAGTGGGACGGAAATCCTGATCAGGAGTGTTACCCCCTACTCTTAGAGTGATTGGGTGCCTGACCAATAAAGGTATAACGGGAGTGGAATAAGGTGGGGGTGAAGCGAGATTCCTGAATGCAGACAATAGCAGGTTTCAGTTTCTCGTATTAGAGAAACATATCAGGGGGAATTAAATTACATTAGGTGGGACAATCTTATACATAGGGGGAACGTAAGGAAGTGCCAAGCATCTTGCAACTAAATAGGACTATACAGGTCGAGTAGCCCTGGGCAGGGGACTAAGCTGACCGAAGGTATAAAGTAACAATGGGAAGCGTTGCAGAAGGAAAAGAATGTTAGAAGCATAGAACAATAAGAACAAACTCTGAACAAGGGTGCACACACCGGGAGGGGAGGGGGGTGCAACAGAACCTATAATGCACAAGGCGTGGCGGGGACCCCAGGGGCGCGGCGATCTAAACCGTTCATGTAGGGTATGCCCGGCAGCGGAGTCCTCTCTGAGTTTTCTGATATTTGGCTTTTGAGAATGCGTAGTCATCTTAGGACACAAGCAAGTCATAGGGCGGCATATACAGCAGAGTTAAGCCGTTGGGGCTGATGGGAGAGCCGTGGCGGAAAGTCAATATTATGTAGATGGCGAGCAGGCCAGAAGTTAGACAGAGGCATCATAGTAGATATCAGCGTGTTGCCATTGTGGCAGGGTATAAGAAGTTCAATATAATAGGTAGTGAGCAGCACACCCGGGAAGCATGCAAAGGGTGCAGCATGCAGTGTAAAAGAAATACATCCAAGATGGCTGCCAACAGTGTACCAGGGACGGTGATACTCAGTTTAGCCATATGAGGGGGCTCCCTGTATCCTAGAAGCAGGTGCAGCAGTAAGGAGCCCACCGGGGATCGGGGTCCACAGCAAAGAAGGAGGAAAGGCATGTGAGAGAATTTAAAGGGGAACTCTAAAAACTAATGGAGCTGGGTTCAGTGGTCGCTAGCCGCTGGGGTCTCCCAGTTTTGAAGCTAGTGGGGGTCCTGTTCTTTGGCATCGACTTCCGGTCACCTTAGATGTTCCAAATATTCTTAATCGATAATTTGCATCCAATCGAGGGGCAGAAAATGTGAAAATTCTCCAAAATTCAGAGAAACAATCTGAAAATGGAAAAGGTTTCTAAAAATGCTGCAGATTTTTTGTCTAAATTTGCATATAAACATTTTCATATTCAGTGCAAAAAAAAAATAAAAATTTGTGTGGAAATTGACCTGCGGATTGTCAGCGTATCAGTTCTGTCTGTGCAGCGGGTAAAATCCAAGGTGAATCCGCCGCAACGACATGTAATGTAACAATAAATGAAGAGTCTGACGCTGATTTGCTGTGGAATTTGCTTTAAATTTAACCGCAGAGTTTTTCTGGTATGTGTGGACGTGCCCTAAGTGTGTGTATATATACAGTATATATACTGTATATATCTGATGTGAATGCAAGCATTGGAATATGTTGCTGTCTGTGATACAATGTTACAATGTATCACTGCAGGTAACGTATCAAACCTGAATGTAGTTGCAGATGCGGGCCTCAGCCGCGCTGTGCCCCCCAGGTACCTGCCACTCTGGGTCCTTATTTGCACCCTGTTCTCTGCACTTGTCCTATGATTTATGGCGTCGTCTACGTGTCACGTGTCAGTGGAATTTATGGACAGAACCACATTACACATAATGGATACAATCTATAATGCAGTCTACTCAAAAGCCATTACCAAGCACAGGAGCAAAGCCAGTGGGCACCAAGCACAGCACACAGGTAAACGCCACCTGTACCATACATGTCAGGCTCCTCCCCCTTATTGAAGAGCCTCCCCTCATCATATATGATAATCTTCCTTATATCACTGGTGACACATAAACATAAAACTTATCTGCATCCAGTTCATATCACTGCATCACCCTGGATCAGCACACCTCTCCTGAAATCCTCTGTGCTGCTGAGGACTCTGCTCCTTCCACTATGAAAGGAATTGAAACACAAAGCAAATGAGAGATCTCGGGATTTCTATGGTACGAGGCCTGATTTGCATATAGCAGGGTGATGTATAATATTTGGAGCTTTGCAGCCTCGGAGCTGAACTCGGAGTTCAGCAATAAATAATGGACTTTGCTCTGTTGATTATTCCATCACCGGGATCAGACAGGAGGCGATTTCTCCAAAATGTCTTCTCTCTGCGCAGAGAACCATCGCTCTAATTAACGTCTGATGGTTCGTTCCATTGTGTGCAGCCTCCAGGAGTTAAATACGACCTTTCTGTGCGGTCAGTTTGATTTATTAAAATATTGTTGTTCCAGGATGACGAGTTGCCGGCAGATTTATGAGGCCGATATTCTAATTACATCTCCTAGCGACCAAATGTAAATCCTAACCGCTGCAAACAAGAAGCTGCATATTAAGTGCGCCGGACTAAGCGCAGAGTTCATGGAAATCTAATGGATGGGGAGATGGTTCATTACAAACACGACGCGTCGCTGGTATTTCAGCTCAACTCTCAGGACGCTCGCTGGCTGCTAATATTCGGGGGCACTTAGTGATAGGTTTGCAGCACTGCCACAAAGCAGCACAGTCCTCACTTTCAGGGAAGAACTGCTGTGTTTGCAGGAAGAAGGGGCTGATAGTTCGAAGAACATTTGCTATATTTTTAGTAAGTGGAATCAAAATCGCCACAGTGTATGACTTCGCCACCGCCAAGTGTGACCAAGGCCGTATCCGTCTATGTCGCCTCACCTCTCTGGAATCCTTTTGTTCATCTCATAACATCGCACAGTCGTGAACAATTCTGATATTCTGTGTTTATTAATAAACAATACAATGTATCACAGTATTTACTATAATGTACATGATTTACGGCGCACAAGATTCCGACCGCAGCCTTGGATTGTTCAGTCTTATGCTGAGATAGGATGTATGTGCTGCAGAAAACCCCCGGTACATGTGCCCAAAATCCGCAGCAGGAATAAGCACAACAAATTGTGCAGTTTGTTGCAGATTTTGTGCAGATTTGTCGCAGATTCCCCACTATATATTACAAAGTGTCAGAATTGACTAACTGAGGATTTTTGTGTGTGCCTGAGGTCAGTTTGTTGTAAAATACCGCAGATTATCTGCCTGCTGATTTGGACGAACGATCTGCAGCGTATACATCCTGTGTGAACACACCCAAAGAGGGCCCCACAGACAGACGACATGCTGCACTCCTCCGATTTAAAGGCACAGTACATTGCGCAGACATCGCCTTTATTTGCCCCCCCTCCCGTGCTCTGATTGTTTGTGCTTATAAAGTGCTGTACATGGGAGAGACGCAATGGAAACGTCCCAGGCAATTGTCAATTCAATATCAAGTTCATCACAAGGAACAGAAAAGAAGAATCTCTTTGTAGGATGGACGAAGTAAATATATGAGCCGTTACTAAATCTCTCAGGGCGGCGGCAGCGCAGACCGATGCCAATAGGATTCTCACAAGTGGAACAGACTCCGTTATATCGCCCCATAATACTTCATACGTAATAATGCCCCGGCGCCCCACAAGATTATTTTGTCCTCTGCCCTCTAGATCTTTGTCTTCTTCTCCTCCATGTTGGCATCTGAGGTCATTTCGTAGAAGTTTGGCACCACCTTCTTCTCATCCTGGTCTATGTCAACCTTCTCGTCTTCTTCCTTCAAGTCATCGAGATTTACAGGAACAAAGAAATATCCCATAATGGCAAAGATGATGGCGACGGCAATCAGAAGTGCGGCAAAGAGGACAAACTCCGCCCACTGCAGGGTAAGAAGCATACGGTCATACATGAACTAGAGATCCCTGGTCATGCACATGTCATACATGGACTAGCGATACTTGGTCATTCACATGTCATACATGGACTAGAGATCCCTGCTCATTCACATGTCATACATGGACTAGCGATACCTGGTCATTCACATGTCATACATGGACTAGACATCCCTGCTCATTCACATGTCATACATGGACTAGAGATCCCTGCTCATTCACATGTCATACATGGACTAGAGATCCCTGGTCATTCACATGTCATACATGGACTAGAGATACCTGGTCATTCACATGTCATACATGGACTAGAGATACCTGGTCATTCACATGTCATACATGGACTAGAGATACCTGGTCATTCACATGTCACACATGGACTAGAGATACCTGCTCATTCACATGTCATACATGGACTAGCGATACCTGGTCATTCACATGTCATACATGGACTAGAGATCCCTGCTCATTCACATGTCATACATGAACTAGAGATCCCTGGTCATTCACATGTCATACATGAACTAGAGATACCTGGTCATTCACATGTCATACATGGACTAGCGATCCCTGGTCATTCACATGTCATACATGGACTAGCGATCCCTGGTCATTCACATGTCACACATGGACTAGAGATCCCTGGTCATTCACATGTCACACATGGACTAGAGATCCCTGGTCATTCACATGTCACACATGGACTAGAGATCCCTGGTCATTCACATGTCACACATGGACTAGAGATCCCTGGTCATTCACATGTCACACATGGACTAGAGATCCCTGCTCATTCACATGTCATACATGAACTAGAGATCCCTGGTCATTCACATGTCATACATGAACTAGAGATCCCTGGTCATTCACATGTCATACATGAACTAGAGATACCTGGTCATTCACATGTCATACATGGACTAGCGATCCCTGGTCATTCACATGTCATACATGGACTAGCGATCCCTGGTCATTCACATGTCATACATGGACTAGAGATCCCTGGTCATTCACATGTCATACATGGACTAGAGATCCCTGGTCATTCACATGTCACACATGGACTAGAGATCCCTGGTCATTCACATGTCACACATGGACTAGAGATCCCTGGTCATTCACATGTCATACATGGACTAGAGATCCCTGGTCATTCACATGTCATACATGGACTAGAGATCCCTGCTCATTCACATGTCATACATGGACTAGAGATCCCTGGTCATTCACATGTCATACATGGACTAGAGATCCCTGCTCATTCACATGTCATACATGGACTAGAGATCCCTGCTCATTCACATGTCATACATGGACTAGCGATACTTGGTCATGCACATGTCATACATGGACTAGAGATCCCTGCTCATTCACATGTCATACATGGACTAGAGATCCCTGCTCATTCACATGTCATACATGGACTAGAGATCCCTGGTCATTCACATGTCATACATGGACTAGCGATCCCTGGTCATTCACATGTCATATATGAACTAGAGATCCCTGGTCATTCACATGTCATACATGGACTAGAGATCCCTGGTCATTCACATGTCATACATGGACTAGAGATCCCTGGTCATTCACATGTCACACATGAACTAGAGATACTTGGTCATTCACATGTCATACATGGACTAGAGATCCCTGGTCATTCACATGTCATACATGGACTAGAGATCCCTGGTCATTCACATGTCATACATGGACTAGCGATACCTGGTCATTCACATGTCATACATGGACTAGCGATACTTGGTCATTCACATGTCATACATGGACTAGAGATACCTGCTCATTCACATGTCATACATGGACTAGAGATCCCTGCTCATTCACATGTCATACATGGACTAGAGATCCCTGGTCATTCACATGTCATACATGAACTAGAGATCCCTGGTCATTCACATGTCATACATGGACTAGAGATCCCTGGTCATTCACATGTCATACATGGACTAGAGATCCCTGCTCATTCACATGTCATACATGGACTAGCGATCCCTGGTCATTCACATGTCATACATGGACTAGAGATCCCTGCTCATTCACATGTCATACATGGACTAGAGATACCTGGTCATTCACATGTCATACATGGACTAGAGATCCCTGCTCATTCACATGTCATACATGGACTAGAGATCCCTGGTCATTCACATGTCATACATGAACTAGAGATACCTGGTCATTCACATGTCATACATGGACTAGCGATCCCTGGTCATTCACATGTCATACATGGACTAGCGATCCCTGGTCATTCACATGTCACACATGGACTAGAGATCCCTGGTCATTCACATGTCATACATGGACTAGAGATCCCTGGTCATTCACATGTCACACATGGACTAGAGATCCCTGGTCATTCACATGTCACACATGGACTAGAGATCCCTGGTCATTCACATGTCATACATGGACTAGAGATCCCTGGTCATTCACATGTCATACATGGACTAGAGATCCCTGCTCATTCACATGTCATACATGGACTAGAGATCCCTGGTCATTCACATGTCATACATGGACTAGCGATCCCTGCTCATTCACATGTCATACATGGACTAGAGATCCCTGGTCATTCACATGTCATACATGGACTAGCGATCCCTGGTCATTCACATGTCACACATGGACTAGAGATCCCTGCTCATGCACATGTCATACATGGACTAGAGATCCCTGGTCATTCACATGTCATACATGGACTAGAGATCCCTGCTCATTCACATGTCATACATGGACTAGAGATCCCTGCTCATTCACATGTCATACATGGACTAGCGATACTTGGTCATGCACATGTCATACATGGACTAGAGATCCCTGCTCATTCACATGTCATACATGGACTAGAGATCCCTGCTCATTCACATGTCATACATGGACTAGAGATCCCTGGTCATTCACATGTCATACATGGACTAGCGATCCCTGGTCATTCACATGTCATATATGAACTAGAGATCCCTGGTCATTCACATGTCATACATGGACTAGAGATCCCTGGTCATTCACATGTCATACATGGACTAGAGATCCCTGGTCATTCACATGTCACACATGAACTAGAGATACTTGGTCATTCACATGTCATACATGGACTAGAGATCCCTGGTCATTCACATGTCATACATGGACTAGAGATCCCTGGTCATTCACATGTCATACATGGACTAGCGATACCTGGTCATTCACATGTCATACATGGACTAGCGATACTTGGTCATTCACATGTCATACATGGACTAGAGATACCTGCTCATTCACATGTCATACATGGACTAGAGATCCCTGCTCATTCACATGTCATACATGGACTAGAGATCCCTGGTCATTCACATGTCATACATGAACTAGAGATCCCTGGTCATTCACATGTCATACATGGACTAGAGATCCCTGGTCATTCACATGTCATACATGGACTAGCGATACCTGGTCATTCACATGTCATACATGGACTAGCGATACTTGGTCATTCACATGTCATACATGGACTAGAGATACCTGCTCATTCACATGTCATACATGGACTAGAGATCCCTGGTCATTCACATGTCATACATGAACTAGAGATCCCTGGTCATTCACATGTCATACATGGACTAGAGATCCCTGGTCATTGACATGTCATACATGGACTAGAGATCCCTGCTCATTCACATGTCATACATGGACTAGCGATCCCTGGTCATTCACATGTCATACATGGACTAGAGATACCTGGTCATTCACATGTCATACATGGACTAGAGATCCCTGGTCATTCACATGTCATACATGGACTAGAGATACCTGGTCATTCACATGTCATACATGGACTAGAGATACCTGGTCATTCACATGTCATACATGGACTAGAGATACCTGGTCATTCACATGTCACACATGGACTAGAGATACCTGCTCATTCACATGTCATACATGGACTAGCGATACCTGGTCATTCACATGTCATACATGGACTAGAGATCCCTGCTCATTCACATGTCATACATGAACTAGAGATCCCTGGTCATTCACATGTCATACATGAACTAGAGATACCTGGTCATTCACATGTCATACATGGACTAGCGATCCCTGGTCATTCACATGTCATACATGGACTAGCGATCCCTGGTCATTCACATGTCACACATGGACTAGAGATCCCTGGTCATTCACATGTCATACATGGACTAGAGATCCCTGGTCATTCACATGTCACACATGGACTAGAGATCCCTGGTCATTCACATGTCACACATGGACTAGAGATCCCTGGTCATTCACATGTCATACATGGACTAGAGATCCCTGCTCATTCACATGTCATACATGAACTAGAGATCCCTGCTCATTCACATGTCATACATGAACTAGAGATCCCTGGTCATTCACATGTCATACATGAACTAGAGATACCTGGTCATTCACATGTCATACATGGACTAGCGATCCCTGGTCATTCACATGTCATACATGGACTAGCGATCCCTGGTCATTCACATGTCATACATGGACTAGCGATCCCTGGTCATTCACATGTCATACATGGACTAGAGATCCCTGCTCATTCACATGTCATACATGAACTAGAGATCCCTGCTCATTCACATGTCATACATGAACTAGAGATCCCTGGTCATTCACATGTCATACATGAACTAGAGATACCTGGTCATTCACATGTCATACATGGACTAGAGATCCCTGCTCATTCACATGTCATACATGAACTAGAGATCCCTGCTCATTCACATGTCATACATGGACTAGCGATACTTGGTCATGCACATGTCATACATGGACTAGAGATCCCTGCTCATTCACATGTCATACATGGACTAGAGATCCCTGCTCATTCACATGTCATACATGGACTAGAGATCCCTGGTCATTCACATGTCATACATGGACTAGCGATCCCTGGTCATTCACATGTCATATATGAACTAGAGATACCTGCTCATTCACATGTCATACATGGACTAGAGATCCCTGGTCATTCACATGTCATACATGAACTAGAGATCCCTGGTCATTCACATGTCATACATGGACTAGAGATCCCTGGTCATTCACATGTCATACATGGACTAGAGATCCCTGCTCATTCACATGTCATACATGGACTAGCGATCCCTGGTCATTCACATGTCATACATGGACTAGAGATCCCTGCTCATTCACATGTCATACATGGACTAGAGATCCCTGCTCATTCACATGTCATACATGGACTAGCGATACTTGGTCATGCACATGTCATACATGGACTAGAGATCCCTGCTCATTCACATGTCATACATGGACTAGAGATCCCTGCTCATTCACATGTCATACATGGACTAGAGATCCCTGGTCATTCACATGTCATACATGGACTAGCGATCCCTGGTCATTCACATGTCATATATGAACTAGAGATCCCTGGTCATTCACATGTCATACATGGACTAGAGATCCCTGGTCATTCACATGTCATACATGGACTAGAGATCCCTGGTCATTCACATGTCACACATGAACTAGAGATACTTGGTCATTCACATGTCATACATGGACTAGAGATCCCTGGTCATTCACATGTCATACATGGACTAGAGATCCCTGGTCATTCACATGTCATACATGGACTAGCGATACCTGGTCATTCACATGTCATACATGGACTAGCGATACTTGGTCATTCACATGTCATACATGGACTAGAGATACCTGCTCATTCACATGTCATACATGGACTAGAGATCCCTGCTCATTCACATGTCATACATGGACTAGAGATCCCTGGTCATTCACATGTCATACATGGACTAGAGATACCTGCTCATTCACATGTCATACATGGACTAGAGATCCCTGCTCATTCACATGTCATACATGGACTAGAGATACCTGCTCATTCACATGTCATACATGGACTAGAGATCCCTGGTCATTCACATGTCATACATGAACTAGAGATCCCTGGTCATTCACATGTCATACATGGACTAGAGATCCCTGGTCATTGACATGTCATACATGGACTAGAGATACCTGCTCATTCACATGTCATACATGGACTAGAGATACCTGGTCATTCACATGTCATACATGGACTGGAGATACCTGGTCATTCACATGTCATACATGGACTAGCGATCCCTGCTCATTCACATGTCATACATGTCAGCAGAAATCAGGTCTTAGTGAATGTGATACTCCAGATCTTAGGGCTCATCCACCAGGATGACTTGCGGTCAGCTAGGAAAGGTGAACGTTCAGGGTCTTATACATGGCGCCGTACGTTACCAGCGAGTCATCGGAGGGACAGCTCTCTATACAAGTGCAGGGATTTAAGGGTTATGGCTTCATACCTGCTGCAGGGATCCGGCCTGAGCGACAATCAGCACAATCACATTGCCAAAAGCGACGGTCAGCAACCACCCGGCCTGGAGGACGGACTTCATACTGGCTGGAGCCTGGGGGAGGGTGGAGTACAGGTCATTCATCTATTGCAGACAATACTAGGGCTCACATACTATTACACTTACAACACTTTCCAGTCCTGAAATTCACCAAAATTGCAGGAAGTGTGACTTGCCCGACACTTTTCCTTGGGTGTGGCGAATGCGCAAATATTCTATTCATTTTAATGTGTTATATAAATAAAATGGTAAAAATGATCTAGTGATGAAAATTTCGGATTATGGATGTGCGTCAGTAAGTGAAATGGTTTAACCCCTTCATGCTCTGAAAGAGGTGAATAGAAAGGGGCATTTCTTTATAATGCAGGGGCCACATTTAATGTAGTTGCTGCGCCAAAAAATGCCCCAGAAACCGCGCCGTGTGCCAAAAACAAATAACCGTTACTCATAAGTCACTCGATACATTGACAACGCGAGTATTGACATTTTTATTTAAGTGACGCTCAGATTTAGGAGTAGGCGACACTTTTTCCCCAGATGGAAATCACTAACGCGCCAAAATTCATTACACATTAGATGACGCACCACAGATTTTTTTTGCCGCAGACACAATACAAGGCAAATGCGACGCAGCAGCTGCTCAATAGTAAATGTGTCAAAATCATAGCCGAGCAAATAGGAAATGAGAGGTTAGCAAATGGGCCCCATTGTCTGGAGGGACAGAGCGGCAGCTGCCGGGGGGCACTTGGTGTCGGGCTTTGCTCTTATAGGATTATTCGGCTAATAATATAGATACCACATTCTGGGTGCGGTGATGGCAACAGAGCGTACAGTGCCCCATTCTGTATGCATGCTGGGGCCCCTGTCCAACACTGTATACTGTCAGGACTCCTGCTGGATATTACCTGGGAATATGAGAACTCCAGACCGGTGATGGAAAACATGACTTCTCCGGCACTGATCAGGAAGTATTGCGGGATCTGCCACGCAACGTGGAAAGTGTTTGCTGGGATGTCGTTTACCATGATGGCTGTAATCTCTGTGTCCCTAACCTGGAGAGAAGAACGATAAGGAAACATGTCAGTGTCATAGAAAGCGGACGACAACTGCATGAACTAAGAGTAATGTCAAAGCCTCTGCAAAGGAAGTGCAGCTCTGAAGCACAAGCTGCTGCATTAGGGACATATTGTGCAGACAGTGTAAGAGAATAGGAGAGTTATATCTGCGAGGAGAGGACATTAAATACCGAATATGAAGTCATGGAATCTGATTATATTGTGACTATAATGTGCGACTTATATGGCCCCTGCACTGATACGGTGACATCAGGGTCATTGAATCTGTAATGAAGAGAAAAGTCACCTACCTCTGTGAGTACAGCAGTGTATGCCCCGCCGAAATCCAGCAGGCCCAGGTCTATGGTGTATTCTGCTGAACCAATCAGAGTATGTGCAATAATTCTGCAAAAAGAAGGCAGTGACTCAGGGGCTGTGCAAAATATGGCGGCAGATAGAAGAGGTGCGCTATCACTTTAAGATTGTTTACATACACTGAGCACAGGGACAGTCATAGGACCACTATGGACCGTCACAGCAGGACCATCTCACTTTACAGCTTAGAAGATCGTGGAACGTCAGAAAGTGAGACTGCAACAGCACCCAATGCGGGGGTGTAGCTTTAGGGGCTGCAGAGGTAGCAATCCCTACCGCGCCCTGGAGGCTGATGGGGCCCATAGGCCGCATTACTGGATAATAAAACACCAGTATTAAACATAACACATGATAAATGGGGCCCTGTGACAGATTTTGCATCAGGGCCCAGGAGCTTCTAGTTACGCCTCTGACCCAATGGATTCCTTAGTTATTAGCTGGAAGCGTTTCAATGTGTATGAGGGCCAATGGACTCCCTACAGGGTGGCCTACTGGGAAAGGGGCCTGAATAAGTGCTGTGATGTCAGACTCGACTGCCTAACCATACAGCAGATTTATGAAACAGCATCGGACACTGATAAATCTGGCGCAATTTAAGACTGTCTAGTGTAAAGCAGCAGGGGCACATTTATGAAGATCGGCATTGTTACAGCAGACCCTGTGCGCTTAGAGGGGAAATGTACGCCGGCTCATCCCTTGTACTCCGGCTCATCCCTTGTACGCCGGCTCATCCCTTGTACCCCGGCTCATCCCTTGTACGTCGGCTCATCCCTTGTACCCCGGCTCATCCCTTGTACGCCGGCTCATCCCTTGTACCCCTGCTCATCCCTTGTACGTCGGCTCATCCCTTGTACGTCGGCTCATCCCTTGTACTCCGGCTCATCCCTTGTACCCCGGCTCATCCCTTGTACGCCGGCTCATCCCTTGTACTCCGGCTCATCCCTTGTACGTCGGCTCATCCCTTGTACGCCGGCTCATCCCTTGTACTCCGGCTCATCCCTTGTACCCCGGCTCATCCCTTGTACCCCTGCTCATCCCTTGTACCCCGGCTCATCCCTTGTACGCCGGCTCATCCCTTGTACCCCGGCTCATCCATTGTACCCCGGCTCATCCCTTGTACCCCGGCTCATCCCTTGTACCCCGGCTCATCCCTTGTACCCCGGCTCATCCCTTGTACGCCGGCTCATCCCTTGTACCCCGGCTCATCCCTTGTACCCCGGCTCATCCATTGTACCCCGGCTCATCCCTTGTACCCCGGCTCATCCATTGTACCCCGGCTCATCCCTTGTACGCCGGCTCATCCCTTGTACGTCGGCTCATCCCTTGTACCCCGGCTCATCCCTTGTACCTCGGTTTATCCATCCCATGTACCCCGGCTCATCCCTTGTACCCCGGCTCATCCCTTGTACTCCGGCTCATCCCTTGTACCTCGCTTTATCCATCCCTTGTACCCCGGCTCATCCCTTGTACGCCGGCTCATCCCTTGTACGCCGGCTCTTCCCTTGTACCTCGGTTTATCCATCCCATGTACCCCGGCTCATCCCTTGTACCCCGGCTCATCCCTTGTACGCCGGCTCTTCCCTTGTACCTCGGTTTATCCATCCCTTGTACCCCGGCTCATCCCTTGTACCTCGGTTTATCCATCCCTTGTACTCCGGCTCATCCCTTGTACGCCGGCTCATCCCTTGTACCCCGGCTCATCCCTTGTACGTCGGCTCATCCCTTGTACCCCGGCTCATCCCTTGTACGCCGGCTCATCCCTTGTACCCCTGCTCATCCCTTGTACGTCGGCTCATCCCTTGTACGTCGGCTCATCCCTTGTACTCCGGCTCATCCCTTGTACCCCGGCTCATCCCTTGTACGCCGGCTCATCCCTTGTACTCCGGCTCATCCCTTGTACGTCGGCTCATCCCTTGTACGCCGGCTCATCCCTTGTACTCCGGCTCATCCCTTGTACCCCGGCTCATCCCTTGTACCCCTGCTCATCCCTTGTACCCCGGCTCATCCCTTGTACGCCGGCTCATCCCTTGTACCCCGGCTCATCCATTGTACCCCGGCTCATCCCTTGTACCCCGGCTCATCCCTTGTACCCCGGCTCATCCCTTGTACCCCGGCTCATCCCTTGTACGCCGGCTCATCCCTTGTACCCCGGCTCATCCCTTGTACCCCGGCTCATCCATTGTACCCCGGCTCATCCCTTGTACCCCGGCTCATCCATTGTACCCCGGCTCATCCCTTGTACGCCGGCTCATCCCTTGTACGTCGGCTCATCCCTTGTACCCCGGCTCATCCCTTGTACCTCGGTTTATCCATCCCATGTACCCCGGCTCATCCCTTGTACCCCGGCTCATCCCTTGTACTCCGGCTCATCCCTTGTACCTCGCTTTATCCATCCCTTGTACCCCGGCTCATCCCTTGTACGCCGGCTCATCCCTTGTACGCCGGCTCTTCCCTTGTACCTCGGTTTATCCATCCCATGTACCCCGGCTCATCCCTTGTACCCCGGCTCATCCCTTGTACGCCGGCTCTTCCCTTGTACCTCGGTTTATCCATCCCTTGTACCCCGGCTCATCCCTTGTACCTCGGTTTATCCATCCCTTGTACCCCGGCTCATCCCTTGTACGCCGGCTCATCCCTTGTACCCCGGCTCATCCCTTGTACGCCGGCTCATCCCTTGTACCCCGGCTCATCCCATGTACCCCGGCTCATCCCTTGTACCCTGGTTTATCCATCCCTTGTACCCCAGCTTATCCCTTGTACCCCGGCTTATCCACCCCTTGTACGCCAGCTCATCCCTTGTACCCCAGTTTATCCCTTGTACCCCGGCTTATCCATCCCTTGTACGTCAGCTAATGGCCACACAAGGCATAATAAATTTCACCTGCGCCATCTAAAACTTAGACAAGATAAGTAAATTTGTCCCATTGTATGAGAAATTTGCTTGGTCGCCCCCTAGCTGCCTCATAGCATCAGCAAGGGGCGGTCCAGACTACAGCCCCAGACTGCAGTGCAGTCACCGTCAGGGTCATAGATGGATACCAGGAATTATTCATCAATTCTCAGGGGAAGCGTAAATAGAAGTATTATTACTTGCTTTCTTGGTTGCGCCATTTTATAATGGTTTCTGGTATATAATTATACGGGATCCGCAAAGCTTTATTTTTATCCCGACCCCACATCCTTCCGGCTGGCACTTACTTTCCTCTCTTCAATGTCCCATAATCTGACACACCGCTTGAATTAACTTGGATGTCGTTGTCTCCAAATGAAATATTCAAGACTCCCAGCTTAAGCAAATTGATGAACCTGGAAGAGAAAACATTTTATTCAGCAAGGAAAGAAAAGACAAAATCCCCCATGTTAGGCCCCAGTGCCTGGAGCTGTAATGCCAGTGTCCTCCTGCAGGGCGGCAACCTCACATTACAGGGATCATGTGGGAAGTCATTCGTTTCCACAGATTCCAAATATGACAAAGTTACATTCCCCTTGCTGCCCATGTCGTCCTACCCATGTCAGTCTTTACTGCAATTTTGTGATTCTATTAGCTTTTGTCAGAGATGGCAAAGCAGCATTGCATAAAATTGGGGGAAGAAATAGCAAAATCTGAATAGAACTGGTAAAATGATGACAAATAATGATCTATAATGACACTAATGACACATGTGGATACAATCTATCAATCGGAAGCTATAGATAGGCCGATGGACTTACCGCACCGCTGCCAATCCATGTGATGGTTTTTTAAAGGGATCTTCAGTCTGGAAAAGAAGATGCATGTATAGTGATCTAATATCACCCCTGTATCATATATGGATTAACTCTGTATCATATGTGTATTATATCTGTATCATATGTGTATTATATCTGTATCATGTACAATCTCTGTATTGTATGTGTCATATCTGGAGCAGCAGTCTATTACTTTGTATCATCCTTCTATTATCTGTATTATCTCTGTATCCCCTCTGTATTACTTTTATATCATCTCTGTTCATATTCTTCAACTTACTAGTAAACATCCTGAGCTTTGTACAATGAGAGAATACGCTGTTGCATTTTTAATTGTTTTTGAGCAGATCTCCTGAGTCCCCCGGGTGACATTCACAATCTGAGTGTCCTCAAAAGTCAGGTATTCTGGATCCTGCAGAGAGAAACACAGCGGCTATAAACTGGGTATCTCCTGTATATAATTATATATGTACAGCCGGTATAACCTGGGGATCTCCAGTATATAATTATATATGTACAGCCGGTATAACCTGGGTATCTCCTGTATATAATTATATATGTGCAGCCGGTATAACCTGGGTATCTCCTGTATATAATTATATATGTACAGGCGGTATAACCTGGGTATCTCCTTATATAATTATATATGTACAGCCGGTATAACCTGGGGATCTCCTGTATATAATTATATATGTACAGCCGGTATAACCTGGGTATCTCCTGTATATAATTATATATGTACAGGCGGTATAACCTGGGTATCATCTAGTATATAATTATATATGTACAGCTGGTATAACCTGGGGATCTCCTTATATAATTATATATGTACAGCCGGTATAACCTGGGGATCTCCTGTATATACTGTAATTATATATGTACAGCCGGTATAACCTGGGTATCTCCTGTATATAATTATATATGTACAGCCGGTATAAACTGGGTATCTCCTGTATATAATTATATATGTACAGCCGGTATAACCTGGGTATCTCCTATATATAATTATATATGTACAGCCGGTATAACCTGGGTATCTCCTGTATATAGTTATATATGTACAGCCGGTATAACCTGGGTATCTCCTGTATATAATTATATATGTGCAGCGGGTATAACCTGGGTATCTCCTGTATATAATTATATATGTACAGCAGGTATAACCTGGGTATCTCCTGTATATAATTATATATGTACAGCCGGTATAACCTGGGTATCTCCTGTATATAATTCTATATGTACAGCCGGTATAACCTGGGTATCTCCTGTATATAATTATATATATATACAGCTGGTATAACCTGGGTATCTCCTGTATATAATTATATATGTACAGCTGGTATAACCTGGGGATCTCCTGTATATAATTATATATGTACAGCCGGTATAACCTGGGGATCTCGTGTATATAATTATATATGTACAGCCGGTATAACCTGGGGATCTCCTGTATATAATTCTATATGTACAGCCGGTATAACCTGGGTATCTCGTGTATATAATTATATATATATACAGCTGGTATAACCTGGGTATCTCCTGTATATAATTCTATATGTACAGCCGGTATAACCTGGGTATCTCCTGTATATAATGATATATGTACAGCCGGTATAACCTGGGTATCTCCTGTATATAATTATATATGTACAGCCGGTATAACCTGGGTATCTCCTGTATATAATTCTATGTGTACAGCCGGTATAACCTGGGTATCTCCTGTATATAATTCTATGTGTACAGCCGGTATAACCTGGGTATCTCCTGTATATAATTATATATGTACAGCCGGCATAACCTGGGGATCTCCTGTATATAATTCTATATGTACAGCCGGCATAACCTGGGGATCTCCTGTATATAATTATATATGTACAGCCGGCATAACCTGGGGATCTCCTGTATATAATTATATATGTACAGCCGGTATAACCTGGGGATCTCCTGTATATAATTATATATGTACAGCTGGTATAACCTGGGTATCTCCTGTATATAATTATATATGTACAGCCGGCATAACCTGGGGATCTCCTGTATATAATTCTATATGTACAGCCGGCATAACCTGGGGATCTCCTGTATATAATTCTATATGTACAGCCGGCATAACCTGGGTATCTCCTGTATATAATTCTATATGTACAGCCGGTATAACCTGGGTATCTCCTGTATATAATTATATATGTACAGCCGGTATAACCTGGGGATCTCCTGTATATAATTCTATATGTACAGCCGGCATAACCCGTGGATCTCCTGTATATAATTATATATGTACAGCCGGCATAACCCGGGTATCTCCTGTATATAATTCTATATGTACAGCCGGCATAACCTGGGGATCTCCTGTATATAATTCTATATGTACAGCCGGCATAACCTGGGTATCTCCTGTATATAATTCTAATGTACAGCCGGTATAACCTGGGGATCTCCTGTATATAATTATATATGTACAGCCGGTATAACCTGGGTATCTCCTGTATATAATTCTATGTGTACAGCCGGTATAACCTGGGTATCTCCTGTATATAATTCTATGTGTACAGCCGGTATAACCTGGGTATCTCCTGTATATAATTCTATGTGTACAGCCGGTATAACCTGGGTATCTCCTGTATATAATTATATATGTACAGCCGGCATAACCTGGGGATCTCCTGTATATAATTATATATGTACAGCTGGTATAACCTGGGGATCTCCTGTATATAATTATATATGTACAGCCGGTATAACCTGGGTATCTCCTGTATATAATTCTATATGTACAGCCGGTATAACCTGGGTATCTCCTGTATATAATTCTATATGTACAGCCGGTATAACCTGGGTATCTCCTGTATATAATTCTATATGTACAGCCGGTATAACCTGGGTATCTCCTGTATATAATGATATATGTACAGCCAGTATAACCTGGGTATCTCCTGTATATAATGATATATGTACAGCCGGTATAACCTGGGTATCTCCTGTATATAATTATATATGTACAGCCGGTATAACCTGGGTATCTCCTGTATATAATTATATATGTACAGCCGGTATAACCTGGGGATCTCCTGTATATAATTATATATGTACAGCTGGTATAACCTGGGTATCTCCTGTATATAATTATATATGTACAGCCGGTATAACCTGGGTATCTCCTGTATATAATTATATATGTACAGCCGGTATAACCTGGGTATCTCCTGTATATAATTATATATGTACAGCCGGTATAACCTGGGTATCTCCTGTATATAATTATATATGTACAGCCGGTATAACCTGGGTATCTCCTGTATATAATTATATATGTACAGCCGGTATAACCTGGGTATCTCCTGTATATAATTATATATGTACAGCGGGTATAACCTGGGTATCTCCTGTATATAATTATATATGTACAGCCGGTATAACCTGGGGATCTCCTGTATATAATTATATATGTACAGCTGGTATATGTTATGGTATACAAAATATTTATCACATCCTTCTTATTACCTTGAAGTCAGTGGGGCTCAGGGCAGGTTCTTTGAAGTTTCCGTTAATTGTAACTTCTCCTCCTGCAAAATTTATTACCTGCAGAAAACTTTCCCCGCCTTTTGGAGGGTCTGGGATGGTTTCCTGTTGATGAGAATACTTTGCTGATGAGACTTTGCACATAGTAGACCCCTCACTCCTCATCTGTCAATACTTAAAGGGGCGACTCTGAAATATTTATTTATGTCAATGGCAGATCCTGAGAACAGACCAATGGAGAAGTGACAAATGACACAGGTCATGTGCGGGACAAGCTCAGCAGACAGTATCACACATGAGAGGATTAGATACACAGCTCAGCAGACAGTATCACACGTGATAGGATTAGATACAGCAGCTCAGCAGATAGTATCACACGATAGGATTAGTTACACAGCTCAGCAGGCATTATCACATATGATAGGATTAGATACACAGCTCAGCAGCCAGTATCACATATGAGAGGCTTAGATACACAGGGCTGGGCTGTATCCTTTGAAGTTATTTTAGAATGTGACTTACGTTAATTTTGAACTCTACGACAGTGGCAACTACAAATGCCAGGGCGGCTATGATCATGCCAATCGTCATCTTGGGAATAGGCCTGGGGATGATGAGAGTGGTTATTCCTTTTCTGTACCGTTCTCCCTTCGGGGGTCACATTATTAACCAGTTCACTACTCACTTGAAGTTGATCTTGCAGAGTTTAATCAGAGGGTAAATGCCGAGGTCAAACACCGGGATCAGGATGAGGATCAGCAGAGGATTCAGGATCTAAGAGAGGGGAAAGAGATTTATTGTCTGTGAGTCAGGATATGATGGGGATGTAGTCCGGGCACTAGCACCATATAAGCCTCGCTGAGGTCACATGCAGTGCTGCAGGACCAGCACCCCCATCCTCATACCCATGTACCCATCACTAGTGAGTGCTAAGTCAGGACAGAAGATCCTCATCGCAGCCTTCAGATTTGGTTCTGATGCCATTATCTGCACTTTTAGTACTGATCTTGAGTTACCCATCTTATACTCCAGTCACACCCATAGCTGTAGTCAGAATAGCAGAATTGTGACTGCAGCTTTGGCTGTGATTGTAGTATAAGAGATGCAGTAACTCCAGATCAGGACAAGATATATAAAGAAGTAGACTGACAAAGTGACTGAACAAGGACTGGAAAGTTGTCCTGTATAATGGCGGCGCTATACAGATATATAATATAATATCTGCTCATGGGGGTGTAATATCCGACAGTCTGCACATCTCACCTGCATCTGGTCGGGCTGGGCCACAAATCCTTTCTGCAATGAAAGAAAAGAACAGAAATTACCCTCTATCTGTCATGTATCGAATAGAATATAGCGCCCCCTCCTGGAGATGGCGCCCCTATCACGACCCCCCCAGTGATGATCTCCCTCTAAACTGTCAGTGTCTATAGAAAGGAGGAGCTCTGCACTTCTGGGGAGGGCAGTGATGGAGCCCCGCTACACAGGGACCCCCACAGGGGTAACAATCTTTAAAACAATGTTGCAAGAATTGTTGCAGCAAACTAGACAAGTCTGAGAGGAAAGGAGCCCTCCTGGTCCTGGGCTACTGCGCCAACATGGCTACTCCAGGGCAGAAGGAGCAGGATCAGGCACTTCAGAGAAACACAAACACTCGAGTTCTGAGCAAACATTCAAGAACTGGTCGAAGCCTATACCCCCGAGCCAGGGTGACAGCCACTTACAAAATCTGTGTTCATTCTTGTAGCTTGTAAAGTCCATCGGGATCCCTGAAAGGTGACACATGAGAAAGTGGTCACAAATATGCAGATCCAAAGAGTCTCATGCTGACTGTTTTCTCTTTTTAGATATTTATATATTGATGTAATCTCTGGTTGTTACAGCGGCGCCCTCTGGTGTCAGGGTAACCTGGTTAATAATACAGACAGACACCAGGTCTATAAGGAAATCAGTCAGAACCTCCAGCAGAAGAGCCGCTGGGAATAGTCACCTGCTGGTCGAAGAGTGCCCAGAACATGGGCAGGGGGATGTACAGGAACAGAACCTTGGTCACCATCTTCACTTCTGTGATCAGTTTTTTCTGTAACAAAAATGAAAGCCTGTAAGATAAAATGTGCAGAGAAGGAGAAGCGAGTCCGACCTGGAGACTCCCTTAGTCTGCTGGCTTCAGAGCTGAAATCTCCCAGCATCCCCTGCTTACGTATTGTCTGCAGAGAGCTTGCTCTAGGGCTCCATGCACACGACTATGTTCTTGGTCAGTTTGCTAGCTGTGGTTTTACAGCTAGTATACGGACCCATTCACCTCTATGGCAGCACCCACATACCCCCTGTATTATCACAGGCCCATGTATGTGGCAGTGAGCCCTGCGGCAGTGAATGGGGCACTACACGGGTGTCATCCATGTGCTGTTGGACCACAGGCCGGCTACATGCACACGTTTTCTCTTTAATAAAGGCACGTCTCCATGCAGATCCGCAGTGCGAGCCAAGCACACATGTGATGTGACGGGACGGTGATGAATGGACTCGCCAGTCCATTATTGTACAGAATTAGGTCACTGTATGGCGCTCACTCAGCTGGAAACGCCAATGTTTCGTTGCCATCATTGTTGGACTATGATCCTTATTCTTGGTGGAGTGACCCCATTCCCCTGCTTCATTGTGTCATGTCCTGATCAGTAATAGATCAGTAGCGCTGGCGCCGTGTCTACTCACCGGATACTTCTCGGTGGCCCAGTCCAGCCAGTGCTCCCTCTTTGGGTGTTGTTTGGAGCGATGGTTCCAGCGATTCTTGATGGCAAACTGGAATAAACCAAGAACACAAGGTTATCGCCAATATAGTCACAAGGATGTCATCCTATAGGGTCATTCCCTATACAGGATCCAGCTTTCTGTCAATGAATGGAAACATTCTCCAATAAAAACTTGTAAGATGTAGGAAAACGAGTCTCAGCGAATGATCGTAACAATTGTATCCAGTGTAATAATCAGCAGCACAAATCTCTATTCTGGACTGACAGTTTGTTACAGTGTATCAGAGCAGGTAACGTATCACTCTGGAGTCCAGGCAGTTTATCTTAGAGATTGTTCACACAGTGGAATTTGGCGCTGATTTTGACATAAATTCTGCATCAAAATCCGCTCCAAATTATGTCTGAAACCAGCTAGCGCAAAAAATAAATGTCATGCTCAGTCTTCAGGCGGTTTCCACCTCATAACCTGAAGTGACCGGGAGGCAGAGAAATTCCCCCTGGCTGGTGCGAAATTTGCAAATTCTGTGGATGATTCTGCGGCAGATTCAGCTTCAGATTGCTGATGCTGAAATTTTCAACCTGGAAAAATTCTGCTGTGTGAACATACCCGTATGCAGAGCATTGCTGTGAATGGATACATTGTAATAAAGCCTCACATGACACAACCACGTGACGCCATCGTCCACCGCCGGCACCCTCAGATCGCCATCCACAGTGCACTGGATTTAGTGGGACACATGGACGAAGCAGTCACATGACTATACCAAGCAAACGGAGAATACACCTGAGGCTAAGCTCACACCTGTGCACAGACCCGAACAACGGAGAGTCGGACCGCTGAAACTGCGCTTACCCCACACCCCATAGATTATAATGCGGCGTGTCGGGTGTCTGACGATTTTATACTGAAACCAGAGGAGAGTCCTCTATGCAGAACATTTCTCTCCAATGATTTTCGGCGGTCTCTGTGTGAACATAGCCTGAGAGTTCGTTTTTCTATCATATTTTGTACGATGGGTTTATATTTCATTGTTTTGATCCGTTTTCAGCACAATTGACTTTATTCATGGTAAATGGCGAATCCTTCAGCCGCACTTACTCCGATGCATTTGAAGACTGAGCCCAGTGTATTTCCCTGTGGCGGATATTTCTTGTACATGCCGCTGCCGCTGACAAACACAACTAGAAGAGACGAGAGAGAATACAGTGAGTGGTGGAGGGGGAGGACAAACGGACAAACGCCCTGAAGTGACCTGAGACGCTTCTGTCACAGGGAGCAACACATAGGACATGTTCAGCTCCACGTAAGGCCCCGGCGCGGTCCGAGAACATCCTGACAAGGAGCTCCTGGCTGCGCAGAGGGTGGGGCTAGGCTAATGTGTTATCAAAGGGATTAGGATTTGTTTTTGGATAAGATCTGGAGTTGGGATTAGACAGCGGGGCACATTTATTACTACAGATTTTACATGTACCAAAAAGCTGCAGGGTTACGATTTACTCGACACTTTTCCTACCAAAAATTAAGTGGGCGTGGCCAACGCATGTCATAGAACTAGACAGATTTATGATAGGGCCATCGACGTTAGATCTGCAGGGGTCCGATACTAGGGATACGCTGTAGACAGATTTATGATAGGGCCATCAATATTAGAAACTGGATAACCCCTTTAACACCTTCCTTCTCTGAAACAGGTGAATAGAATCTTCCCAGGTGACTTCAGATGCACCAATAAAAAAAAAATCACAAACGTGAAATTAGAAAGTGTCTATGAAAGTGTTTACAACAGAAGCTAAACTGTAGACAGATTTATGATAGGGCCATCGAGGTTAGATCTGTGGGGGTCCGATACTAGGGATGCGCTGTAGACAGATTTATGATAGGGTCATCGACGTTAGATCTGTGGGGGTCCGATACTAGGGATACGCTGTAGACAGATTTATGATAGGGTCATCGACGTTAGATCTGTGGGGGTCCGATACTAGGGATATGCTGTAGACAGATTTATGATAGGGTCATCGACGTTAGATCTGTGGGGGTCCGATACTAGGGATACGCTGTAGACAGATTTATGATAGGGCCATCGACGTTAGATCTGCGGGGGTCCGATACTAGGGATATGCTGTAAACGTTAGATCTGCAGGGGTCCGATACTAGGGATACGCTGTAGACAGATATATGATAGGGCCATCGACGTTAGATCTGCGGGGGTCCGATACTAGGGATACCCTGTAGACAGATTTATGATAGGGTCATCGACGTTAGATCTGCGGGGGTCCGATACTAGGGATACGCTGTAGACAGATTTATGATAGGGTCATCGACGTTAGATCTGTGGGGGTTCGATACTAGGGATATGCTGTAAACGTTAGATCTGCAGGGGTCCGATACTAGGGATACACTGTAGACGGATTTATGATAGGGCCATCGACACGTTAGATCTGTGGGGGTCCGATACTAGGGATACACTGTAGACGGATTTATGATAGGGCCATCGACGTTAGATCTGTAAGGGTCCGATACTAGGGATACGCTGTAGACGGATTTATGATAGGGCCATCGACATTAGATCTGTGGGGGTCCGATACTAGGGATACGCTGTAGACGGATTTTTTTGGCACAGGCACAATACAAGGTAGATACATATAATATGCGCCACCATAGGAAAAGGAAATAGGAAACTAGATCATAGAATTATTCACTTATAGTAAATGTGCCCCAATGTATCAGGAACACAGCAGAGATGTAAAGTCATAGCTGTATGTAATATGTCCACAATCCCCCCGGACACAACTGCACTATTTTTGGACACATTATTTAACTCTTTCCCAGACTCCTGATAGGAAAATCCATTACACAGTGACGCATCCTCCATCTCTTTATCTTTACATAACCAGTTGGATCTGCCATTGAGGAGTTTGGCAAAGTTTAGTGACACTTCCTATGGTTGCCATCCAGCTTTCCCAGAAACAGAAAGTGCTAACGTGATCATTTTAGTGACTGAAGAAAGATACAGCCTACTTACTGAGTGCAAAAAACATCAACGCAGCCGGAACCCCAAACGCCAATGCGTAACAATCCATGCCGAAACACTTGACATCTCCTACAATGGAAGAACAGAATCGGGCGGGTGACGGGGTGTCTGGATCACATGGGGACAGAGTGGGGGTGACAACATCCTGAGACTTAGGTGCAGATCTGATGACAATACCAACCTCGCAGCACTGGGGTCACAAAGGTGGAGATAAGACTGCCGGCATTGATGGACAGGTAGAAGATGGAGAAGAACTTGGCTCGTTCTTGTACCTAAAAATAACCCAAATACCCAAGATAAGAAAAAAAAATATCATCTGTGGCCATGAAAAGTATTTGAAGTGTCTGAGGAAGTAAAACCTTACATGTTCTTCACCAAACTGGTCACCTCCAAAGGCAGACACACAGGGCTTAATCCCGCCGGTACCGATGGCGATGGCGATCAGGCCAATAACAGACAGTGCCCTGTGAGAGACGGTTAAGGGTTAGTAAGTCATCCTATGGGAAACCTACACGGCCATAGATCAAGGTCTGACACTATGGTGGGATTGTACTTACACATGCACCTCTGCGTTCCCCACTGAAGGAATGGCGCCCACCGATTTTATCACATGACCGATGACATACAAGATGGAGAGCCAAAATATGGTGCTGCAGTAAGAGACAATGATTGGATGTCAGATTGACAACAGTCCGGTATCATAGTGACGGTCAGGGCACCCAGTGCAGGCAGCCATCGTCTGCCCATCACTCTCATCATTTCATATGGAACCCCCAGCAAGCACATATAGATATCGTCCTGGACTGACCCTAGAAGACCCACAAAAGCACTGAAATACCCAAAGTAATTCAGGCAAGTCTTACTTGAATTTGCCCAGCCAGGCGTCAGCAATGGGGGCGCCAATAATGGGGGTGAAGTAGCAGAGACCGGTGAAGGCGTGGTAGATGGTGGTGGACATGTTCTCATCCCAGTGCAGATAGTTCAGGAAATACAAAGTGAGGACGGCTAGGAAGAAAACATAGACAGATTAATAGGTGCACAACCCTTGGTTGGGGCCCTCCACTCTCCAGGGGCCCCGCTGCAGCTACAGGAGCCGCCTCTTTGATGCAAACAATTTCCGATCAATAGTCCTACAAGTGAAATGCTATTAAATCATGAGAAGTTCTGCAATTTTCTAATTTGTGTTTTCAAAAGTCGAGTCAGCCATGTAAAAATGTGGGGGGCGCGAACAAAGGAGAGGCGGCGGCTAAAACAGCGGTTACACACAGAGCCTGGCGGACCCCATTGACTATAATGGGGTCCGTCGTGTTTAGTCCTCTGTGCAGGACTTTTTTCCTCCGTCGGTTTTCGGTGGACATTGCGGCAGATGGGACGCAGCCTTTGTCTATTAGCAGGACTGCGCACTGAAAAGACTTTGACCCTTTAATGTCCAGCATAGTCATCATGCTGGTGACTGTACTCGCATGGCTTCTCGGAGGTGTTCGTTTCCTTGTATCGGCTCAGAGGAACTTGTTTTGTTTGTTCCATTTTTCTTACTTTGTATCTGGGAGCGGAGATTCTGGGCAATGATCCAGCTACAATGATTCTGCTCCAGAGCTCAGCAGATTGGAGGGAAACCTGCAGACGGCTCGGGTGGAAGTCGCTCTGTCTGACAGGCAGGAATCAGTTGAATGGCAGTATACGGCATGCACGAGGCAGGTATGGATGTCACGTCCTGGCCTGCACCGGCGCAGAACATCACTGCATCAGCATACTGCTACTGCTACTCATACATATTAGATGGGAGCCATGTTTTGGCTGAATCAGCTGCCTTTCTAACATATAAACATACACTTGGAGTCCTCACTCCCCCAATGATAGATATCAATGGGAAAAAGGATCGGGAGTGCTGGATTTCAACATGTTTGATCCTTTTTTCCTTAAGGAGTCTCCACCAGAGGTTTCTGGAGGTGCCATGCTGGCAGCTATTCCATCCTACCTCACCTTCATATTCCTGCATTCAAGACTTGGCTGAGCATGCATGTGTTAGTTACCCTAGATGTCAATGACCGACCCTTTACAGGCCAAACCGGACACTCATCAGCTGACAGCTGTTTTGGGATGACTGTCAACAAGGACATAGGAAGTGACTGTGGATTAGACATGAAGACCCTCCAGTGCGGCACCACACGGCCTGACCCTCTACTCACTAAGTACATGAGTTACATCATACAGGACAATGCTAAGATGCCGCAGAAATCTTTCTCCTGTCCTGATAATTTGCTACAGTGTATCAGCGCAGGTACAATGTATCAGTGCAGGTGTAGGTTTTATACAACTGCAACATATAATGTAAAGCACTGTGGAACTAATAATAATAAGGCTACGTTCAGGTCTGTGCCCGGTGTCCATTTCTGTCCATTTTTCCATTCTTGTGGTCCTGCGGCGGACCAGAGGAACAGATAGGCCAGCGCAAATGTGAACATAGCAATATAGCAATAATCGGCTGTACAGGTCAGGACTAAGTTTCAGCCTCTGGATGTAAATAATAAATGTTCACATTCACTGACAGCAAACAGAGATCTTGAAAATGGTGCAGAACTGACTCACAAAGTGTATTAGAAAGGTGCAGAACTGTGAATCCGTGCAGTTATATAACATGTGCCCTATGTCCTAGTGACAACCGCAGCAGCGACTCCAACTACAGGTATTATTAACCTACATAAGAAATCCCTGAGCCCTCCCCCGTCACCCGTGTGTTGTGGACGCTGCAGGTGTTATGTAGATGAGACGGAGGATTTGGCAGAAGCCGCTCTAAACTCATGTGCACAGCGACAGACAGTAAAGAAGGTCAGCTCTGCCAATGAAATCTTGTGCATCAGGAACATCCTGTACATAGGAAGGGGTTACATATGGGGGGCGGGATGACACGTCGCCAGAAGACATGGAAGGAGGGTTGTAAACGTTTTACAAGTTTTCTGCACAGTATCCTCAAATGCCCTGGGCCCACTCTGGAGACCCTCTCTAATGGCCGGATTGGAGAGCAACAAGTCAGTCTGTGCAGGAGCCGCGGCGCCCAAACACTATGGAATGTGCAGGAGGTTCCCAGAAAAAGGCTGGCAAATCTCCCACAACTGGCGCACCATATACATTTTATATGCCAAAACTCACATTTAGGTGGTGTGACCTCCAAAAGGGTGTGTGATATGCTGCGAACCTCTAGAACCATCCAGAAATGATGGCAAATGGGCTGCAATGGATGGCCATTAATTGTAGGGAGCAGCCAGATCCCCCATTGATAACGTGATCTTCTGGAGTGGGTGAGTGGTCCGTGCTGACTCCTTCAGGGGTGCAGCTATCACTACTGGGCCCGGGACCTTGAGCGGGCCCCAATGGTCCCTCTATAATATAATATATATAAGGTTCTAAGTGGCACAAGGTAAGTCGGGCCCCATTACAGATTTTGAAGTTGGGTCCAGGACCTTTAAGTTACACCTCTGCCCCCTGTACCATATTGCAGTGAGGTCAGTTTTCCTGGAAGCTGCTGTTTATCTAGAACCTTCTATCATCAACGTCATCAATTTTTATAGCCAATAAAACTGAAAAAATGATAAATATCCAAGGTCAAGACTGAGAGCGAAGCTGATAACATCTCCTGGTTCATGGTACTTTGGACTTGCTCCATCTCTGTCCTGTCCCATTGTATGTTCTATGGTGATGACATGGCCAGGGAGGGGTAATCTGGGGCTCCAGCAGCTGGGGTAGAGTCAGGGGACGGCAGACACTCACCTTTCATTCCATAAAACGAAAATCGTTCGCAAAACTCGTTCACGATGATGAACATAATACTCAGGGGGTAGTTGGTTCCACATATTGTCTGCAAAATGCAAAAAACAATCAGTGCATCTCATACAGATGATAGATACGGCTGCATAATGATGGATACATAGTGACATACAGTGATAGAGACACAGAGATATATAGTGGTAGGTACATGGTGAGATATAGCGATAGATACAGATACACAGTGATAGCTACAGACATATATTAATAGATATATAGTAATAGATACAGATATTTATTAATACACAGTGATAGATTCAGATACATAGTGATACTATGCACCTATTGCTCCTAGGAGTAGTACATGCAGAGTTGTGGGTAGTGCCAGGAGTAGTAGACTGAGGATTGTGGGTAGTCCCAGGAGTAGCTGATACACTTGCAAAAGTGCATCAACTCTTCTGTAGCAACACATCTTGTATATATCTATCCTCATGTCTGTTTCTCTTGCAGGTCTGGCCACAAGAAAACATAGGCTGTGGTTTATATTAATGTTGCTGTATTAGTCTGTTAAGGTGCAGTACCAGTGTCGCTCAATAGATGGTGAAGTTGTACCACAGGTTTAGTGTAATACAGTGTTCCTCTATGTAGATAGAGAAGCAACTACAAATTCCAGCATCCCTAACGATCAGAAGGTGGTAGAGCCTTTGGGCTGGTTGGTAAATAGAGGATTTTTCCACCCAGTTTGGTGCAACAGCACCTGTGTGAAGGCATCCCATAGCCTTGAGAATGCAAGTGAGTAGGCCTCAAGCCTGAAATAAGGCCTAGTACAACAAGGTCTAAGGAGAGGCCTATAAAGCCTGGTGAGTCCAGCATCAAGGGCCAGAGAGATTGAGAGCAGAGGCCGGTGAGAGAGCCCAGGGCCAGGGAGATTGGGAGCAGAGACCAGTGAGAGAGCCAGGGGCCAGAGAGATTGAGAGCAGAGACCAGTGAGAGAGCCCGGGGCCAGAGAGATTGAGAGCAGAGACCAGTGAGAGAGCCCGGGGCCAGAGAGATTGGGAGCAGAGACCAGTGAGAGAGCCCAGGGCCAGAGAGATTGGGAGCAGAGACAGGTGAGAGAGCCCGGGGCCAGAGAGATTGAGAGCAGAGGCCGGTGAGAGAGCCCGGGGCCAAAGAGATTGGGAGCAGAGACAGGTGAGAGAGCCCAGGGCCAGAGAGATTGAGAGCAGAGACTGGTGAGAGAGCCCGGGGCCAGAGAGATTGGGAGCAGAGACCAGTGAGAGAGCCCGGGGCCAGAGAGATTGAGAGCAGAGGCCGGTGAGAGAGCCCGGGGCCAGAGAGATTGGGAGCAGAGACTGGTGAGAGAGCCCGGGGCCAGAGAGATTGGGAGCAGAGACCAGTGAGAGAGCCCGGGGCCAGAGAGATTGGGAGCAGAGACCAGTGAGAGAGCCCAGGGCCAGAGAGATTGGGAGCAGAGACCAGTGAGAGAGCCCGGGGCCAGAGAGATTGGGAGCAGAGACCAGTGAGAGAGCCCAGGGCCAGAGAGGTTGGGAGCAGAGACTGGTGAGAGAGCCCGGGATATGCAGGTCCAGAAGGTGATCCGCCAGACGTAGTAGTCACAATTGTCAAACATCCAGATGAAGTGCTTGAAGGTCACATAATAGTGAGATGTGGCGACCAGAGACTTTATTTGTGACGTGAGGTGAACCATATGGCTGTGACATGTATAGACAATACACTCACAGACAAAAAAAAATACATTAAAAGGTGACGATGGCTCGCTGTCATGGGGGACACGGGCATGTGGGTAGTGCCAGGAGTAGTAGATGCGGGGCATGTGGGTAGTGCCAGGAGTAGTAGATGCGGGGCTTTGGATAGTGCCAGGAGTAGTAGATGCGGGGCTATGTGGGTAGTGCCAGGAGTAGTAGATGCGGGGCTATGTGGATAGTGCCAGGAGTAGTAGATGCGGGGCTATGTGGGTAGTGCCAGGAGTAGTAGATGCGGGGCTATGTGGGTAGTGCCAGGAGTAGTAGATGCGGGGCTTTGGATAGTGCCAGGAGTAGTAGATGCGGGGCATGTGGGTAGTGCCAGGAGTAGTAGATGCGGGGCATGTGGGTAGTGCCAGGAGTAGTAGATGCGGGGCATGTGGGTAGTGCCAGGAGTAGTAGATGCGGGGCTTTGGATAGTGCCAGGAGTAGTAGATGCGGGGCTATGTGGGTAGTGCCAGGAGTAGTAGATGCGGGGCTATGTGGATAGTGCCAGGAGTAGTAGATGCGGGGCTATGTGGGTAGTGCCAGGAGTAGTAGATGCGGGGCTTTGGATAGTGCCAGGAGTAGTAGATGCGGGGCTTTGGATAGTGCCAGGAGTAGTAGATGCGGGGCATGTGGGTAGTGCCAGGAGTAGTAGATGCGGGGCATGTTGGTAGTGCCAGGAGTAGTAGATGCGGGGCTTTGGATAGTGCCAGGAGTAGCAGCCGCAGGGCTTTGGATAGTGCCAGGAGTAGCAGCCGAAGGGCTTTGGATAGTGCCAGCCGCAGTCCTGCCTCTTCTGTCTGCAGTCAGACTTACTACGTTGCACTTCCTGAGATCTCTGTAATTCTTATTCTACTTAGTTTGCCAGATTTGTTATGAAGTGGGAACAAAGACAGATAAAGTTGTGTTTGGGGGGCGCCGGGGTGGGGGGTCTTCGAGGATGACAATGGTTTAACCCTTTCATGTTCTTCTGCTCTCGGGAGTCACAGGACCACTTACCGGCACTCTCTTGGTGGGAATCGACTCTCTGGAGAAGAACTTCTTCACTCCAGTCTTCTTTTCTGAGGGTGAGAGAAGATACCGGTCACCTCTGGGGTCTGACATTCTGCCTCAGAGCTGCGCTCTCCAAACTCCTCAAACTTCATCCTCAGCTCTCCAGTCCCTCCCCTTGTCCCAGCCGCTGGGTGCAGCTCACCTCCTGCCCCTCCCCCCCCCCCCCCCCCCCCCCCCCCCCCCCCCCCCCCCCCCCCCCCCCCCCCCCCCTCCCCCCCTTCCCCCCCCCCCCCCCCCCCCCCCCCCCCCCCCCCCCCCCCCCCCCCCTACATTTATACTCCTAAATAAAAAAAACCACCCCCCCCCGCCGCCAACCAACAAACCCCCCCCCCCCCCCCCCCCCCCCCCCCCCCCCCCCCCCCCCCCCCCCCCCCCCCCCCACCCCACCCCACCACCACCCCCCCAACACCCCACCGCGGCCCCCCCCCCCCCCCCCCCCCCCAAAAAAAAAAAAAAAAAAAAAAAACCCCCCCCCCCCCCCCCGAAACGCCCCCCCCCCCCGCGCGGGCCCCCGCCCCCCCCCCCCCCCCCCCCCCCCCCCCCCCCCCCCCCCCCCCCCCCCCCCCCCCCCCCCCCCCCCCCCCCCCCCCCCCCCCCCCCGGGGGGCCCCCCCCCCAATTGTTGTTGATACCCCCCCCCCCCCCCCCCCCCCCCCCCCCCCCCCCCCCGGGTGTGGCCCCCCCCCCCTGTTCTCCCCCCCGACCCCCACACACACACGCTTGTAAAATTGAACTTTTACCCCCCCGGGTGTGGAGCCCCAAATGCTTAAACAGTTTCTTCCATACAAAACAACGGGGTACGCCTGGTGACACAGCAAAGTCCTGGGGTGCAGGGTAGACTTGATGAAAGGTGTTCCTAGCCCCTTATACTTCAGTGTTACAGCCCTAAGGTGCATCTGGGCTCCTATTTGGCACATAGGAGGATGCCCACCGTGATACTAGTACATAATATTCCCCACTCACGTTATGTGGTCCTGATAGCTCAGAGTTTCGGGGTGCAATAGTCAGGGTGGCAGGATATTCCACAGGTCTGGCCTTGGCCCCTGGATCCTGTGATACTGGCTATGGAGCACGTGTTCCAGAATGTTCTCTCCACAGTCTCATGCTGACAAGATAATGATGCTTGACTTCCTTCAGGGCAATGGCTAGGCAGACAGGGGACAGGATCTTCTGAATAGCTGGAGTATGTCAGCTCTCCAACCTTCCTGGGCCTGTCTAGGACTTGAGATTCCTGCACTAAACTCACTGCTTTCTTCACAGGACATCACACTTATCTCCTCACCTCCTCCTCCTAACACTCCACACTTCTAACTCCTCACACAGGACCTTCCTGCAGGGGTGTTACCATGGGGACCCAGTGATCAGCTGACTCCTCCCCTTTTCCCAGGCGATGTCCTCCCATTGGACATTTGGTTACTATTCAATCCTATGGGAGGTGTAATGCATGTGTGAGGCTCACTAGGTGGCGCTGTGTTGTGTGAGACTCAGGACCCCCTGCTATGTCACACAGGCTATGAAGCAACAGGAAATAATACAATGCACAGAGATCACCCTCAGCCCAGCCATAGCCAGCTCTGGGATGCCACATACTCCCCCTCTTTCACTGAGCCGACCTCGGCGACGGGCTGGGGTGAAGGTGAGAAATGTAACATAACGTTAATAAATACGAATAAAGTGCAAATGTCACTAACAGTTTAGAAAAATATAATACCTAGAAACTTGAGGTAAGACCTCCCGGCATAGTCCTGGAATGTCCATGAGAAGTCTGAAGGGTAACAGAGAGATAATTAAACTCAGACTTATGGAACCTTTTGGCGGTACCATCAGACAGTCCATATAGAAACAACAGTAGTGCAAATGGGTCCAGAGGCTCTCTGGCACAAATTTCGTGAGTGTCCATTATCATGAGAGTCTCTCTGAGAAACAATAAACAGTCCTTTCTGTAAGGAAGAGTAGGCACTCTAGCACGAATGTCCATACCGCAATGGGGTAACAGAACTTCCTTGGCTCGGTGAGCCAGGCACTATGGCTTGGATTGTTGCATATAAATGTAAATACTATATTACATGGCAAGATATTATATATATACTGTATATACACACAGGAAAAACATTAATGTAATCAGAGCAGGAATAACATATATACAGGAGCAGAGACAGTTAACCTCTTTTACCCAAGGACAGCCATGGCACCACTATAGCGTGTTGGAGGTATGCCTTTTGTGGTACGCTCAGAACGCCTAAGTGGAACGAGATTTGAATCAGGAACAGAGTCACTGAAATCAATTAAATCATCTGTCGAAGGGTTCTCTTGCACTAGAGCAATTGGTGGATAACAGCTAAATGGTAGTAGTTTAGGCGCCCACATAAGCTCAGTTAACGTTGGGGGTCTCTCTTTCGCTTCAGAAGGTGACAAGATCTCTGTACTCGTTGTCTCAGCTGGGGGCACTTCTGTGGGTAGTCCTTCTTTAAGGCACAGCTTCAGATGGTTTCGGTGTACTACTTGGGGCTGTCTCCCAGGTTTAGAGATCTCATACACGTCGGATTCAGGATATGGTATGGAGATGACACTGTATGGTTCTTTCTCCCAGAATGGATCCAATTTCCCATTCCGATGGTTATTCCTTAACCATACACGGTCGCCAACTTTCAGGGGCGCTGCATGGGCGTGATGGTTGTAATCCTCCTGTTGTCTCCTACGAACCTCATCCATGCACGTTTCAACTATCTCTTTAACTTCCTCCATACGTCGGCGGTGTTCAACAACCCAGTCTGTTATGGGTAGTGGATTGATGGTGTCAGGGACCTTCACACCAAGGGTTAAGTCTGAAGGAAGTTGACCTTGTCTTCCAAACATTAGATAAAATGGTGCGTATCCCGTAGATGTTTGGGGTGTGTTGTTGTAAATATAGGCCAAGTCCTTGATACGCTCAGGCCACTCAACACCAGGTGTAACTGCGGCTGTTCTTAGCATGCCGATGATCACTTGATTTGCCTTCTCGCACATACCATTCCCTTGAGGGTGATACGCTGTGGTTCGCAACTTCTTGCAGTCTTGGAACTGACACAGCTCACGGAACAATTGGGATTCAAACGCCGATCCACGGTCGGTGAGGATATGCTCAGGACAACCGTAATGGCGGACAAACTCTGCGTAGAAGGTCTCAGCCGTAGTTCTTGCTGTAAGATCTCTGACAGGCACGATGACAAGGAACTTGGAATAATGATCCACCATTGTCAGAGCGTAGCTGTAGCCGGAACGTGTGGGACCCAACTTCACATGGTCCAGAGCAACAATTTCACACGGCTTTTGAGTCTTAATTGGATGTAGAGGGGCCTTCTGATCTCTTCGACCTTCCTTGGTGATACTACAGGCGGGACACTCTCGGCACCAACTCTCAATGTCACTCCTCATCCCAACCCAATAGAAGCGACGACGGATGGTAGCTTCGGTCTTTTGTACCCCGAAGTGACCGGATCTGTCATGATACGCCTCAAGTATCATCTGTGCGTCTCTTCTTGGTACGAGGATCTGATGAAGCCTTTCACCTGTGACAGGATCAAGAGTGTTTCTATGTAGAAGGCCTCGTTGGACAAACAGGCGCTTCCTCTGTCGCCAAAGGCGTTTTAATTCCACGTCATGAAGACCTCTCTTTACACGGGTTGGTATTCTTCCTGTAAGCAGGAAATCTGACAATTCTCCTAAAACTCTGCTCTCTTCTTGGAACGTTTTCCACAGAGATGGCTCCTGGAGGGATTCGGCAGCTGTTTTCGCCAGAGATTCTCCTTCTACAGGGACACCAATAGCAACCTGTTGGGCAAACTTGTTGTAGAATGGTGGCATCTCCACCTCTTCCCAGATGTCTTCTCGGGGTGGTTCTTCTCCCACAGGCAACCTTGAGAGTGCATCAGCGTTAGCGTTGGACTTGCCACTGCGATACTTGACAGAGAACTTGTAATTCGCGAGTCTTGAGGCCCACCGTTGTTCAAGGGCTCCCAGTCGAGCAGTGTCCAGATGCGCCAACGGATTGTTATCTGTGTACACGGTAAAGGGTGTGGCAGCCAGGTAGTCTTTAAACTTCTCTGTCACGGCCCAGACAAGCGCCAGAAGTTCGAGTTTGAAAGAACTATAGTTCTGGTCGTTCTTCTCCGCGCCTCTCAGACTCCTGCTGGCGTAGGCGATGACTCGCTCTTTGTTGTCCTGAACCTGGGACAACACTGCACCCAAACCTTGGTGACTTGCATCTGTGTACAAGCGGAATGGCTGACTGTAGTCGGGATAGGCTAGAATTGGTGGTTGCGTCAGAAGTGCTTTAAGCGCTTGAAAGGCTTCCTCTTGACGCGCTGTCCAGTCTACCGGAAGCTTTCGGTTGTAGTTTTCTCTGGGACAACCACGCAACAACTCGTTCAGAGGCTCGGCTACTTGGGCGAAGTGTGGTATGAAACGCCGGTAGTAACCTGCGAATCCAAGGAAGCTTCGGACTTCTTTGACGGTAGTTGGTCTTCGCCAGTTCTGGATTGCAGTGATCTTTTCAGGATCAGGTTGGACGCCTTGTGCGCTCACGACATGCCCAAGGTAGTGAACTTGGGGTTTCAACAGGTAGCACTTGGAGGGCTTCAACTTTAGGCCGTGCTGTATAAGTACCTTGAATACCTCAGACAGGTGACGAAGGTGTTCTTGGTATGTCCGGGGAGAATACAATAACATCGTCCAGGTACAGTAGCACACTCTGGAAATTCTCATGGCCGAGGCACCTCTCCATAAGCCGTTGGAATGTGGCTGGGGCATTACATAGCCCAAATGGCATACTATTAAATTCAAAGAGTCCCATCGGGGTCGTAAACGCAGTCTTTTCACGATCTTCAGGCGCCATAGGGACTTGCCAGTATCCACTGGTTAAGTCCAGGGTCGAGAAACAGGTAGCTGATCCCAAAGCCGTTAGAGATTCCTCAATCCGCGGCAATGGGTATGCGTCTTTGTGCGTGACGTTGTTGAGTTTACGATAGTCCACACAAAATCGTAGGGTTCCGTCTTTCTTCTTGACAAGGACTAGCGGGGCTGCCCAGGGGCTGTTACTCTCCCGGATGACATCAGCATCTCGCATCTCTTGGATCAACTTTTTCACCGGTTGGTACATCGCTGGTGGTATTGGACGGTGACGCTCCTTGATTGGATGGTGGTCGCCAGTCAGAATGCGATGTTGTATGGTCGTGGTCTTACCAAAGTCCAATGGGTGTTTGCTGAATGCCTTTTGGTAACGCTTGGCCACATTGCGAACCCCATTGATGTGCTCTATAGGGGTATTGGCGTCTCCCACGTTCAATTCATCCCACCAGGACTTCGTGGCTCCATTTTGAATGTTCTCAGCAGCTTGGGTGGAACGCTGTGTGGCAGTAGAATCACCAGAGAGAATGTCTTCTGGTGCTAACCGGTGTAGCAGGGCCACAGAGTGGAACTTGTGGAGGTTCACGGGAGCATCGCCCAAGTTGACTAAGCGGACAGGAACACGTCCATTGGAAACTGTGACAAGGCTGCGGGCAGCCATGACAAGTGGTTGGCCATCTACCTGTATGGGTTGTAGCAAAGCCTCGTAGTCCTGATTTTCTACGCCCGGACGGGCACGGCACCACACCATAGTTTCTGTTCCAGGCTGTAGGGTTACTGGACGGGTATCTTGGATCCGGACTCGACCAATTTCACCTTGTTTGTTGGCGAACTTGTGCTGGGCATTGAGTACATGAATGGCCCGCTGAATGGTCTGCTGGTCACTGGGAGAAGCTGTAAGGAGAGAGGCATGCAAGGCATCCAACACTTCTGCAAAGCAATGGCGTAAAACATTCATGCCTAATATTACAACTGCAAACCTATCATCCTCTACATCAGTGACAATTACACCCTGTCTAGGCAGTTTCAAGTCCCCAATCTGGATAGTGGGTTCCCAATAACCCTGCTGTGGTATGGGCTGTCCATTGCTGGCACACAGATTTATCCATGTGTCAGGTGTTCTATTCAACACACCTAAGTCCCAATGTTCAAGGAACACCTGCTTGCGCAGGGTTGTTACCTGAGATCCAGTGTCCACCAACGCTGTCAGAGGGACGCCATTCACCCGGATTGTGATGTGTGGGCAGGCTGAGATGAAGCGTGACAATGGCACTGAAGATTCACCTGGGCCCTTCTTCTTTCCTCCCGAGGGGCGGCCCGCTGCCTCGGGGGTGGTCCGTTTAACTGGAAACACTGAGGCCTGGTGTGTCCATATCTATTGCAATAGGTACAGTATGGCCTCTCACTCTGTGGAGATTTCACTGAAGACGGACGTCTGGGTGGCGACTCAGGTGAGATGTTGAGACTTCGCAAAGGATCACTGGACGATGAAGACGGCTGGGTCAGACGATCTAGACGGACGGTGATCTGTTCCATGGCACGGGTCAGATGATCCACTCGGGCCAGAAGGTCATCTCTGGAGTCTGCTGGTGTAGTCTGCGCAGTTTGGGCAGCAGGTGAGGTACCCAGAGGTAGTGGCAGGACAACTGGAGCAATGCTTGTTGAGGGTCCAGGTGAGGGAGCACAGATGACTGGGCTCGGCTGGGGCTGCTCCTGTCCCAAGACCTGGATGGCAAGGGCCTTGAAGTCAGCAAACGTGATGCTGGGATGTTGTGCAGCAAGCATTCGCAACTGACTCTGGAGCAATGTGGTACCCGCCCCTTCTATGAAGCGGTCAAGCAAGATTTTATCAGAGTCCACATTTTCACGTGGATCCACTTGCACCACAGCTCTGAACGCCTCTTGGAGGGATAAAGCATAGTCCCGCAGGGTCTCACCAGGTAGTTGTCGTCTGGAAAAGAAGCGCATCTTTACCTCGGAGACAGATCGCACGTCAAAGTTCACCTGGAGTTTGTCCAGAATTTGCCCAGGGGTTCTTTTGTCAGAGGCAGGCCAGGATTTGACCTCCCTAGCTGCAGCACCCTCAAGCTGGCCCAGCAGGATCTGTATCTGCTGTTCTGTATTCAGAGGATAGAACTGGAAGAGAGACAGCATCTTCTCACGAAAGTCCCTGAGGGTATGCGCCTCCCCTTTGTAGCGCGGCAGCCATGGTGCGCCAGGGTAAAATGGCATGGAGAATGGTAGGCTGCTCGCCATGGGCACTGCTGGATCACTAGAAACAGATGGCACAATGTCACTTTGCTCAGTCATGTTGTTTGCAGGTATGACTGAAATTAGGTCGCCGTCTCTTTAAGAAACTCAACTGCTTGCTGGCAGGGAATGGAGACTACAACTTGGAATGCTGTCCCTTTAAGAATGCTGTAGCTATTAACAGAGTCACTGTGATGCAGGCTGACGGTGTGCTCCCCCTCTTTAATGGTGGCACTCCCCACGGACACTGTACACGGAAAACACTCGCTGGGGCCGTGGGAGGACTGAAGACAAGGACAGGGAGGCACAGTACTCACTGACAGCAACTGCAGCGTGGACCAGAGATCAGCGGTGCACAGCAGGGATGGTGATGCGGCACCGGAGAGTCAGAAATGGCGCTGACACGTTCGCCTTTCACTTTCTTGTATGGGTGCGCTGGAGCATTGCGCTCAGCATTCTGGGCTCTCCTAAGATGGCGGCAGATGGGTCTCCTGGCCTCATGGGCAGTGCTAAAAATCTCCCGCACTTTTGCAAGATACAGTTAACCCTTTGTGGGCGTTCTTACACAACGATGTGGCGCAGCAAATAAGTCCTGGGCGTTTTAACTCTTCCAGGGCTGTAACACACTGAGAGGACAGTCTTTAGGGCTTACTTCAGGGGTATAGGGCTCCCCCCTCTTTGTGGCAAGCACTCTCAGGGAATAAACTTGATCTTAGCAAAGTCCACAATAAAGACCGATGCTCTGGAGACAATTTGGTGCACTTTTCGTGGCGACTTTCTCAAAATGGCACACACCCGTATCCTGTTCGTGACGCCAGTTTTTCTTGCGGTGACCAGATGGAAGGTAACGCTGCAGTTGGGATTGCGGGGTGCAAACAGCGCAGACTTGTCACGGTCTCTGGGCACGAGGGCGCAGCGCTGGTGCTGTCCCACGTTACCACCACTGGTACCGGTGATGAGGGGGCTGCACAAATGTTGGTGGTGATTGTTCCCCCGGGGCGCTTCCCCTATACTGTGCCGACTGGTGGTGTTTGGGGCGCCCTGATGTTGTCGGTGCAGAGTCAGACACAGAAACGGTTGTAAAGTTGAACTTTTACTTCCATGGGTGTGGAGGCACAAATGCTTAAACAGTTTCTTCCATACAAAACAACGGGGTACGCCTGGTGACACAGCAAAGTCCTGGGGTGCAGGGTAGACTTGATGAAAGGTGTTCCTAGCCCCTTATACTTCAGTGTTACAGCCCTAAGGTGCATCTGGGTTCCTATTTGGCACATAGGAGGATGCCCACCATGATACTAGTACATAATATTCCCCACTCACGTTATGTGGTCCTGATAGCTCAGAGTTTCGGGGTGCAATAGTCAGGGTGGCAGGATATTCCACAGGTCTGGCCTTGGCCCCTGGATCCTGTGATACTGGCTATGGAGCACGTGTTCCAGAATGTTCTCTCCACAGTCTCATGCTGACAAGATAATGATGCTTGACTTCCTTCAGGGCAATGGCTAGGCAGACAGGGGACAGGATCTTCTGAATAGCTGGAGTATGTCAGCTCTCCAACCTTCCTGGGCCTGTCTAGGACTTGAGATTCCTGCACTAAACTCACTGCTTTCTTCACAGGACATCACACTTATCTCCTCACCTCCTCCTCCTAACACTCCACACTTCTAACTCCTCACACAGGACCTTCCTGCAGGGGTGTTACCATGGGGACCCAGTGATCAGCTGACTCCTCCCCTTTTCCCAGGCGATGTCCTCCCATTGGACATTTGGTTACTATTCAATCCTATGGGAGGTGTAATGCATGTGTGAGGCTCACTAGGTGGCGCTGTGTTGTGTGAGACTCAGGACCCCCTGCTATGTCACACAGGCTATGAAGCAACAGGAAATAATACAATGCACAGAGATCACCCTCAGCCCAGCCATAGCCAGCTCTGGGATGCCACAATACTGGAGGAGACAGAGGAGTCTAGAGAGGGGACGGAGGAGTCTGGAGGGGGGACGGAGGAGTCTGGAGTAGATAGAGGGGGTTTGGCAGTGGTTTACTCCCCTTTAACCAATTGGGAGCACATGCATACTTGGCCGATCTCAGGTCGGGAGGAGTAGCTGTCATTGACATGAGCGTTCTGCGTGGTTTATGGCCAGATATTGCGCAATCATCAGGAACTCTTTAAAGGGATAGATGGAGGAAAACTGACTAAAAGAACCTGCCTGCATTTCCTATATTAACTAAGCATATGATGGACTGATATCGGCAGCACAGGCATTTCCTCTTTAAGGCTGAGGCCCCACGTTGCGGCAATGCAGCGTTTTTTGTTGAAGATTTTGCTGCTGTTTTTTGAGCCAAAGTCAGGAGTGGATTTAACAGAAGGGAAACGTCTAAGAACTTCCTAGATATTTCCCATCATTTTGTAGCCGTTCTGTGTAGATTTCGTGTCCATCTCTTTGTACTTTGTTACAGTGATGTCAGTTATATACTTGTTAAGGATGAATCTGTAGAAAGTCTTATTCTGTGTATTTTATCACACCTAATGGTGAGCAGTACAATACTTAATCATTTCTCCATATAGTGTATATATAGTATGGGTATAATGTGGAGGGGCACATATAGTTCTCTATGTATGTTATCACACAGGCAGTGATGTCAGGACAGTGTTAATATTGTACAATCACAGTCTATCAATCTGATCTTTACACCTTATAATAAACTTGACATCAATTCTGAATCTATTGTGTGAATCGATTGATGTAACAATCATTAATCACTATGATAACCAGATTGTGTAAATCCTCTGCACATCCCAGGTGGAACATGAAGGACTAATAGATATATATATATATTTGTAAGAGTCTGTGGAGGGGCCAAGATTGGAAATATGTCACATAAAATAATGATCATCAGGACAGCAAAATATGGTCATTCATCCCAATGAAAAAGTCTGCAGTCGGCCTCTCCCCTCCTGACATGGCTGATAACAGATAGTAATAGATTGTATTCCCCTGTCCTACAGTCGGACTCTCCTCTCCTGACATGGCTGATAACAGATAGTAATAGATTGTATTCCCCTGTCCTACAGTCGGACTCTCCTCTCCTGACATGGCTGATAACAGATAGTAATAGATTGTATTCCCCTGTCCTACAGTCGGCCTCTCCCCTCCTGACATGGCTGATAACAGATAGTAATAGATTGTATTCCCCTGTCCTACAGTCGGCCTCTCCCCTCCTGACATGGCTGATAACAGATAGTAATAGATTGTATTCCCCTGTCCTACAGTCGGCCTCTCCTGACATGGCTGATAACAGATATTAATAGATTGTATTCCCCTGTCCTACAGTCGGCCTCTCCCCTCCTGACATGGCTGATAACAGATAGTAATAGATTGTATTCCCCTGTCCTACAGTCTGCCTCTTCTCTCCTGACGTGGCTGATAACAGATAGTAATAGATTGTATTCCCCTGTCCTACAGTCGGCCTCTCCTCTCCTGACGTGGCTGATAACAGATAGTAATAGATTGTATTCCCCCGTCCTACAGTCGGCCTCTCCCCTCCTGACATGGCTGATAACAGATAGTAATAGATTGTATTCCCCCGTCCTACAGTCGTCCTCTCCCCTCCTGACATGGCTGATAACAGATAGTAATAGATTGTATTCCCCTGTCCTACAGTCGGCCTCTCCCCTCCTGACGTGGCTGATAACAGATAGTAATAGATTGTATTCCCCTGTCCTACAGTCGGCCTCTCCTCTCCTGACATGGCTGATAACAGATAGTAATAGATTGTATTCCCCTGTCCTACAGTCGGCCTCTCCCCTCCTGACATGGCTGATAACAGATAGTAATAGATTGTATTCCCCTGTCCTACAGTCGGCCTCTCCCCTCCTGACATGGCTGATAACAGATAGTAATAGATTGTATTCCCCTGTCCTACAGTCGGCCTCTCCCCTCCTGACATGGCTGATAACAGATAGTAATAGATTGTATTCCCCCGTCCTACAGTCGTCCTCTCCCCTCCTGACATGGCTGATAACAGATAGTAATAGATTGTATTCCCCTGTCCTACAGTCGGCCTCTCCCCTCCTGACGTGGCTGATAACAGATAGTAATAGATTGTATTCCCCTGTCCTACAGTCGGCCTCTCCTGACATGGCTGATAACAGATAGTAATAGATTGTATTCCCCAGTCCTACAGTCGGCCTCTCCCCTCCTGACGTGGCTGATAACAGATAGTAATAGATTGTATTCCCCTGTCCTACAGTCGGCCTCTCCTGACATGGCTGATAACAGATAGTAATAGATTGTATTCCCCTGTCCTACAGTCGGCCTCTCCTCTCCTGACATGGCTGATAACAGATAGTAATAGATTGTATTCCCCTGTCCTACAGTCGGCCTCTCCCCTCCTGACATGGCTGATAACAGATAGTAATAGATTGTATTCCCCCGTCCTACAGTCGTCCTCTCCCCTCCTGACATGGCTGATAACAGATAGTAATAGATTGTATTCCCCCGTCCTACAGTCGGCCTCTCCTCTCCTGACATGGCTGATAACAGATAGTAATAGATTGTATTCCCCTGTCCTACAGTCGGCCTCTCCCCTCCTGACGTGGCTGATAACAGATAGTAATAGATTGTATTCCCTTGTCCTACAGTCGGCCTCTCCCCTCCTGACATGGCTGATAACGGATAGTAATAGATTGTATTCTCCTGTCCTACAGTCGGCCTCTCCTCTCCTGACGTGGCTGATAACAGATAGTAATAGATTGTATTCCCCTGTCCTACAGTCGGCCTCTCCCCTCCTGACGTGGCTGATAACAGATAGTAATAGATTGTATTCCCCTGTCCTACAGTCGGCCTCTCCTGACATGGCTGATAACAGATAGTAATAGATTGTATTCCCCTGTCCTACAGTCGGCCTCTCCTCTCCTGACATGGCTGATAACAGATAGTAATAGATTGTATTCCCCTGTCCTACAGTCGGCCTCTCCCCTCCTGACATGGCTGATAACAGATAGTAATAGATTGTATTCCCCCGTCCTACAGTCGTCCTCTCCTCTCCTGACATGGCTGATAACAGATAGTAATAGATTGTATTCCCCTGTCCTACAGTCGGCCTCTCCCCTCCTGACATGGCTGATAACAGATAGTAATAGATAGTATTCCCCCGTCCTACAGTCGGCCTCTCCCCTCCTGACGTGGCTGATAACAGATAGTAATAGATTGTATTCCCTTGTCCTACAGTCGGCCTCTCCCCTCCTGACGTGGCTGATAACGGATAGTAATAGATTGTATTCTCCTGTCCTACAGTCGGCCTCTCCCCTCCTGACGTGGCTGATAACAGATAGTAATAGATTGTATTCCCCCGTCCTACAGTCGGCCTCTCCTCTCCTGACATGGCTGATAACAGATAGTAATATATTGTATTCCCCTGTCCTACAGTCGGCCTCTCCTCTCCTGACGTGGCTGATAACAGATAGTAATAGATTGTATTCCCCTGTCCTACAGTCGGCCTCTCCCCTCCTGACGTGGCTGATAACAGATAGTAATAGATTGTATTCCCCTGTCCTACAGTCGGCCTCTCCCCTCCTGACGTGGCTGATAACAGATAGTAATAGATTGTATTCCCCTGTCCTACAGTCGGCCTCTCCTCTCCTGACATAGCTGATAACAGATAGTAATAGATTGTATTCCCCTGTCCTACAGTCGGCCTCTCCCCTCCTGACCTGGCTGATAACAGATAGTAATAGATTGTATTCCCCTGTCCTACAGTCGGCCTCTCCCCTCCTGACGTGGCTGATAACAGATAGTAATAGATTGTATTCCCCTGTCCTACAGTCGGCCTTTCCCCTCCTGACATGGCTGATAACAGATAGTAATAGATTGTATTCCCCTGTCCTACAGTCGGCCTCTCCCCTCCTGACATGGCTGATAACAGATAGTAATAGATTGTATTCCCCTGTCCTACAGTCGGCCTCTCCCCTCCTGACATGGCTGATAACAGATAGTAATAGATTGTATTCCCCTGTCCTACAGTCGGCCTCTCCCCTCCTGACATGGCTGATAACAGATAGTAATAGATTGTATTCCCCTGTCCTACAGTCGGCCTCTCCCCTCCTGACATGGCTGATAACAGATAGTAATAGATTGTATTCCCCTGTCCTACAGTCGGCCTCTCCCCTCCTGACATGGCTGATAACAGATAGTAATAGATTGTATTCCGCTGTCCTACAGTCGGCCTCTCCCCTCCTGACCTGGCTGATAACAGATAGTAATAGATTGTATTCCCCTGTCCTACAGTCGGCCTCTCCTCTCCTGACGTGGCTGATAACAGATAGTAATAGATTGTATTCCCCTGTCCTACAGTCGGCCTCTCCCCTCCTGACGTGGCTGATAACAGATAGTAATAGATTGTATTCCCCTGTCCTACAGTCGGCCTCTCCCCTCCTGACATGGCTGATAACAGATAGTAATAGATTGTATTCCCCTGTCCTACAGTCGGCCTCTCCTCTCCTGACATGGCTGATAACAGATAGTAATAGATTGTATTCCCCTGTCCTACAGTCGGCCTCTCCCCTCCTGACATGGCTGATAAATCTCCAGTGATGAGCGCCCCCTAGTGTGTATCGCACAGATAGCCCAGGTGCATTGAAGACATTTCTGCTGGACTGAGATCTTCTCGTTACCAGGACGGACTGGATGAGATTTGGGATGGATCATTACACAATATGTGACTTCATCCTGCGGTTTCTACATTTATTGTTCGGTGACATTTGCTGCTGAGGCTTCTTCGGCTCGGGGGATTACAGATAAGAGGTTGTATTGCCTTTATATTGTGGGTCACACCTTCTCATAACAAGGTGCAAAGCTCCACAAGGCTGCATGTACATGAATGTTTGCATATGCGAGATCTGTGGTTAAACGTGGCACATGGATGATGTCTGTGGCGCCAGTGCCTGCTCGGACACCCCCCGGCTGCAGCGTGGGCAGGTACAGGGCCTGTGCTGAGATTGTCCCTGGGCTCACAGCCCCATACACAGACCCCTGGTAATACATGGGGGTGAGTAGGGGGCCATAAGAAAGAATGGAGCAGTGTACAAGCCTAAGGCTCTATTCACATGACCAAAGGACATGACAGCCACATTCAAAGCAATGAGAATCCACGTCTGATCCATTTTTCATGGCGATTTCCATCACAGTCATGTGGACAAGCTCTACATAGATATTTAATGTGATGAGATGTATAGGATAATGTCAGACTCCCGGAAAGGAAATCTTCTGCTCTCCGTCATCTACGAGACACATAAGAGAATCTGCCGGAGGTGGCAAATCTCCAAAATATGAATCCCAAATCTCAGAGCAATTTACACCCTATTCTGCATATACCCCATAGGACAGGAGGGATCGGGGGGGGGGCAGCGACTCTTGGATGACAAGTACAATATTCTCTATTTCAGTATGTGACGTGTACAATAGTCCCAGCACTCTCCGCACTGATACAGTATATCACCTCTAGAATTACATGGGATTAAGCGGGGGCGGCTCTTTACAGTGGGTGGAGTCTATCTGGGTGGGGTTTATTGAAGTGGGCGTGGCTTGTAACTCCTTTCTTGCCAGAACTCCCCCATGTTTTATACTGCGCAGTTCGCTGTATAAGGCTATGTTCACACTCGTGTATTGGAGCGTCCGTACAGAGCCTCTGGCACAATAGTCGGGCAATCCCTTGAGATCTGTCGCTGTCCGTCATTAGACAGATCTATTGTTACTGTTTAGTCTGTTCCAATGAATAGAATGAGTAGGAAAATGGATAAAGTAAAGGCGGGTGCGACCTTACCTAATGTTTCTGTTTATTGTATAACTTATTATATTTGTCATGTATCTATAATATACAGTACTGTGCAAAAGCTTTAGGCATGTGTCAAGAAAATGCTGCACAGTTAGAATGCCTCCAGAAATAGAAGGGTTAATAGTTTATTATATGAAGGGAAGGAAGAAAAGAGAAATGTAAATCCCCTCAATATTTGGTGTGACCTTTGCCCTTTGGAGGAGGAGTCCTGGAAGTGATGATCCGGCCCCCACAGATATAGCCCCGATCTCATCATCATCATCCAGTCTGTCTCGGATGACATGAAGAGACAGACGGATTGGAGCAAGCAACATCCACAGAAGATCTGTGCTTAGTTCTCCAAGATGGCGGCGGGAACAACCTCCCTGCCCAGTTCTGCCAAATCTGTCTGCAAGTACCGAGAAGAACTGATGGAAGGCAAAGGGCAAAGGTCACACCGAATATTGAGGGGATTTACATTTCTCTTTTCCTCATTCACGCCATAAAATAAAATATTAACTCCTCTATTTCTGAAAGCATTGTTACTGTGCAGCATTTCCCCCCACACCTGCCTAAAACTATTGCACAGTACTGTATCTATAATGTACCAATATTGTATCTATATTATATCTATAAAGTATCTATGTTTTATCTATAAGGTATCTGTCTTCTGTCTCTAATGCATCTATAATGTATGTATACTATGTGGGTAAGAAATAAACATTGTATAAAGTCGCCATACACAGGTCAGTAAATCCGCTACAAGCTGAATTTCTGTGTTTTGTATAATCATACAGATAGAATGTATCTGTTACTGTATCTGTATATTCCGGTTATTTTATGACTTCTCCCCGGATTTGCTTCCCTTGTATTGATATCAGTTCTGCAGACACCGCAGTTACCCCCCAATCTCCCGGCCCAGCACCCATTGTAAGCTGACACATTGTAACACTGTCTAATGATACCAGAAGTTTATTGTATTCCCCGCCCCCCTCCTCACATGGTCGGTCACCTCGGCTGTGATATTGACAGCGCCATCATTGTTAGATATAATAACAGGACCGGTTATATAGAATAATCTATAGTTTGCAGTTTATCAAGTTGTAAACCAGGAATTGACCAACCATTAAGATGTTCTATACAAGGGCAGCAACTGTGTCCCTGATGTCTCATACGAGGGTGACGCGACGTATAATCCGCTTATCTCCCCATAAATCAGCTCTTTTAGTAATACCCATAGATGTCAATGGAGCATACAGCTGCAGGGATGGGGGTTATCAGGAGTGGGGCTGGGGTCCACACCCATCAGGCAGCTATGGCATATACAGGGGTAGGAGTAGCTATCTACATGTCTTGGCAAATTCATTTATATGACAAGCCATTTTGGTGCCCTAGGCAGATAATGTTTTGCCCATGACACCCGGCCCTCCCACATAGTGCTATGCAGTGTCTATACAGGGCAAGAGAAGTGATACTGTGCATTGTCCATATATACTGGACAGGAGAAGCGGTACTGTGCAGTGTCTATACAGGAGAAGAGAAGCGGTACTGTGCAGTGTCTATACAGGAGAAGAGAAGCAGTACTGTGCAGTGTCTATACAGGAGAAGAGAAGCGGTACTGTGCAGTGTCTATACAGGAGAAGAGAAGCGGTACTGTGCAGTGTCTATACAGGAGAAGAGAAGCAGTACTGTGCAGTGTCTATACAGGAGAAGAGAAGCAGTACTGTGCAGTGTCTATACAGGAGAAGAGAAGCGGTACTGTGCAGTGTCTATACAGGAGAAGAGAAGCGGTACTGTGCAGTGTCTATACAGGAGAAGAGAAGCAGTACTGTGCAGTGTCTATACAGGAGAAGAGAAGCGGTACTGTGCAGTGTCTATACAGGAGAAGAGAAGCAGTACTGTGCAGTGTCTATACAGGAGAAGAGAAGCAGTACTGTGCAGTGTCTATACAGGAGAAGAGAAGCGGTACTGTGCAGTGTCTATACAGGAGAAGAGAAGCTGTACTGTGCAGTGTCTATACAGGAGAAGAGAAGCAGTACTGTGCAGTGTCTATACAGGAGAAGAGAAGCGGTACTGTGCAGTGTCTATACAGGAGAAGAGAAGAGGTACTGTGCAGTGTCTATACAGGAGGAGAGAAGTGGTACTGTGCACTGTCCATATATACAGGAGGAGAGAAGTGGTACTGTGCACTGTCCGTATATACAGGAGAAGAGAAGCGGTACTGTGCACTGTCCGTATATACAGGGCAAGAGAAGTGGTACTGTGCACTGTCCATATATACAGGAGGAGAGAAGTGGTACTGTGCACTGTCCATATATACAGGAGGAGGGAAGTGGTACTGTGCACTGTCCATATATACAGGAGGAGAGAAGTGGTACTGTGCACTGTCCATATATACAGGACAGGAGAAGTGGTACTGTGCACTGTCCATATATACAGGAGAAGAGAAGCGGTACTGTGCAGTGTCTATACAGGGCAAGAGAAGTGGTACTGTGCAGTGTCTACACAGGAGAAGAGAAGTGGTAGTGTGCAGTGTCCATATATACAGGATAAGAGAAGTGGTACTGTGCAGTGTCTATACAGGATGAGAGAAGTGGTACTGTGCACTGTCCATATATACAGGACAAGAGAAGTGGTACTGTGCACTGTCCATATATACAGGATAAGAGAAGTGGTACTGTGCAGTGTCTATACAGGATGAGAGAAGTACTGTGCACTGTCCATATATACAGGATAAGAGAAGTAGTACTGTGCAGTGTCTATACAGGATGAGAGAAGTGGTACTGTGCACTGTCCATATATACAGGAGAAGAGAAGTAGTACTGTGCACTGTCCATATATACAGGATAAGAGAAGTAGTACTGTGCAGTGTCTATACAGGATGAGAGAAGTGGTACTGTGCACTGTCCGTATATACAGGATAAGAGAAGTGATACTGTGCACTCTCCATATATACAGGACAGGAGAAGTGGTACTGTGCACTGTCCATATATACAGGATAAGAGAAGTGGTACTGTGCACTGTCCATATATACAGGAGGAGAGAAGTGGTACTGTGCACTGTCCATATATACAGGAGGAGAGAAGTGGTACTGTGTACTGTCCATATATACAGGACAAGAGAAGTGGTACTGTGCACTGTCCATATATACAGGATAAGAGAAGCGGTACTGTGCACTGTCCATAGATACAGGATAAGAGAAGTGGTACTGTGCACTGTCCGTATATACAGAGTAAGAGAAGTGGTACTGTGCACTGTCCATATATACAGGATAAGAGAAGTGGTACTGTGCACTGTCCATATATACAGAGTAAGAGAAGTGGTACTGTGCACTGTCCATATATACAGGAGAAGAGAAGCGGTACTGTGCAGTGTCTATACAGGGCAAGAGAAGTGGTACTGTGCAGTGTCTACACAGGAGAAGAGAAGTGGTAGTGTGCAGTGTCCATATATACAGGATAAGAGAAGTGGTACTGTGCAGTGTCTATACAGGATGAGAGAAGTGGTACTGTGCACTGTCCATATATACAGGACAAGAGAAGTGGTACTGTGTACTGTCCATATATACAGGATAAGAGAAGTGGTACTGTGCACTGTCCATATATACAGGATAAGAGAAGTGGTACTGTGCAGTGTCTATACAGGATGAGAGAAGTACTGTGCACTGTCCATATATACAGGATAAGAGAAGTAGTACTGTGCAGTGTCTATACAGGATGAGAGAAGTGGTACTGTGCACTGTCCATATATACAGGAGAAGAGAAGTAGTACTGTGCACTGTCCATATATACAGGATAAGAGAAGTAGTACTGTGCAGTGTCTATACAGGATGAGAGAAGTGGTACTGTGCACTGTCCATATATACAGGAGGAGAGAAGTGGTACTGTGCACTGTCCATATATACAGGACAAGAGAAGTGGTACTGTGCACTGTCCATATATACAGGATAAGAGAAGTGGTACTGTGCACTGTCCATAGATACAGGATAAGAGAAGTGGTACTGTGCACTGTCCGTATATACAGAGTAAGAGAAGTGGTACTGTGCACTGTCCATATATACAGGATAAGAGAAGTGGTACTGTGCACTGTCCATATATACAGAGTAAGAGAAGTGGTACTGTGCACTGTCCATATATACAGGAGAAGAGAAGCGGTACTGTGCAGTGTCTATACAGGGCAAGAGAAGTGGTACTGTGCAGTGTCTACACAGGAGAAGAGAAGTGGTAGTGTGCAGTGTCCATATATACAGGATAAGAGAAGTGGTACTGTGCAGTGTCTATACAGGATGAGAGAAGTGGTACTGTGCACTGTCCATATATACAGGAGGAGAGAAGTGGTACTGTGCACTGTCCATATATACAGTATAAGAGAAGTGGTATTGTGCACTGTCCATATATACAGTATAAGAGAAGTAGTACTGTGCACTGTCCATATATACAGGATAAGAGAAGCGGTACTGTGCACTGTCCATAGATACAGGATAAGAGAAGTGGTACTGTGCACTGTCCGTATATACAGAGTAAGAGAAGTGGCACTGTGCACTGTCCATATATACAGGATAAGAGAAGTGGTACTATGCACTGTCCATATATACAGGACAGGAGAAGTGGTACTGTGCACTGTCCATATATACAGGACAGGAGAAGTACTGTGCACTGTCCATATATACAGGAGGAGAGAAGTGGTACTGTGCACTGTCCATATATACAGGAGGAGAGAAGTGGTACTGTGCACTGTCCATATATACAGGATAAGAGAAGTGGTACTGTGCACTGTCCGTATATACAGGATAAGAGAAGTGGTACTGTGCACTGTCCATATATACAGGACAAAAGAAGTGGTATTGTGCCCTGTCCATATATACAGGACAGGAGAAGTGGTACTGTGCACTGTCCATATATACAGGAGGAGAGAAGTGGTACTGTGCACTGTCCATATATACAGGATAAGAGAAGTGGTACTGTGCACTGTCCATATATACAGGATAAGAGAAGTGGTGCTGTGCACTGTCCATATATACAGGATAAGAGAAGTGGTACTGTGCACTGTCCATATATACAGGATAAGAGAAGTGGTACTGTGCACTGTCCGTATATACAGGATAAGAGAAGTGGTACTGTGCACTGTCCGTATATACAGGATAAGAGAAGTGGTACTGTGCACTGCCCATATATACAGGAGGAGAGAAGTGGTACTGTGCACTGTCCATATATACAGGACAGGAGAAGTGGTACTGTGCACTGTCCGTATATACAGGATAAGAGAAGTGGTACTGTGCACTGTCCATATATACAGGACAAGAGAAGTGGTACTGTGCACTGTCCATATATACAGGAGAGAAGTGGTACTGTGCACTGTCCATATATACAGGACAGGAGAAGTGGTACTGTGCACTGTCCATATATACAGGACAAGAGAAGTGGTACTGTGCACTGTCCATATATACAGAGTAAGAGAAGTGGTACTGTGCACTGTCCATATATACAGGAGAGAAGTGGTACTGTGCACCGTCCATATATACAGGACAGGAGAAGTGGTACTGTGCAGTGTGCCTGGTTTGACTGGTATGAGTTACTCTGCTTCCTGCACCTCCCAAAACACTTTGCTTTTGTGATACATTTTGCTATACTACAATAAAAGATTCTATTTCCACTAGAAATGATATTAGGGCCAGTTCACATCTCCGTTCGGATTTCCATTCGGGGAGTCTGCTTGGGGATCCCCCGAACGAAAATCTATACACATAAAACCGCGGACTCCATAGGCTATAATGGTATAATGGGGTCCGTGTGGTTTCCGCACGAATCCAGCAGCACTTTCCTCTCCGCATGTTTTGTGCGGAAACCGAGCAGAAACTACACGAACTCCATTATAGTCTATGGGGTCCGTGGGTTTCCCAGGTAAACCACTTTTTTATGCGTATAGGTTTCCGTTCAGGGGATCCCCAAGCAGACTCCCCGAATGGAAATCCAAACGGAGATGTGAAGCGGGCCTGACTCAGGTGGATCCTAATGGAGGAGATAGCCTTTAAATGATCACTTTATGAATTTATGGCCAAAGAAGGGTTAAATCTAAGATTTTCCACTCTGTGAAGTTCAGATGCGTCAAGTGTCTGTATAAGGGCTGAAGAGGATAACACTTCAGGTGCCCTCGGCCTAGAGACCAATTAGACACTTTCCTGGCACCAGATATGGTTCATGTCCTGGCACTGGAGCCGCCGCCATTATAGGATCTTCCCTTATTTACTGCGATAAAGTCACAGCGTAATTATATTGTAGAACTGCCAAGAGGGGCGAGCGAGCGGCATCACCCCAAAATCTCAGGGACCTCCTGCAACTACAAGTGTCAGAGAAACCCCACTATACCAAATAACAGCATGTTACATAGGACTGCAGGTGACATCTACTACATTATCTGTACTCAGAGAGTTATCACTGTGTTATCTGTGGTGTTACATAGGACTGCAGGTGACATCTACTACATTATCTGTACTCAGAGAGTTATCACTGTGTGTTATCTGTGGTGTTACATAGGACTGCAGGTGACATCTACTACATTATCTGTACTCAGAGAGTTATCACTGTGTTATCTGTGGTGTTACATAGGACTGCAGGTGACATCTACTACATTATCTGTACTCAGAGAGTTATCACTGTGTTATCTGTGTGTTACATAGGACTGCAGGTGATACTACTACATTATCTGTACTCAGAGAGTTATCACTGTGTTATCTGTGGTGTTACATAGGACTGCAGGTGACACTACTACATTACCTGTACTCAGAGAGTTATCACTGTGTTATCTGTGGTGTTACATAGGACTGCAGGTGACATCTACTACATTATCTGTACTCAGAGAGTTATCACTGTGTTATCTGTGGTGTTACATAGGACTGCAGGTGACACCTACTACATTATCTGTACTCAGAGAGTTATCACTGTGTTATCTGTGGTGTTACATAGGACTGCAGGTGACATCTACTACATTATCTGTACTCAGAGAGTTATCACTGTGTTATCTGTGGTGTTACATAGGACTGCAGGTGACACCTACTACATTATCTGTACTCAGAGAGTTATCACTGTGTTATCTGTGGTGTTACATAGGACTGCAGGTGACATCTACTACATTATCTGTACTCAGAGAGTTATCACTGTGTTATCTGTGGTGTTACATAGGACTGCAGGTGACATCTACTACATTATCTGTCCTCAGAGAGTTATCACTGTGTTATCTGTGGTGTTACATAGGACTGCAGGTGACACCTACTACATTATCTGTACTCAGAGAGTTATCACTGTGTTATCTGTGGTGTTACATAGGACTGCAGGTGACACTACTACATTATCTGTACTCAGAGAGTTATCACTGTGTTATCTGTGGTGTTACATAGGACTGCAGGTGACACTACTACATTATCTGTACTCAGAGAGTTATCACTGTGTTATCTGTGGTGTTACATAGGACTGCAGGTGACACCTACTACATTATCTGTACTCAGAGAGTTATCACTGTGTGTTATCTGTGGTGTTACATAGGACTGCAGGTGACATCTACTACATTATCTGTACTCAGAGAGTTATCACTGTGTTATCTGTGGTGTTACATAGGACTGCAGGTGACATCTACTACATTATCTGTACTCAGAGAGTTATCACTGTGTTATCTGTGGTGTTACATAGGACTGCAGGTGACATCTACTACATTATCTGTACTCAGAGAGTTATCACTGTGTTATCTGTGGTGTTACATAGGACTGCAGGTGACATCTACTACATTATCTGTACTCAGAGAGTTATCACTGTGTGTTATCTGTGGTGTTACATAGGACTGCAGGTGACATCTACTACATTATCTGTACTCAGAGAGTTATCACTGTGTTATCTGTGTGTTACATAGGACTGCAGGTGACATCTACTACATTATCTGTACTCAGAGAGTTATCACTGTGTGTTATCTGTGGTGTTACATAGGACTGCAGGTGACACCTACTACATTATCTGTACTCAGAGAGTTATCACTTTGTGTTATCTGTGGTGTTACATAGGACTGCAGGTGACATCTACTACATTATCTGTACTCAGAGAGTTATCACTGTGTTATCTGTGGTGTTACATAGGACTGCAGGTGACATCTACTACATTATCTGTACTCAGAGTTATCACTGTGTGTTATCTGTGGTGTTACATAGGACTGCAGGTGACATCTACTACATTATCTGTACTCAGAGAGTTATGACTGTGTTATCTGTGGTGTTACATAGGACTGCAGGTGACATCTACTACATTATCTGTACTCAGAGAGTTATCACTGTGTTATCTGTGGTGTTACATAGGACTGCAGGTGACATCTACTACATTATCTGTACTCAGAGAGTTATCACTGTGTTATATGTGGTGTTACATAGGACTGCAGGTGACATCTACTACATTATCTGTACTCAGAGAGTTATCACTGTGTGTTATCTGTGGTGTTACATAGGACTGCAGGTGACACTACTACATTATCTGTACTCAGAGAGTTATCACTGTGTTATCTGTGGTGTTACATAGGACTGCAGGTGACACTACTACATTATCTGTACTCAGAGTTATCACTGTGTGTTATCTGTGGTGTTACATAGGACTGCAGGTGACATCTACTACATTATCTGTACTCAGAGAGTTATCACTGTGTTATCTGTGGTGTTACATAGGACTGCAGGTGACACTACTACATTATCTGTACTCAGAGAGTTATCACTGTGTTATCTGTGGGGTTACATAGGACTGCATGTCACACATGCCACATATTAAAGATGATTTCTCATAACATGTGAAGAAGATATATGATGAGAGTTGTGATCATCACCCAGGCATCAATGACATGTACATGTATAGGGAACCGCCGGCAGACAGAGGTCTCAGTGTGGCCCTGAGTGCAGGAGGACCACGAGATGATTCATGGACAGATACAATGTTACAATCATCTGATACAATGTTACAATCATGTGATTACAGTCATCGTCAATGATGCCTCTGGTGAGGGCTTGTGTCACTACCCACAGGATAGAGGTTACACGTCAGCTCCTCTCCTAAACTGGAGACCCTTGGGGTAGGTGGGCTGATGTTTTACCTGTAGGCATGTTGTCGTCTTGGCCGCCTTCACCCATGGCTGGATCCTGTGTACCGTGCTCTCCTAGCAGAATGTGCCCTGACCCCACTGATCATCTCACTTTTCAGCTCCCAAATTCTGGTGAATGATTGACCTGCCGGGTTCTGCCCTCTGTCCGCTGCGCCAATGACATCTCTGTGAGGCTTCACTTATTGAGATGAGATGTGAGGACTAATTATCATGAACCTTTGGATCAGACTCACAGACAAGGTCTCAGTTGTCTCTGGAAGATGGAGTCACGAGAGCTAGACACTGGAATAGCCTTGTGAGATCTGCGAGGAGGATGAAAAGTTACAATGTGAATGGGAGTTTGTTCCTAATTTTCCGGTGTGTGATACAGAATGTCTGCTCATGTGATAGCAGGAGATCCGGCAGTAACATGGGTGACAGATCGGCTGACATGTACCTCATATCTAATGTCACTTCCCTGATACCTGTAAAGACCTAATACTTGTCACAGCTGAGGGTTTGTTATAATTGCATCCATAAGGTGCTGGGACAAGGCATTTTGGTGCCCTAGACAGAGTAGTAACAATGTGCACCCCCAGACCATAAATCCATTCAAAATTATAGTGATTGGTTTATTGGCATAGAAAAGGTTAATGGGAGCCTCCCTGATGGTGTATATAAGTGATTGGGCTAATGGGGATATTGCAGGGTCCAGTACCTGGCGTCTGGTGGTTACTCGCCTCCTCCGGCTGCAGCGGACCTGAGACTGCAGGGATCACGCTATACGGATTCTGAGCGGTAACATCACATTCCGGGATTCTGAAAAGAGATTCTACTTACCTAAACCATGCCCCAACACTGCTAACCTACTGCATGCCCTTCAACACATCCCAAACCCTAGAATAAGCAGACCCCCCAAATAAATACAGACCCCCCAAATAACCTTAGAATGTACCCCAAAGTACAGACCCAGGCCAATCCCCAGAATACAGACATAACTACAGACCCTACAGATAATAGAAAGAGATCCTAGAATAAATACAAGCCCCAAAAATTACTGCAGAACCAGACACCAAAATAAATGCAGACCCCAGGCCAAACTGCAGAGTAAATACACACCCCAGAATATATACAGACCCCCCAAAGCTGCAAACCTCCGATCAAAATAACCCCAAACAATTACACAACAGACCAAATCCTTACACAGAAGCTCCAGATCTCATCCTCTAATGGTTCTTTTCTGACCACAGCTCCTTCTATAATAACAGGTCCTGCACACATATGGTCATGTGACTATGGGTCCTTCAATATTGACAGTACCTACACACATATGGCCATGTGACTATGGGTCCTTCAATATTGACAGTACCTACACACATATGGCCATGTGACTATGGGTCCTTCAATATTGACAGTACCTACACACATATGGTCATGTGACTATGGGTCCTTCAATATTGACAGTACCTACACACATATGGCCATGTGACTATGGGTCCTTCAATATTGACAGTACCTACACACATATGGCCATGTGACTATGGGTCCTTCAATATTGACAGTACCTACACACATATGGTCATGTGACTATGGGTCCTTCAATATTGACAGTACCTACACACATATGGTCATGTGACTATGGGTCCTTCAATATTGACAGTACCTACACACATATGGTCATGTGACTATGGGTCCTTCAATATTGACAGTACCTACACACATATGGTCATGTGACTATGGGTCCTTCAATATTGACAGTACCTACACACATATGGCCATGTGACTATGGGTCTTTTTCAATTGACAATACTTGCACAGATATGGTTATGTGAACACAGTCCCTTTTACAGTAACAGAATCTGAACACTTTTGTAGGGTCTTGTGATCACAGGTCCTTCTACCGTAACAGGTCCTGCACACATATGGTCATGTGACTATGGGCCTTTCAATATTGACAGTACCTACACACATATGGTCATGTGACTATGGGCCTTTCAATATTGACAATACCTGCACAGTTATGGTCATGTGACCACAGTCCATTTTACAGTAACAGAATCTGAACACATTTTGCATGGTCTTGTGATCACAGGTCCTTCTACCGTAACAGGTCTTGTCTTGTTTGGGATCATTGGATGTCACAATTTCACAATTCGGTGTCACCCCCAAAACAGTTTTTTACTTGCTGGATGCAATTAATGAACATTGTGACTCACTGACAGCAAGCAGAGATCTTGAAAATGGTGAGGCTAAAGGTGAGGAGTAGAACGAAGCTTCTGCTTTTGCAGATTTTCCTGGAGAAGTGGCTTCAGAAGTCTGAGCACCGCTCGTCTCCCCACCGCTCGTCTCCCCTGTACTGATACAGTTATCCTCTCAGATGAGAGTCGATGCGGATTATTCTGGGTAGCCATAGTTTGCACCCCTGATTCTATATGTTAATGCCCTCATATATGGATCAGATGATTGGAGACTATGCGGTGCACTATAACTATCATCCAGCCAAGGGCCGGCCAGAAGGAGCAGCCAGTGGACCACAGATATCTGCACCTTGCATGGAGTGACCCCGCCATTGTCTGTATAATCCTCGGCAGTGGGGACGCTTGTCAGAGTTTCGTCATGTTTTTGCAGCATCTGGTTGTAGTTACTTTATATGGGACTGTTAATTTTTAAGAACAGCATTTATGGTTACAGCAGAAATAAAGCAAAGTCCCCGTGGATGGCAGTGACAGTTAACTCCTGCAGTGCCAGCCCTTGTTAGGTGCCCGCTGTGCTGGGAGAGAGGGGGAAGGGGCTGCTGTGAGGGTAAATCTACACAAGATTATTATATCCTATAATAGTGGGATTAAAGGCGATCTCCAGAAACACCCGGCCCTGTATAATGAAAGGGTTATAGTTATTTGCATTTTTGCAAGTGTTTTTGTGGAAAAAAGCAAAAAACTCATCCTTACGTAGCTCCAGATCTACACAGGACCGGGCTCAGGGTCTCATAGACAATATAAGTTAACGGACTCCGTAGACACGTAGTTGAATGCAGAATAAGAATATTTCACTTAAGCAAACAGTATGTAGAGTACTGTATGGTGACACGGCAGTCCTGCGCAGATCAGCTCTATTAAGCCTACCCAGCGGTACATATCACTCACAGGTAGATTGTTACTACTTCCCCTTTCTTTATTCCCTTCTTTTCTGGGCTCTTTCTCTGGCTACTATTATGTGGCGGCGGGGCCCCTGGAACGGGGATTTAGGAGGTGAGTATAAGGGGGGGTTTGTATGTTGTATGTAAATCCTAGACAATCCCTTTAAGAATGTGATAATCCCACACACTACACTAAGTAATACCCGCCCAGTCTTATGAGACCCCACGAGGCTGGAGAAGGGGCTTATAAGGAACAACTCACGGATAAGGCCGTATCACTAGGAATGTAGGACTACCTGTTCTCTAACCAGGGGCCCCGCCTTACATTAAAGGGCCACGCCTTACATTACAGAGCCCCGCCCAAAGGGCCTCACCTTACATTAAAGGGCCACGCCTTACATTACAGAGCCCCCGCCCAAAGGGACACGCTTACATTACAGAGGCCTGCCCAAAGGGACACGCCTTACATTAAAGGATCCCGCCTTAAATTACAGAGCCCCGCCCAAAGGGCCACACCTTACATTAAAGGATCCCGCCTTACATTACAGAGCCCCGCCCAAAGGGCCTCGCCTTACATTAAAGGGCCATGCCTTACATTACAGAGCCCCGCCCAAAGGGCCATACCTTACATTAAAGGATCCCGCCTTACATTACCGAGCCCCGCCCAAAGGGCCTCGCCTTACATTACAGAGGCCCACCCAAAGGGCCATGCCTTACATTACAGAGCCCCGCCCAAAGGGCCATACCTTACATTAAAGGATCCCGCCTTACATTACAGAGCCCCACCCAAAGGGCCATACCTTATGTGAAGAATATCGCCTTGCCCAGCCGCACCGCGTGTACTGGTGAATCACCTGCAGACGGGCGCTATAGTCACTGGCGTCTATCTGCTGTAAGGCCATTTGCAAGTATAAGTCCGTTACCCCCACAGAACTGGGGTTACTGGTCCCTCCAGGCACAGTTACCTCTGGGGTCCGGGCACCTGCGGAACCATCTGGCATGGTGATGTTTTCTGGTGCCAGCCTCTCAGGACTTTGCTCCGCCTCCTGCATGGCTATGGTAGCTTCCATATCCGCCATCTCCTGGAGTTCAGCAGCAACCAAGTCCTGCAGACGTTTGGTTATGCTTCTGGTCCCACCAGCCATCCACTGGAAGCCGTTGCCAAATAAAAGATAGGACAGAAAAAAGAAGAAGGGAGGGAACAGTACTGTACCAAACTTTCACCGTATTTTAAGCTTGATCTCATACCGCGCTCGTTCCATAGGATTGCCGCAATCCCCAGTGTCTGCGTGATAACACACCCACACACTGTTACCCTAATATCCCACCGCTGCCACCACTGTGAAGAATATCGCCTCGCTCAGCCGCCTGGCACGCCTGCGATCAAACTTCTTTCTTAACCTCCCACTCACACCGTGAGTAGACCGGGTCATAGGATAAAACGAAATGAGCGATATAAATTTTATATGTTTAATAACCCAAGTGGGTCGGTATGAATTAATAGCATATACAGAAATATACAATATTAATACGATCAAGCATAAACATACAAGCAAAAGAGCGATGATACCATACAAAACAAAGTAAAAGGGAAATAAAAGTTTAGAAAAGATACCTGAGCACACAGCTTTGTCCTAGCTGTCTCTCTTCCATGCTCAGCACAATGAATACTTGTAGTCCGTTTCTCTAGGCCACAGCAGAGTTTTGGGCCTAGGGCGCAAGCTTAAGCAAGTTGCATAAAACAATCCTTCTACATGCTGTCCAGAACTAGGCCCTCAAAGCATTCCTCAGTAGGGCAGGCCCTCTCATCTTCTCCCAGATCAGAGCTCCTTACTGCCTCTTTGCTGAATGACCCCAGAATCCAGGTCTGCCCACTGCATATGGCTAGTGCTCCACCCACCCCTTGCACCCAGGCAGCCCCCCTTCTCCCACCTTTGCAGAACCCTTGGAGAGAAGGGTGAAGTTAAGGCTTGCTATCCCCCATCCCATCTGGCCAGGGATAATAAAAGTGCCTGGCTATAGCAAGCCATCTCCAATGAACACACATAAAACCAGTGAAGCGTATCGTCCAGCAATGTGGACTCAACTAAAGCACCGCATTCCAAGTGGGGGAAGGACTGACCTAAGCAAGTAAAACACACTTCCAAGAAAGATATAAAACTGAGGGTCGGTTCATCACACCTTACATTAAAGGATCCCGCCTTACATTACAGAGCCCCGCCCAAAGGGCCTCACCTTACATTAAAGGATCCCACCTTACATTACCGAGCCCCGCCCAAAGGGCCACACCTTACATTGAAGGATCCCACCTTACATTACAGAGCCCCGCCCAAAGGGCCACACCTTACATTAAAGGATCCCACCTTACATTACCGAGCCCCGCCCAAAGGGCCACACCTTACATTAAAGGGCCTCGCCTTACATTACAGAGCCCCACGCAAAGGGCCTTGCCTTACATTAAAGGGCCTCGCCTTACATTAAAGGGCCACGCCTTATATTACAGAGCCCCACCCAAAGGGCCACAACTTACATTAAAGGTCCCCGCCTTATATTAAAGGTCTCAGCCACTTTCAGACCAATGCCAAGAGACCAATGTGATTGTATAATAAATAGTTGTACAATTCTCCAGTCTACTTTCTGTATAAATTCCTCACAGTTTCCTAGATCTCTGCTTGCTGTCATTTATTCTGCTTACCTCTAGTGGATGAAATTCTATCCATGGTCATGTGATGTACGGTCCATGGTCATGTGATGGTTATGTGATGAGCACACAGGTGCGTGACTCATTACCAGGCAGATGTCTGATTACTATACTGTGACTGTAACGAGCCGTGCACCTGTGTGCTCATCACATAACCATCACATGACCATGGACCGCACATCACATGACTATGGACCGTACATCACATGACCGTAGACTGATATTTATCCACTGAGAATAAGCAGAATAGATAACAGCAAGCAGAGATGCAGAACGTTTCATTATACAGACAGTAACCCTGACAGGTCTCTCAATATTGGGCTGAAAGTGGCCGAGCCCTTTAAGTAATGAAAATCTGACTTGGGATTCAGAATTTCTATCAAATTCACAAAAACACAACGGTCGTTGAAATTGCTTCATGTCCGCTGCGGGTATTCAGTCAATACCATGTCAAAATATGCCGCGTGAAAAAACCAGCTGCCGCAGCCTTTATTCACTGTTGTGTGAATGTAGCCATAGTCTGAAGCATTAAACCCTCCCTGTCCTCGTCCTGCTTATACAGCTGGTGGGCTTGTTACATGTGTCCTGGGGCTACATTACTTGCAAACTAACTTCTAGGCACTAATGATAGGACTATTATACCATATACAATGGCATCTGGATGCTGGAGGGGTTTTGGCCCTCAGCAGACATATCATCCTAGCCTGAAAGAATCCTAGATCTGTAGAGGCAGGAAGGATTTAGAGCTATTGCATGTAACAGAATCTTTCCACTCACTGACAGCAAGCAGAGATCTAGAAAATGTGGAGAGATTACATTAAATAGTTGCCTTTCCCCTTTACATAAGGCTGAAATCCCACTTTAATCAGAGGTAACATATACACGCACACAAATATATATACACTCTGTCTACTACATATCATACGAGGTGAGGAGGCGAGGGGAGTATTCCCTGGGCTCAGCGCACGCTCTGCCTCACTGACAGCTCTACAACTATCGGACACTTATCAGCATCGCTTTTATTAGGGGATAATTTTCGCAGCTCATGTAACTTATTTACAGCTAATAGATTACGCCAGATGAGATAACACAGGCCGTGACGCTCTCCGGCAAAGATAGGAAAGGACAATATAGAAACAGGTCAATGGAAACGTACAGATAGACGGACACGGAACAGAGGGAGAGACGCGGAACAGATAGATGGACACGGAACAGAGGGAGAGACGCGGAACAGAGGGATAGACGCGGAACAGATAGACGGACACGGAACAGAGGGAGAGACGCGGAACAGAGGGATAGACGCGGAACAGATAGACGGACACGGAACAGAGGGAGAGACGCGGAACAGAGGGATAGACGCGGAACAGATAGACGGACACGGAACAGAGGGATAGACGCGGAACAGATAGATGGACACGGAACAGAGGGAGAGACGCGGAACAGAGGGATAGACGCGGAACAGATAGACGGACACGGAACAGAGGGAGAGACGCGGAACAGAGGGATAGACGCGGAACAGATAGACGGACACGGAACAGAGGGAGAGACGCGGAACAGAGGGATAGACGCGGAACAGATAGACGGACACGGAACAGAGGGAGAGACGCGGAACAGAGGGATAGACGCGGAACAGATAGACGGACACGGAACAGAGGGATAGACGCGGAACAGATAGACGGACACGGAACAGAGGGAGAGACGCGGAACAGAGGGATAGACACGGAACAGATAGACGGACACGGAACAGAGGGATAGACGCGGAACAGATAGACGGACGCGGAACAGAGGGATAGACGCGAAACAGAGGGATAGACGCGGAACAGATAGACGGACACGGAACAGAGGTATAGACGCGGAACAGAGGGATAGACGCGGAACAGAGGGATAGACGTGGAACAGATAGACGGACACGGAACAGAGGGAGAGACGCGGAACAGAGGGATAGACGCGGAACAGAGGGAGAGACGCGGAACAGAGGGATAGACACGGAACAGATAGACGGACGCGGAACAGACAGACGGACACGGAACAGAGGGAGAGACGCGGAACAGATAGACGGACACGGAACAGAGGGAGAGACGCGGAACAGAGGGATAGACGCGGAACAGATAGACGGACACGGAACAGAGGGAGAGACGCGGAACAGAGGGATAGACGCGGAACAGAGGGAGAGACGCGGAACAGAGGGAGAGACGCGGAACAGAGGGATAGACGCGGAACAGATAGACGGACACGGAACAGAGGGAGAGACGCGGAACAGAGGGATAGACGCGGAACAGATAGACGGACACGGAACAGAGGGAGAGACGCGGAACAGATAGACGGACACGGAACAGAGGGAGAGACGCGGAACAGAGGGAGAGACGCGGAACAGATAGACGGACACGGAACAGAGGGATAGATGCGGAACAGATAGACGGATGCGGAACAGAGGGATAGACGCGAAACAGAGGGATAGATGCGGAACAGATAGACGGATGCGGAACAGAGGGATAGACGCGAAACAGAGGGATAGACGCGGAACAGATAGACGGACACGGAACAGAGGGAGAGACGCGGAACAGATAGATGGACACGGAACAGAGGGATAGACGCGGAACAGAGGGATAGACGCGGAACAGAGGGATAGACGTGGAACAGATAGACGGACACGGAACAGAGGGAGAGATGCGGAACAGAGGGATAGACGCGGAACAGATAGACGGACACGGAACAGAGGGAGAGACGCGGAACAGATACACGGACACGGAACAGAGGGAGAGACGCGGAACAGAGGGATAGACACGGAACAGATAGACGGACACGGAACAGAGGGATAGACGCGGAACAGATAGACGGATACGGAACAGAGGGAGAGACGCGGAACAGATAGATGGACATGGAACAGAGGGATAGATGTGGAACAGATAGACGGACACGGAACAGAGGGATAGATGCGGAACAGATAGACGGATGCGGAACAGAGGGATAGACGCGAAACAGAGGGATAGACGCGGAACAGATAGACGGACACGGAACAGAGGGATAGACGCGGAACAGATAGACGGATACGGAACAGAGGGAGAGACGCGGAACAGATAGATGGACACGGAACAGAGGGATAGACGCGGAACAGAGGGATAGACGCGGAACAGAGGGAGAGACGCGGAACAGAGGGATAGACGCGGAACAGATAGACGGACACGGAACAGAGGGATAGACGCGGAACAGATAGACGGACACGGAACAGAGGGAGAGACGCGGAACAGAGGGAGAGACGCGGAACAGAGGGATAGACGCGGAACAGATAGACGGACACGGAACAGAGGGAGAGACGCGAAACAGAGGGATAGACGCGGAACAGATGGACACGGAACAGAGGGAGAGACGCGGAACAGAGGGATAGACGCGGAACAGAGGGATAGACGCGGAACAGATAGACGGACACGGAACAGAGGGAGAGACACGGAACAGAGGGATAGATAGACGGACACGGAACAGAGGGATAGACGCGGAACAGATAGACGGACACGGAACAGAGGGAGAGACGCGGAACAGAGGGAGAGACGCGGAACAGAGGGATAGACGCGGAACAGATAGACGGACACGGAACAGAGGGAGAGACACGGAACAGAGGGATAGACGCGGAACAGATAGACGGACACGGAACAGAGGGAGAGACGCGGAACAGAGGGATAGACGCGGAACAGATGGACACGGAACAGAGGGAGAGACGCGGAACAGATAGACGGACACAGAACAGAGGGATAGACGCGGAACAGAGGGATAGACGCGGAACAGAGGGATAGACGCGGAACAGAGGGATAGACGCGGAACAGATAGACGGACATGGAACAGAGGGAGAGACGCGGAACAGAGGGATAGACGCGGAACAGATAGACGGACACGGAACAGAGGGATAGACGCGGAACAGATAGACGGACACGGAACAGAGGGAGAGACGCGGAACATAGGGATAGACGCGGAACAGATAGACGGACACGGAACAGAGGGAGAGACGCGGAACAGAGGGATAGACACGGAACAGATAGACGGACACGGAACAGAGGGATAGACGCGGAACAGATAGACGGATACGGAACAGAGGGAGAGACGCGGAACAGATAGATGGACACGGAACAGAGGGATAGATGTGGAACAGATAGACGGACACGGAACAGAGGGATAGATGCGGAACAGATAGACGGATGCGGAACAGAGGGAGAGACGCGGAACAGAGGGATAGACGCGGAACAGATGGACACGGAACAGAGGGAGAGACGCGGAACAGATAGACGGACACAGAACAGAGCGATAGACGCGGAACAGAGGGATAGACGCGGAACAGAGGGATAGACGCGGAACAGAGGGATAGACGCGGAACAGATAGACGGACATGGAACAGAGGGAGAGACGCGGAACAGAGGGATAGACGCGGAACAGATAGACGGACACGGAACAGAGGGAGAGACGCGGAACAGAGGGATAGACGCGGAACAGATAGACGGACACGGAACAGAGGGATAGACGCGGAACAGATAGACGGACACGGAACAGAGGGAGAGACGCGGAACATAGGGATAGACGCGGAACAGATAGACGGACACGGAACAGAGGGAGAGACGCGGAACAGAGGGATAGACACGGAACAGATAGACGGACACGGAACAGAGGGATAGACGCGGAACAGATAGACGGATACGGAACAGAGGGAGAGACGCGGAACAGATAGATGGACACGGAACAGAGAGATAGATGTGGAACAGATAGACGGACACGGAACAGAGGGATAGATGCGGAACAGATAGACGGATGCGGAACAGAGGGATAGACGCGAAACAGAGGGATAGACGCGGAACAGATAGACGGACACGGAACAGAGGGATAGACGCGGAACAGAGGGATAGACGCGGAACAGATAGACGGACACGGAACAGAGGGATAGACGCGGAACAGATAGACGGACACGGAACAGAGGGAGAGACGCGGAACAGAGGGAGAGACGCGGAACAGATAGACGGACACGGAACAGAGGGAGAGACGCGGAACAGAGGGATAGACGCGGAACAGATGGACACGGAACAGAGGGAGAGACGCGGAACAGAGAGATAGACGCGGAACAGAGGGATAGACGCGGAACAGATAGACGGACACGGAACAGAGGGATAGACGCGGAACAGATAGACGGACACGGAACAGAGGGAGAGACGCGGAACAGAGGGAGAGACGCGGAACAGAGGGATAGACGCGGAACAGATAGACGGACACGGAACAGAGGGAGAGACGCGGAACAGAGGGATAGACGCGGAACAGATAGACGGACACGGAACAGAGGGAGAGACGCGGAACAGAGGGATAGACGCGGAACAGATGGACACGGAACAGAGGGAGAGACGCGGAACAGATAGACGGACACAGAACAGAGGGATAGACGCGGAACAGAGGGATTGACGCGGAACAGAGGGATAGACGCGGAACAGAGGGATAGACGCGGAACAGAGGGATAGACGCGGAACAGATAGACGGACATGGACCAGAGGGAGAGACGCGGAACAGAGGGATAGACGCGGAACAGATGGACACGGAACAGAGGGAGAGACGCGGAACAGAGAGATAGACGCGGAACAGAGGGATAGACGCGGAACAGATAGACGGACACGGAACAGAGGGATAGACGCGGAACAGATAGACGGACACGGAACAGAGGGAGAGACGCGGAACAGAGGGAGAGACGCGGAACAGAGGGAACAGATAGACGGACACGGAACAGAGGGAGAGACGCGGAACAGAGGGATAGACGCGGAACAGATAGACGGACACGGAACAGAGGGAGAGACGCGGAACAGATAGACGGACACAGAACAGAGGGATAGACGCGGAACAGAGGGATTGACGCGGAACAGAGGGATAGACGCGGAACAGAGGGATAGACGCGGAACAGAGGGATAGACGCGGAACAGATAGACGGACATGGAACAGAGGGAGAGACGCGGAACAGAGGGATAGACGCGGAACAGAGGGATAGACGCGGAACAGATAGACGGACACAGAACAGAGGGATAGACGCGGAACAGAGGGATAGACGCGGAACAGAGGGAGAGACGCGGAACAGAGGGATAGACGCGGAACAGATGGACGGACACGGAACAGAGGGAGAGACGCGGAACAGAGGGATAGACGCGGAACAGATAGACGGACACGGAACAGAGGGAGAGACGCGGAACAGAGGGATAGACGCGGAACAGATGGACACGGAGCAGAGGGAGAGACGTGGAACAGATAGACGGACACAGAACAGAGGGATAGACGCGGAACAGAGGGATAGACGCGGAACAGAGGGATAGACGCGGAACAGATAGACGGACATGGAACAGAGGGATAGACGCGGAACAGAGGGATAGACGCGGAACAGAGGGATAGACGCGGAACAGATAGACGGACACGGAACAGAGGGAGAGACGCGGAACAGAGGGAACAGATAGACGGACATGGAACAGAGGGAGAGACGCGGAACAGATAGACGGACACGGAACAGATAGACGGACGCGGAACAGATAATCGGACACAGGACAGAGGGATAGACGCGGAACAGATAGACAGACACGGAACAGAGGGAGAGACGCGGAACAGAGGGATAGACGCGGAACAGATAGACGGACACGGAACAGAGGGATAGACGCGGAACAGATAGACGGACACGGAACAGAGGGAGAGACGCGGAACAGATAGACGGACACGGAACAGAGGGATAGACGCGGAACAGAGGGATAGACGCGGAACAGAGGGATAGACGCGGAACAGAGGGATAGACGCGGAACAGAGGGATAGACGTGGAACAGAGGGAGAGACGCGGAACAGATAGACGGACACGGAACAGAGGGAGAGACGCGGAACAGAGGGATAGAGGCGGAACAGAGGGATAGACGCGGAACAGAGGGATAGACGCGGAACAGATAGACGGACACGGAACAGAGGGAGAGACGCGGAACAGATAGACGGACACGAAACAGATAGACGGACGCGGAACAGATAATCGGACACAGGACAGAGGGATAGACGCGGAACAGATAGACGGACACGGAACAGATAGACGGACGCGGAACAGATAATCGGACACAGGACAGAGGGATAGACGCGGAACAGAGGGATAGACGCGGAACAGAGGGATAGACGCGGAACAGAGGGATAGACGCGGAACAGATAGACGGACATGGAACAGAGGGATAGACGCGGAACAGATAGACGGACGTGGAACAGAGGGAGAGACGCGGAACAGAGGGATAGACGCGGAACAGAGGGATAGACGCGGAACAGAGGGAGAGACGCGGAACAGATAGACGGACGCGGAACAGATAATCGGACACAGGACAGAGGGATAGACGCGGAACAGATAGACAGACACGGAACAGAGGGAGAGACGCGGAACAGAGGGATAGACGCGGAACAGATAGACGGACATGGAACAGAGGGAGAGACGCGGAACAGAGGGATAGACGTGGAACAGAGGGATAGACGCGGAACAGAGGGATAGATGCGGAACAGATAGATGGACACGGAACAGATAGACGGACGCGGAACATATAGACGGACACGGAACAGAGGGATAGACGCGGAACAGAGGGATAGACGCGGAACAGAGGGATAGACGCGGAACAGAGGGATAGACGCGGAACAGATAGACGGACATGGAACAGAGGGAGAGACGCGGAACAGAGGGATAGACGCGGAACAGATAGACGGACACGGAACAGAGGGATAGACGCGGAACAGATAGACGGACACGGAACAGAGGGAGAGACGCGGAACATAGGGATAGACGCGGAACAGATAGACGGACACGGAACAGAGGGAGAGACGCGGAACAGAGGGATAGACACGGAACAGATAGACGGACACGGAACAGAGGGATAGACGCGGAACAGATAGACGGATACGGAACAGAGGGAGAGACGCGGAACAGATAGATGGACACGGAACAGAGGGATAGATGTGGAACAGATAGACGGACACGGAACAGAGGGATAGATGCGGAACAGATAGACGGATGCGGAACAGAGGGAGAGACGCGGAACAGAGGGATAGACGCGGAACAGATGGACACGGAACAGAGGGAGAGACGCGGAACAGATAGACGGACACAGAACAGAGCGATAGACGCGGAACAGAGGGATAGACGCGGAACAGAGGGATAGACGCGGAACAGAGGGATAGACGCGGAACAGATAGACGGACATGGAACAGAGGGAGAGACGCGGAACAGAGGGATAGACGCGGAACAGATAGACGGACACGGAACAGAGGGAGAGACGCGGAACAGAGGGATAGACGCGGAACAGATAGACGGACACGGAACAGAGGGATAGACGCGGAACAGATAGACGGACACGGAACAGAGGGAGAGACGCGGAACATAGGGATAGACGCGGAACAGATAGACGGACACGGAACAGAGGGAGAGACGCGGAACAGAGGGATAGACACGGAACAGATAGACGGACACGGAACAGAGGGATAGACGCGGAACAGATAGACGGATACGGAACAGAGGGAGAGACGCGGAACAGATAGATGGACACGGAACAGAGAGATAGATGTGGAACAGATAGACGGACACGGAACAGAGGGATAGATGCGGAACAGATAGACGGATGCGGAACAGAGGGATAGACGCGAAACAGAGGGATAGACGCGGAACAGATAGACGGACACGGAACAGAGGGATAGACGCGGAACAGAGGGATAGACGCGGAACAGATAGACGGACACGGAACAGAGGGATAGACGCGGAACAGATAGACGGACACGGAACAGAGGGAGAGACGCGGAACAGAGGGAGAGACGCGGAACAGATAGACGGACACGGAACAGATAGACGGACGCGGAACAGATAATCGGACACAGGACAGAGGGATAGACGCGGAACAGAGGGATAGACGCGGAACAGAGGGATAGACGCGGAACAGAGGGATAGACGCGGAACAGATAGACGGACATGGAACAGAGGGATAGACGCGGAACAGATAGACGGACGTGGAACAGAGGGAGAGACGCGGAACAGAGGGATAGACGCGGAACAGAGGGATAGACGCGGAACAGAGGGAGAGACGCGGAACAGATAGACGGACGCGGAACAGATAATCGGACACAGGACAGAGGGATAGACGCGGAACAGATAGACAGACACGGAACAGAGGGAGAGACGCGGAACAGAGGGATAGACGCGGAACAGATAGACGGACATGGAACAGAGGGAGAGACGCGGAACAGAGGGATAGACGTGGAACAGAGGGATAGACGCGGAACAGAGGGATAGATGCGGAACAGATAGATGGACACGGAACAGATAGACGGACGCGGAACATATAGACGGACACGGAACAGAGGGATAGACGCGGAACAGAGGGATAGACGCGGAACAGAGGGATAGACGCGGAACAGAGGGATAGACGCGGAACAGATAGACGGACATGGAACAGAGGGAGAGACGCGGAACAGAGGGATAGACGCGGAACAGATAGACGGACACGGAACAGAGGGATAGACGCGGAACAGATAGACGGACACGGAACAGAGGGAGAGACGCGGAACATAGGGATAGACGCGGAACAGATAGACGGACACGGAACAGAGGGAGAGACGCGGAACAGAGGGATAGACACGGAACAGATAGACGGACACGGAACAGAGGGATAGACGCGGAACAGATAGACGGATACGGAACAGAGGGAGAGACGCGGAACAGATAGATGGACACGGAACAGAGGGATAGATGTGGAACAGATAGACGGACACGGAACAGAGGGATAGATGCGGAACAGATAGACGGATGCGGAACAGAGGGAGAGACGCGGAACAGAGGGATAGACGCGGAACAGATGGACACGGAACAGAGGGAGAGACGCGGAACAGATAGACGGACACAGAACAGAGCGATAGACGCGGAACAGAGGGATAGACGCGGAACAGAGGGATAGACGCGGAACAGAGGGATAGACGCGGAACAGATAGACGGACATGGAACAGAGGGAGAGACGCGGAACAGAGGGATAGACGCGGAACAGATAGACGGACACGGAACAGAGGGAGAGACGCGGAACAGAGGGATAGACGCGGAACAGATAGACGGACACGGAACAGAGGGATAGACGCGGAACAGATAGACGGACACGGAACAGAGGGAGAGACGCGGAACATAGGGATAGACGCGGAACAGATAGACGGACACGGAACAGAGGGAGAGACGCGGAACAGAGGGATAGACACGGAACAGATAGACGGACACGGAACAGAGGGATAGACGCGGAACAGATAGACGGATACGGAACAGAGGGAGAGACGCGGAACAGATAGATGGACACGGAACAGAGAGATAGATGTGGAACAGATAGACGGACACGGAACAGAGGGATAGATGCGGAACAGATAGACGGATGCGGAACAGAGGGATAGACGCGAAACAGAGGGATAGACGCGGAACAGATAGACGGACACGGAACAGAGGGATAGACGCGGAACAGAGGGATAGACGCGGAACAGATAGACGGACACGGAACAGAGGGATAGACGCGGAACAGATAGACGGACACGGAACAGAGGGAGAGACGCGGAACAGAGGGAGAGACGCGGAACAGATAGACGGACACGGAACAGAGGGAGAGACGCGGAACAGAGGGATAGACGCGGAACAGATGGACACGGAACAGAGGGAGAGACGCGGAACAGAGAGATAGACGCGGAACAGAGGGATAGACGCGGAACAGATAGACGGACACGGAACAGAGGGATAGACGCGGAACAGATAGACGGACACGGAACAGAGGGAGAGACGCGGAACAGAGGGAGAGACGCGGAACAGAGGGATAGACGCGGAACAGATAGACGGACACGGAACAGAGGGAGAGACGCGGAACAGAGGGATAGACGCGGAACAGATAGACGGACACGGAACAGAGGGAGAGACGCGGAACAGAGGGATAGACGCGGAACAGATGGACACGGAACAGAGGGAGAGACGCGGAACAGATAGACGGACACAGAACAGAGGGATAGACGCGGAACAGAGGGATTGACGCGGAACAGAGGGATAGACGCGGAACAGAGGGATAGACGCGGAACAGAGGGATAGACGCGGAACAGATAGACGGACATGGAACAGAGGGAGAGACGCGGAACAGAGGGATAGACGCGGAACAGATGGACACGGAACAGAGGGAGAGACGCGGAACAGAGAGATAGACGCGGAACAGAGGGATAGACGCGGAACAGATAGACGGACACGGAACAGAGGGAGAGACGCGGAACAGAGGGAGAGACGCGGAACAGAGGGATAGACGCGGAACAGATAGACGGACACGGAACAGAGGGAGAGACGCGGAACAGAGGGATAGACGCGGAACAGATAGACGGACACGGAACAGAGGGAGAGACGCGGAACAGATAGACGGACACAGAACAGAGGGATAGACGCGGAACAGAGGGATTGACGCGGAACAGAGGGATAGACGCGGAACAGAGGGATAGACGCGGAACAGAGGGATAGACGCGGAACAGATAGACGGACATGGAACAGAGGGAGAGACGCGGAACAGAGGGATAGACGCGGAACAGAGGGATAGACGCGGAACAGATAGACGGACACAGAACAGAGGGATAGACGCGGAACAGAGGGATAGACGCGGAACAGAGGGATAGACGCGGAACAGATAGACGGACACAGAACAGAGGGATAGACGCGGAACAGAGGGATAGACGCGGAACAGAGGGAGAGACGCGGAACAGAGGGATAGACGCGGAACAGATGGACGGACACGGAACAGAGGGAGAGACGCGGAACAGAGGGATAGACGCGGAACAGATAGACGGACACGGAACAGAGGGAGAGACGCGGAACAGAGGGATAGACGCGGAACAGATGGACACGGAGCAGAGGGAGAGACGTGGAACAGATAGACGGACACAGAACAGAGGGATAGACGCGGAACAGAGGGATAGACGCGGAACAGAGGGATAGACGCGGAACAGATAGACGGACATGGAACAGAGGGAGAGACGCAGAACAGAGGGATAGACGCGGAACAGAGGGATAGACGCGGAACAGATAGACGGACACAGAACAGAGGGATAGACGCGGAACAGAGGGATAGACGCGGAACAGAGGGATAGACGCGGAACAGAGGGATAGACGCGGAACAGATAGACGGACGTGGAACAGAGGGAGAGACGCGGAACAGAGGGATAGACGCGGAACAGAGGGATAGACGCGGAACAGATAGACGGACACGGAACAGAGGGAGAGACGCGGAACAGAGGGAACAGATAGACGGACATGGAACAGAGGGAGAGACGCGGAACAGATAGACGGACACGGAACAGATAGACGGACGCGGAACAGATAATCGGACACAGGACAGAGGGATAGACGCGGAACAGATAGACAGACACGGAACAGAGGGAGAGACGCGGAACAGAGGGATAGACGCGGAACAGATAGACGGACACGGAACAGAGGGATAGACGCGGAACAGATAGACGGACACGGAACAGAGGGAGAGACGCGGAACAGATAGACGGACACGGAACAGAGGGATAGACGCGGAACAGAGGGATAGACGCGGAACAGAGGGATAGACGCGGAACAGAGGGATAGACGCGGAACAGAGGGATAGACGTGGAACAGAGGGAGAGACGCGGAACAGATAGACGGACACGGAACAGAGGGAGAGACGCGGAACAGAGGGATAGAGGCGGAACAGAGGGATAGACGCGGAACAGAGGGATAGACGCGGAACAGATAGACGGACACGGAACAGAGGGAGAGACGCGGAACAGATAGACGGACACGAAACAGATAGACGGACGCGGAACAGATAATCGGACACAGGACAGAGGGATAGACGCGGAACAGATAGACGGACACGGAACAGATAGACGGACGCGGAACAGATAATCGGACACAGGACAGAGGGATAGACGCGGAACAGAGGGATAGACGCGGAACAGAGGGATAGACGCGGAACAGAGGGATAGACGCGGAACAGATAGACGGACATGGAACAGAGGGATAGACGCGGAACAGATAGACGGACGTGGAACAGAGGGAGAGACGCGGAACAGAGGGATAGACGCGGAACAGAGGGATAGACGCGGAACAGAGGGAGAGACGCGGAACAGATAGACGGACGCGGAACAGATAATCGGACACAGGACAGAGGGATAGACGCGGAACAGATAGACAGACACGGAACAGAGGGAGAGACGCGGAACAGAGGGATAGACGCGGAACAGATAGACGGACATGGAACAGAGGGAGAGACGCGGAACAGAGGGATAGACGTGGAACAGAGGGATAGACGCGGAACAGAGGGATAGATGCGGAACAGATAGATGGACACGGAACAGATAGACGGACGCGGAACATATAGACGGACACGGAACAGAGGGATAGACGCGGAACAGAGGGATAGACGCGGAACAGATAGATGGACACGGAACAGATAGACGGACGCGGAACATATAGACGGACACGGAACAGAGGGATAGACGCGGAACAGAGGGATAGACGCGGAACAGATAGACGGACGCGGAACAGATAATCGGACACAGGACAGAGGGATAGACGCGGAACAGAGGGATAGACCCGGAACAGATAGACGGACACGGATGCGGAACAGATAGATGGACACGGAACAGATAGACGGACGCGGAACATATAGACGGACACGGAACAGAGGGAGAGACGCGGAACAGAGGGATAGACGCGGAACAGAGGGATAGACGCGGAACAGAGGGAGAGACGCGGAACAGATAGACGGACGCGGAACAGATAATCGGACACAGGACAGAGGGATAGACGCGGAACAGATAGACGGACACAGAACAGAGGGATAGACGCGGAACAGAGGGATAGACGCGGAACAGAGGGAGAGACGCGGAACAGAGGGATAGACGCGGAACAGATGGACGGACACGGAACAGAGGGAGAGACGCGGAACAGAGGGATAGACGCGGAACAGATAGACGGACACGGAACAGAGGGAGAGACGCGGAACAGAGGGATAGACGCGGAACAGATGGACACGGAACAGAGGGAGAGACGTGGAACAGATAGACGGACACAGAACAGAGGGATAGACGCGGAACAGAGGGATAGACGCGGAACAGAGGGATAGACGCGGAACAGATAGACGGACATGGAACAGAGGGAGAGACGCAGAACAGAGGGATAGACGCGGAACAGAGGGATAGACGCGGAACAGATAGACGGACACAGAACAGAGGGATAGACGCGGAACAGAGGGATAGACGCGGAACAGAGGGATAGACGCGGAACAGAGGGATAGACGCGGAACAGATAGACGGACGTGGAACAGAGGGAGAGACGCGGAACAGAGGGATAGACGCGGAACAGAGGGATAGACGCGGAACAGATAGACGGACACGGAACAGAGGGAGAGACGCGGAACAGAGGGAACAGATAGACGGACATGGAACAGAGGGAGAGACGCGGAACAGATAGACGGACACGGAACAGATAGACGGACGCGGAACAGATAATCGGACACAGGACAGAGGGATAGACGCGGAACAGAGGGAGAGACGCGGAACAGAGGGATAGACGCGGAACAGATAGACGGACACGGAACAGAGGGATAGACGCGGAACAGATAGACGGACACGGAACAGAGGGAGAGACGCGGAACAGATAGACGGACACGGAACAGAGGGATAGACGCGGAACAGAGGGATAGACGCGGAACAGAGGGATAGACGCGGAACAGAGGGATAGACGCGGAACAGAGGGATAGACGTGGAACAGAGGGAGAGACGCGGAACAGATAGACGGACACGGAACAGAGGGAGAGACGCGGAACAGAGGGATAGAGGCGGAACAGAGGGATAGACGCGGAACAGAGGGATAGACGCGGAACAGATAGACGGACACGGAACAGAGGGAGAGACGCGGAACAGATAGACGGACACGAAACAGATAGACGGACGCGGAACAGATAATCGGACACAGGACAGAGGGATAGACGCGGAACAGATAATCGGACACAGGACAGAGGGATAGACGCGGAACAGAGGGATAGACGCGGAACAGAGGGATAGACGCGGAACAGAGGGATAGACGCGGAACAGATAGACGGACATGGAACAGAGGGATAGACGCGGAACAGATAGACGGACGTGGAACAGAGGGAGAGACGCGGAACAGAGGGATAGACGCGGAACAGAGGGATAGACGCGGAACAGAGGGAGAGACGCGGAACAGATAGACGGACGCGGAACAGATAATCGGACACAGGACAGAGGGATAGACGCGGAACAGATAGACAGACACGGAACAGAGGGAGAGACGCGGAACAGAGGGATAGACGCGGAACAGATAGACGGACATGGAACAGAGGGAGAGACGCGGAACAGAGGGATAGACGTGGAACAGAGGGATAGACGCGGAACAGAGGGATAGATGCGGAACAGATAGATGGACACGGAACAGATAGACGGACGCGGAACATATAGACGGACACGGAACAGAGGGATAGACGCGGAACAGAGGGATAGACGCGGAACAGATAGATGGACACGGAACAGATAGACGGACGCGGAACATATAGACGGACACGGAACAGAGGGATAGACGCGGAACAGAGGGATAGACGCGGAACAGATAGACGGACGCGGAACAGATAATCGGACACAGGACAGAGGGATAGACGCGGAACAGAGGGATAGACCCGGAACAGATAGACGGACACGGATGCGGAACAGATAGATGGACACGGAACAGATAGACGGACGCGGAACATATAGACGGACACGGAACAGAGGGAGAGACGCGGAACAGAGGGATAGACGCGGAACAGAGGGATAGACGCGGAACAGAGGGAGAGACGCGGAACAGATAGACGGACGCGGAACAGATAATCGGACACAGGACAGAGGGATAGACGCGGAACAGATAGACAGACACGGAACAGAGGGAGAGACGCGGAACAGAGGGATAGACGCGGAACAGATAGACGGACATGGAACAGAGGGAGAGACGCGGAACAGAGGGATAGACGTGGAACAGAGGGATAGACGCGGAACAGAGGGATAGATGCGGAACAGATAGATGGACACGGAACAGATAGACGGACGCGGAACATATAGACGGACACGGAACAGAGGGATAGACGCGGAACAGAGGGATAGACGCGGAACAGATAGACGGACGCGGAACAGATAATCGGACACAGGACAGAGGGATAGACGCGGAACAGAGGGATAGACCCGGAACAGATAGACGGACACGGAACAGATAGACGGACGCGGAACAGATAGACGGACACGGAACAGAGGGATAGACGCGGAACAGAGGGATAGACGCGGAACAGAGGGATAGACGCGGAACAGAGGGATAGACACGGAACAGAGGGATAGACGCGGAACAGATAGATGGATAGTGCAGGACAGATTATAATAAATGACTATATACAGCTTTATCACTGGAAAGGTTCTTGATCTTCCTCATGTTGTGTTCTAGTTTTCAAGATCTCTGCTTACAGTGAGTGAAATAGAACATTCTCATTTGTATCCTGACTTCAAAAGGAATGGGAAATATATAGGATGCTCTCAGGCCTCTTGTGACGCTTTTGCTGGATCTAATGTCTGTTCTTTGATGTTGGTTTTGCATCAGTTCTGTTCCGTTTTCCTGTTTTTGATGGCCGAGTGTCATCAGTTTTGCATTAGGATGACTTTCATTGATCTTAAATGTAAAGCGGACGTCAGTTAACATCAGTTAATATAAAGGGTCAATTGCTTTCTATGTGTGTCTGTGAAAACAGACAAAGGTAGTGCAGGTCAGTTTTTTTGACTGGTCATGTGAATGGGCACATTGACCTACATTTACTAAGGCATTTGCACCTAGAAAGCTGAGCTGCAGTTTTGGTGCAGTGTGTCTCATCTCAGCCTCTGCGCCCCACTTGCCACTTTTTTTTTTTTTTTTTTTAAGATAGAGTGGGGTGCCCGGTCCACCAGATTTACTATAACTTATGCCAGAAGCGCCTGGTGGGGAATCAATTAAGACTAGAGGAAGGATCTGCAGTTTTACTAAGTTCCACCCATTGAATTTCATGTGTGCAAGAGGCCTTAATGTTCTTTGCTTTTATGCCGTGACGGACATTAAAGGACAGGCGCAGACAGAGCCCCCTCCTTGTGGTGTCCACCCACATGTACCCCAATATAAAAAAAACATGACCAAAGCTTTCTTTTTGTGATGTTTTTCACTTTTCTGCGTGTGGAACATTTTCCTCTGTTACAAAAGTAAACAAACAGAATAACACGACAGAAGAAAGTGTCCGCCATGTATATACCATGTATATATGTATAGCCAATGGAGCGGAGCCAGATGGAGGGGCTCACTCCGTGTCCATTACTCTACTATCAATAATGTTTGTTGCTGTCGCCTTATGATGGATGACAGAAAAGGACTGTAATAACGGTAGTGTGAACAGGCCTTAACACTTCTCTAAACTCAGAATACAATGAAAATAATCAGAATCCCAGAATATAATACACGAAACCCAAAAATCATTTATGTTGTGCTTTTACAATCAGTCGTCAGCACAAAGAGAAGATTTTGTGTTTACAGAATCATTTTTTTCAGTCACAAAATGTTATTTTATGACACAGTTTTATTTTGTGACATTATGTGGAGATTTATTTCCCATCTTTGCCAGTTTTCTGGCGTTGATGTGTCATAATGTGCCCTTTCCTGTGCCAACAATGTGACACATCCCCTGTTCTGCGCCTCACAAGGAGACTTGGCCCAACATATAAGTCAGACCAGTTTATACAGTAAATCTGTATCTGGCGTAGATTTCCATTGTGCCGCGCGTCTAATTTATGAAGACACAACTAATTGATTCTGTGCACAAAATGTATTTCTGCAAATTCTGTGTCGACAAAATGGATTCTATAATCACTAATTCATTTTGTAACACATTTTATGTCACAAAACACACTGTGGACTTAACCGATACGTCAGCTGCTCGCCGACTCTGTATCTTGCAGTTCCTTTGGCATAAACTTATAGTCAATCTCCCATAGAGATGCACAGAGCGGCTGACAACCAGTCCATATATAAGATGATGTATAATTCGAGCAGTCAGAGTTCGGGTCACATGGTGCCTGAGAGGAACAGAATGGGGGCAGCAGATCAGGACTACAGCGCCCAGAAATAAAATGAACTGTATGTGGGGTACAAACCCTCCAAAAGAGAAAACACTGAGGAACGCTTCTTAAAGGGAGACTATCAGGTCAATTTGCCCCACAAAACTACCCTCAGCTTTCAGTAGGGCACTAACAGACCACACAAACCTTTGTTTGCCATGACAACAACCATGTGATAAACACCTTGCAATATGCAAAAAAGCTGGCAAGTGCAATGGGCGGTCCCATGCCTGGACAGTGCCCACTAATTTGCATATTGCAAAAAAACCAAAAATGTTGCTTTGGCAAGGTTGCTTTTTTTCCAAAGCAAATAAATATATGTGTAACCCTCAACTAAAAGTGCCAAAGCCGTAGATCGCAGGCAGTTTCCAGCTCACTGGGTGTAAACAGTTACAAGGAAACGTCAGGTATCAGTTTACAGGAAGGGAAGATGTCGGATCAGAAAATAAATATGTAGCCCTATTTGGGTGGGGGGTATGAGTATTATCCCTCCCGCAACAGACTCTGGCGCTGACCTGTGTGTATAATGGGAACATATATGAAATATATCAGTGCCTCCACCCAGGATAGAGCCTCTGTATTACAGGGGGGTCTCGTCCTGGGACTTACCCATGAAGTACAGTTAGTAGCCTTAACAAGGATCACTGTACTAATCTCACAGTCTGAAGAATACATACAGATACCACATAAGGTTATAACAGTAGCTTTATAAGAATCAACAGGGTAATAATACATACATACAATATACTCAGAACACAGCAATACTACAACAACCAGCAAGTCCTCAACCGTCTTAGGTTATATACCCGGGTATATATATAGATATATAGCAAGAGTCCAGTGCACAATACCTCCAGGCAACAGAAGAGATGCAGGGGCCCCTGTGGATGACTGTGGATCCTCGGATTCTTCCAGGAGATGACAGACAGCCGATCAGGAGATGATGATGATGGTGAGATTCTTCACAGGCAGCAAACACGGTGACGGCAGTAGATGCAGGCCTGACTACCCTAACACTGAGTCCTTAACCTGCCAGCTAAACTACTAGTGCCACCGGGCCTCTAACTAGCTAGTTGGCCTTTGGAAGCCTAACCTATCACTGCCCTGAACTACATATATATATGGATCCCTAACTACGGTTACTAGCTAGGTCCTGTGAGTATATAGGGGGTAACACATACCTAACTATATACTGTGAAGTAAAGAGGAACAAGTGGCTCTTAGACTCCCCCAGACATAACATGTCTGTCTCAGCAGCTCTGCTCACATCTCTCCCCCCAGCAGCTCTGCCTCACATGTGTCTGACTCACTGTATTTACAAAACAAAACTTGCACTGAATGCCTGGGGTCTCTGAAGCCAAACTGCAGGGGCAAAGAAGCCAGATACATTATATACTAGTAGAAATGGCTGTTCCCTACACTCTCCCTCTGGTGAAATCTTTACGTCACGTCAAAGACATACAAAGTAATAGTATACAGTCAACATTACCAATGACAATATCAATATGGTTGCTTTTGCATTTACAGAGTCACAACAGGTTAATAGGTATACATGCCAGCAGGAGCGAAAATTGGTAACATATTGACCAAAGTGGACACTGCACCCACCCAAGCATGGTATAAATGAGGCTGAGTAGTAATTCTGGGGTCCCCCAAACTATCATATGTCAGCATAGGTGGAGGGTGTCTAATTCTCTCTCCTCTCCGTACCTCTCTCTGAGGTAAACTAGCATGTCCAGGCCCTAAACTAGGGTTGTCTGCCATGGGAGGGGATGGTGCTGGTGGCGTAGGAGAGCTAGATCCCTGCTCATCTGTAGACACAGATCTAGGTACGAATTCTGGAGTTTGAGGGTTCATAGGTCTCCCTGAAGGAGAAGATACTGGTGATCTAGGAACTTCAGGAGCCACAGTCCAATCACTCTCAGGAGTTTCAGGAAGGTCAGGTGGAATATTGGCTAAGGACTGTGGAGAATCGCAGGCCGAGCCATCATTGGAGATATCCATACCATCAATCTGAGGTACAGGCAACAAATGATTTCTATGCCAAGTCCTGATCCTCCCGTCCCGTCCTTTTATCTTGTAGACTGGTATTCCAGGCAACCGATCTACCACTGTAAAGAGTTCACTCCGCCATCGATCAGCCAGCTTATGTTTTGCAGATGCTCCCAAATTCCGTAGCAGAACATGGTCCCCAGGGTTCAATTCTCGGTATCTTACTCGAAGATCAAATCTCCTTTTATTTCCTTCATTCACTTTGGCCGCATTTTCCTCAGCCAGCTCATAAGCACTCTTAAGCGTTTCTTTCAAACGTGCCACATATCGGTAATGATCTCGATGACTGATACCATCGGTAGAGACTCCCAACAAGATGTCAATAGGTAGCCTAGGCTCTCTTCCAAACATCAGAAAGTATGGTGAATATCCTGTGCTCTCGTGCCTTGTACTATTATAGGCATGCACCATAGCCTCCACTTTTCGACTCCAGGATCGCTTATCCTCAATTCGTAAGGTACCAAGCATATCAAGTAAAGTCCTGTTAAATCTTTCAGGAAGGGCATCTCCCTCTGGATGGTAAGGCGTCGTCCGACTTTTGCGGATGTTCAACAACTGAAGTAACTCTTTGATCAGATTACTCTCAAAATCCCGGCCTTGATCAGAATGCAACCGGTGTGGTAAGCCATAATGGATAAAATACTTTTCCCAAAGCACTCTTGCAACAGTGACTGCTTTTTGATCCTTAGTCGGAAAGGCTTGAGCATATCGTGTGAAGTGATCAGTCACCACCAATACATTTCCAAATCCTCTGGAGTCGTTGTCAATACAAAGGAAGTCTATGCAGACAAGATCCATGGGGCCCGAACTCTTCAAGTGTCCCATGAAGGCCGCTCGAACCGGGACAGTCTTCCTCTGCAAACATCTGCGACAGCACCTACACAGACGAGTCACGGTATCTCTCATTTTGGGCCAGTAGAATCGGTCTTGTATTAGGCCATAAGTCTTCTCAGGTCCCAAATGACCATGATAATCATGCAGACTTCGGAAAATCATCTTCTGAAAGCAGCTTGGAATAACTAGTTGGCGCCTTCCAGGGTGATCATGATACAGCACCACACGATAAAGTAGGCCATTGTCTATTTCAAACTTCTCCCAATCTCGTAGAAGTTGACTGCATTCAGAGGGTAGGGATGTCTTTAACATTTCTCTGTCTTGAGAACTCACTGCTTGATAAAGAGGTCCAATTAAAGGATCAGTCTTTTGACTCCAGATCATTCGCTTTGAAGATATAGAACAACTCTCAAAGGATCCTAAAGCGGCAGGGTAGGCAAACATGTCTGGTACAGCTTCGGGACCTCCCCCAATAGAGTCAATAAGCCGAGTTTCAGAAAAGGCTACTCGGTCTTCAACTACAGCAGCCATGGCACACAAAGCTCCTACTCCAGGACTTGGCACTTCTTCCCATTCATCCACTACTTCCGGACTAGGTAATCCAGGCCGTCTTGATAGAGCATCTGCCCCAATGTTCTTAGGCCCCGATTTATACTTGAGTGTGAATTGGTAGTTGGATAAAGCCGCCAACCAGCGATGTCCTGTAGCATCGAGTTTAGCGGTTGACAAAACGTATGTCAGTGGATTGTTGTCTGTTCTTACTTCAAATGTGGCTCCGTATAAATAGTCATGTAATTTATCAACAATGGCCCACTTGAGCGCCAAAAACTCCAATTTATGTACTGGATAATTTTTCTCGCTGGGAGAAAGACTTCGACTTATGAAAGCTATGGGCCGTAACCCGGCCGGGTATTCTTGGTGCAGCACGCCACCTAATCCTTCAAAGCTGGCATCTACATGTAGCACATATGGCTTCTGTGCATCAGCATAAGCCAGAACGGGAGCTTCTGTCAATTTCTTCTTCAACAACTTAAATGCTTCTTCACAATCCGCAGTCCACCTATCGCCAAAAAGGCTTTTGGAAGACCCTTTCTTCTTTCCCGGATCTCCTGCATCACTCTTCAACAGGTCGAGGAGGGCTCGAGCAATTTTTGAATATCCTTCCACAAATCGTCGATAGAATCCACAAAACCCCAAGAAAGATTGCAACTCCGTAATATTTTGCGGTCGGGGCCAATTCACCACAGCTTCAATCTTACCAGGATCGGTAGCAACTCCTTCAGCAGAAACAATATGACCTACATAAGTGACCGAAGATCTACAAAATTTGCATTTGTCAGCCGACAACTTCAGCCCCTCTTCTTTTAAGCGTTGGAGTACTCTCATGAGTCGTTCTTCATGTTCTTCCAGCGTCTTTCCAAACACAATAATGTCGTCAAGATATACAAGGCATTCCCGGGGCACTAAATCACCTAACACTCTTTCCATCAACCTTTGGAACGTTGCTGGCGCACCTTTTGTACCTTGCGGCATACGAGTGAACTGAAAGAAACCCAAGGGGCATATGAAGGCTGTCTTTTCCTGATCCTCAGGTGCCATTGGGACTTGATAGTATCCCGATCTTAGGTCCAGCACTGTGAACCAACAGTTTCCATTCAGAGCTTCCAGAGCTTCTTCAATTCTCGGCAGTGTATACTGATCAGGTAAGGTTCTCCGGTTCAGAGTTCTGTAATCCACACATAGTCGAATTGCTCCAGATTTTTTTCTTACCACCACAATAGGTGAGGCATAGGGGCTCTTACTGTCCACAATTATCCCCTGACCTTTCATTTGCTGTAGAGTCTGTCTTAACTCATCAACATCCTTTGGAGCAACTCTCCGTGGTCGCTCCCGGAAGGGAGTAGAATCGGTCAATCGGAAAGTGTGTTGAGCACTTTTAGCACAACCTACATCCATATCATCCATGGAGAACACTTCCGATAATTCAGACAACTTCTGTGTCAGTCGCTGATTCCAGGCCTCTGGTAAATGTGGATCACTCAAGTCAAGATTGAGATTAGGGATTGCATCTCGGATTTGAATCCTGCACACTTCAGCGTATGGATTTACTCCAAGCACAGGGTAGCAGTGGGCCACATTCTGGTATGGTCCAATTACGATCGGATGCGGTGAACAGTTCCTCACTGTCACACAGGTAGATAATTCCACTTTATTTCTCCAGTCCTTTCTCTCCGGGATCACCATCCAGCCATTCTGGTTAATCATTTCTTCAGGGGTTTCCATAAGGACATAACTCCCCCCTTCAAGCAAATCGGGAGCAATGCTGGAGGCTACTCTCAGAACTCTCTCCCCGCCGGCAGTAACTTCCACGGTTCTCTCACCGGTATGATATACCATTCCATGTCGATAGCCAGTAGACAGGGCATCACAGAGTTCTCTAAGATCAGAAGATATATTCACCGGCTGAGCTGCAGGGTTCCAATCTCTTCCAAGAAACTTCTGAAAAGCATAATGCACTGCGGGACAATTAGTGCCAAGTATCACAGGAGCTGCACAAGAATCCCCTGTATCAGGACAGACAAGAGCCGTAATCTTCATGGGAGTGACACTCTGATCTTCTAATTCAGGGACAGCTATAACTACTTGCAGGCTGCCATCTACAGGATATGATCCTGAATTAAGCCCCCACAATTTCATTTGTCCCGTAGACTGAAGAGGTATATCCCTCAGATACTTTTGGTAGAACGAGCGATAAATCAGGGTCACTTGAGATCCTGTATCAAACAAGGCAGGAGCGGCATGACCATTGACAGTGACTTTGACAACGGACCTGGAGCCCGCGATAGCGCCTCTGGTCTTTACTCGGCCCGCCTTCCTTCGGTGTCTTTGATTCTGAATAGAGAAGACAGCACTGTGTCCCAATCCCTCACTGTCCTCCGTACACTGTCTGGCAGTATGGCCCGTCTGACCACATTTATAACAGGTTCTAGCATCCTTCCTCCGTTGAGTGGCAGTGGGTGGAGTGGCGGACTGTCTAAGTTCTGACCGCTCCGCTGGTTTGTCCTTGTTTGAATTAGGAACAACATCTTCTTTAGAGATGCTTTTCGCTTTCTTAGGGGTACTAAAACTAATGTCAGCTTCTTGTTTCTTCACTAACTTCATTAAGTCAGGAAATGGAAGGACTCTATCAGATAGTAAGACCTTGAGTACTTGAGCAAGAGGATGATGAGGTTGTAACCCTCTCACCAACTGACTGGTTCTCATAGCGTCTACCTCTGAAGTAGATATAGCTGCGTGGTACACCAGACGTGAAAGAAGTAGCTGTAAACGGTTAATAAAAGTAGAGACATTTTCCCCTTCTTTTTGACGAACCATTCGGTAATCAGCAACCATCTGGGCAAGGTCATAGTATGGCTCAAAGTGATCAGACAGTACTTGTATATAGTCCAATGCACTCACTCCTTCATGAGAGTCTCTGTACAAGCGGATCAATTCTGCAGCAGGAGACCGCAAACTTTCACTGATACGCTGCCGCTTGCCTTCTTCAGAGCAAGACCATTCCTTCAGGCATTGGAGAGTATGTTCTTTCCATATCTCAAAGTTTTCCTCCCCTTGTGGTACTGGGACATTACCAGAGAATACTTTTAGTTTCTTGTAGTGAGTGGCCTGCAGGCCCTGAGCTAACATTTCAGTCAGCCTGGCTAAAGTGCTAATAGCACTGTCACTAGAGGAACTGCTAGCGACGGCCATACTGGGGGGGTAACTGGCTGAGCGGGGTTCTTCCTTTACCTGAACCAGGGGAGGAACAGGAGGTCGGTAATCCCATGTAGTAGCTAGTGGGAGGTTCCCCTCTGAGCTATATCGCTTCTCCATATCAATGACTATTCCCACTTCTAAATCTCAGCAGTGCCTCCAAATGTAGCCCTATTTGGGTGGGGGGTATGAGTATTATCCCTCCCGCAACAGACTCTGGCGCTGACCTGTGTGTATAATGGGACCTGAAGCCTTCGCTGAAGGGAAGAGTGGGAACATATATGAAATATATCAGTGCCTCCACCCAGGATAGAGCCTCTGTATTACAGGGGGGTCTCGTCCTGGGACTTACCCATGAAGTACAGTTAGTAGCCTTAACAAGGATCACTGTACTAATCTCACAGTCTGAAGAATACATACATATACCACATAAGGTTATAACAGTAGCTTTATAAGAATCAACAGGGTAATAATACATACATACAATATACTCAGAACACAGCAATACTACAACAACCAGCAAGTCCTCAACCGTCTTAGGTTATATACCCGGGTATATATATAGATATATAGCAAGAGTCCAGTGCACAATACCTCCAGGCAACAGAAGAGATGCAGGGGCCCCTGTGGATGACTGTGGATCCTCGGATTCTTCCAGGAGATGACAGACAGCCGATCAGGAGATGATGATGATGGTGAGATTCTTCACAGGCAGCAAACACGGTGACGGCAGTAGATGCAGGCCTGACTACCCTAACACTGAGTCCTTAACCTGCCAGCTAAACTACTAGTGCCACCGGGCCTCTAACTAGCTAGTTGGCCTTCGGAAGCCTAACCTATCACTGCCCTGAACTACATATATATATGGATCCCTAACTACGGTTACTAGCTAGGTCCTGTGAGTATATAGGGGGTAACACATACCTAACTATATACTGTGAAGTAAAGAGGAACAAGTGGCTCTTAGACTCCCCCAGACATAACATGTCTGTCTCAGCAGCTCTGCTCACATCTCTCCCCCCAGCAGCTCTGCCTCACATGTGTCTGACTCACTGTATTTACAAAACAAAACTTGCACTGAATGCCTGGGGTCTCTGAAGCCAAACTGCAGGGGCAAAGAAGCCAGATACATTATATACTAGTAGAAATGGCTGTTCCCTACAAATATATTGCATGACTTCCTTGTTTCCAGGTGTATGTGCCCTACCGAACAATGGGGTGAGCTGACACTTATGTATTGGCTAATATCTCTAGAGTGATAATGTGGATTGCTCGAGCTAAAATACTGGGCATTGTGCAATTGTGAAGGTTCAGGGACAGGCAGTACATGTGTGTACCCGCAGGGCAATGTGCGCTTTGTATGAGGACTTTATGGGCATCTATGCTTGTTATTTATGTCGTAATTTTACCACCTGATTCCTGACCTGTCATACGCTATACAGGATGCAGTCATCAGATTGTGATCTGTGGGTGTCCAACTCCTGGACCCGCCACAGATCAGCTGCTGCAGCAGCCTCCGGGTGTTGTAAGTTGTTGCAGTGGATGGGGAGCTTGTGTAATACTAATAGGAGCATCTGCGTGCACTGCTTGTCCACTAGCAGCTTCCAGCACCCAGAGACTGCCGAAGCAGCTGATCTGTGTGGGGTCTGGGTGTTGGACCCCCACAGATCACATACTGATGAACTATCCTCTGGAACTGATCGGTTACACGACATTCCTTGCAGGATAAGGTTTGCTGTCCTGCAGCGTCTTCAGTTGTCTTACATAAGATAAAAGAGATAGGAAAGTGAACTTTGTATCAGAATGAAATGAAATAACTGAAGATACGATGTGTATTGGTGATTATCTATCTAGATATATACACTGTACACAAGGATACACAAGTATATACTGCTATACACAGGAGGCCGCTCTACTGCGGAGTCTGAAAGTGTTCTCCAGCCAAACAGAATGGCAGAAAATAAAAAACAATCATAAACCCCTCAACGATCAACTTAGTTACTTTTTTGGAAAATTCAAGTATAAAAATAATCCTCCCCTGCCCTCAGGAGTCGACTCCTCTACTTTTAGTCATTGGATCAGTTGTCAGATTTGCCATAGCAGAAACTATAGAGAGCGGTCACCGGGTCACTCCGATGGTGCTCAGCGAAACCCCCCACTCTCTTCCCTTCCGCTCTCTATATCTTTTATGTATACGACTCCATGCTCCTCTGAGGTAGGGCTACCCACATAACACCCACATGCACACTTGGTGCCAGCAGTGCAGGTAGACAGATATTTACACAGCTCACACACAATGACTGGCCTGAGAAGTAGCTCTGGTATTATCACAATTTACTTTTGATCTTACTGGGTTAGTAAATAATAATGTGACAGGGCCGTGCAAGAAAATACATGGGAAATTAAATAATAAATGAAGCCTGAATGCAATGGAGAGTCGTATCACCTGAGATCAGAGATTGGCTTAGATACTGAGATCAAAGAGAGCCTTAAATCCTATCCTGAGATCAGAGAGTGCCTTATATCCTGAGATCAGATAGTGCCTTATATCCTGAGATCAGAGGGCGCCTTATAGCTTGAGATCAGAGAGCGCCTTATATCCTGAGATCAGAGAGCGCCTTATATCCTGAGATCAGAGAGTGCCTTATATCCTGAGATCAGATAGTACCTTATATCCTGAGATCATAGAGTGCCTTATATCCTGAGATCAGAGAGCGCCTTATATCCTGAGATCAGGGAGCGCCTTATAGCCTGAGATCAGAGAGCGTCTTATATCCTGAGATCAGAGAGCGCCTTTTATCCTGAGATCAAGGAGCTCCTTATATCCTGAGATCAGATGGTACCTTATATCCTGAGATCAGAGAGCGCCTTATATTCTGAGATCAGGTAGTCTCTTATATCCTATCTTGAGATCAGATAGTACCTTATATCCTGATATCAGAGAATACTTTATATCCTGAGATCAGAGAGCGCCCTATATCCTGAGATCAGAGAGCGCCTTATATTCTGAGATCAAGGAGCTCCTTATATCCTGAGATCAGATAGTACCTTATATCCTGAGATCAGAGAGCACCTTATATTCTGAGATCAGGTAGTCCCTTATAGCCTAGCTTGAGATCAGATAGTACCTTATATCCTAAGATCAGGGAGTGCCTTATATTCTGAGATCAGGTAGTCCCTTATATTCTATCTTGAGATCAGATAGTGCCTTATATCCTGAGATCAGAGGGCGCCTTATATCCGGAGATCAGATAGTACCTTATATCCTGAGATCAGAGAGTGCCTTATATCCTGAGATCAGATAGTACCTTATATCCTGAGATCATAGAGCGCCTTATATCCTGAGATCAGAGAGCGCCTTATATCCTGAGATCAGGGAGCTCCTTATATCCTGAGATCAGATGGTACCTTATATCCTGAGATCAGAGAGCGCCTTATATTCTGAGATCAGGTAGTCCCTTATATCCTATCTTGAGATCAGATAGTACCTTATATCCTGATATCAGAGAATACTTTATATCCTGAGATCAGAGAACGCCTTATATCCTGAGATCAGATAGTACCTTATATCCCGAGATCAGAGAGTGCCTTATATCCTGAGATCAGATAGCACATTATATCCTGAGATCAGAGGGCGCCTTATATCCTGAGATCAGATAGTACCTTATATCCTGAGATCAGAGAGCGCCTTATATCCTGAGATCAAGGAGCTCCTTATATCCTGAGATCAGATAGTACCTTATATCCTGAGATCAGAGAGTGCCTTATATTCTGAGATCAGGTAGTCCCTTATATCCTATCTTGAGATCAGATAGTACCTTATATCCTGAGATCAGATAGTACCTTATATTCTGAGATCAGAGAGCACCTTATATCCTGAGATCAGATAGTACCTTATATCCCGAGATCAGAGAGCGCCTTATATCCTGAGATCAAGGAGCTCCTTATATCCTGAGATCAGATGGTACCTTATATCCTGAGATCAGAGAGCGCCTTATATTCTGAGATCAGGTAGTCCCTTATAGCCTATCTTGAGATCAGATAGTACCTTATATCCTGATATCAGAGAATACTTTATATCCTGAGATCAGAGAACGCCTTATATCCTGAGATCAGAGAACGCCTTATATTCTGAGATCAGGTAGTCCCTTATATCCTATCTTGAGATCAGATAGTACCTTATATCCTGATATCAGAGAATACTTTATATCCTGAGATCAGAGAACGCCTTATATCCTGAGATCAGATAGTACCTTATATCCCAAGATCAGAGAGTGCCTTATATCCTGAGATCAGATAGTACCTTATATCCCGAGATCAGAGAGTGCCTTATATCCTGAGATCAGATAGCACATTATATCCTGAGCTCAGAGGGCGCCTTATATCCTGAGATCAGATAGTACCTTATATCCTGAGATCAGAGAGCGCCTTATATCCTGAGATCAAGGAGCTCCTTATATCCTGAGATCAGATAGTACCTTATATCCTGAGATCAGAGAGTGCCTTATATTCTGAGATCAGGTAGTCCCTTATATCCTATCTTGAGATCAGATAGTCCCTTATATCCTGAGATCAGATAGTACCTTATATTCTGAGATCAGAGAGCACCTTATATCCTGAGATCAGATAGTACCTTATATCCCGAGATCAGAGAGCGCCTTATATCCTGAGATCAAGGAGCTCCTTATATCCTGAGATCAGATGGTACCTTATATCCTGAGATCAGAGAGCGCCTTATATTCTGAGATCAGGTAGTCCCTTATAGCCTATCTTGAGATCAGATAGTACCTTATATCCTGATATCAGAGAATACTTTATATCCTGAGATCAGAGAACGCCTTATATCCTGAGATCAGAGAACGCCTTATATCCTGAGATCAGAGAGCGCCTTATATCCTGAGATCAGAGAGCGCCTTATATTCTGAGATCAAGGAGCTCCTTATATCCTGAGATCAGATAGTACCTTATATCCTGAGATCAGAGAGCGCCTTATATTCTGAGATCAGGTAGTCCCTTATATTCTGAGATCAGAGAGCACCTTATATCCTGAGATCAGATAGTACCTTATATCCCGAGATCAGAGAGTGCCTTATATCCTGAGATCAGATAGCACCTTATATCCTGAGATCAGAGGGCGCCTTATATCCTGAGATCAAGGAGCTCCTTATATCCTGAGATCAGATAGTACCTTATATCCTGAGATCAGAGAGTACCTTATATTCTGAGATCAGGTAGTCCCTTATAGCCTATCTTGAGATCAGATAGTACCTTATATCCTAAGATCAGGGAGCGCCTTATATTCTGAGATCAGGTAGTCCCTTATATCCTATCTTGAGATCAGATAGTACCTTATATCCCGAGATCAGATAGTGCCTTATATCCTGAGATCAGATAGTACCTTATATTCTGAGATCAGAGAGCACCTTATATCCTGAGATCAGAGAGCACCTTATATCCTGAGATCAGAGGGCGCCTTATATCCTGAGATCAAGGAGCTCCTTATATCCTGAGATCAGATAGTACCTTATATCCTGAGATCAGATAGCACCTTATATTCTGAGATCAGGTAGTCCCTAATATCCTATCTTGAGATCAGATAGTACCTTATATCCTGAGATCAGAGAGTGCCTTATATCCTGAGATACTAAGATCACCCGACAAGACCTGTCATTCTGCAGATGTTCACACTCAGTTGTCACCATCACAGTTTGGTCCTTGTCACAGTCACTCTGATCCTTGCGCTTTCCCATTTTCCAGTGCTGACTATTCATATCTCTGCCATTGTCACCAGATAATCGGTGTTATTCCCTTCGCCTCTCAGTGGTTTTAATGTTATGGCATATATACTGTATACTGTGGGGGAGGAAGATACTGTAGCTCTGCCGCCCTGGTAGAAGAGTCTGTTTCTGCAGGTGATCATTTTAGGGAAGTGGATGCAGCAGATTCTTCTGAGAGGTGGATCTGCGGGGTGGACGCCATAAATACTGAAGTAATTACTGCCTATATCTAGGACATGGCGAGGTGATGAAGCAACGGCAGGATCATCCCAGTACTGACCGGACAGCACACACTATATATAGCTAAGCTCTTAAAGGGATGGGCCAGTGCTCTATAAATAAAGTTAAATATTGTATAATGAAACGTTCTACAACTTCCCAATAGTCATCGTGCTTAAAGTGGGTTTCCAGCCACAAGTTGATTTTTCATACTAATGACTTATACACGGGATAGTTCATCAGTATGTGATTTGTGGGGCTCAGACACCAGGACCTGCACAGATCAGTTGTTTCGGCAGCCTGCAGGGATCAGAAGCCGCTCATGGATGAGCAGCGTGTGCACCACCATTCCTAATTCAGTAATAGGAGCAGGGCTCCGGGGGAACTACAGCTCTGCCCCCATTACTTGTATAGCAGCTTCTGGCAAGTGGAGTCTGCCGGAACAGCTGATCTGTGCACGGTACCGGAGCTGGAGCCCCACATATCACATACTGACATCCAACGGATAGGTCATCAGTAGGAACAATCAATTTGGGGCCAGAGAACCCCTTTAACTTCTCATGATTTTCAAGACCTCTGCTTGCTGCCAGTGACTAAGAACTTTCATATTTACTTCCAGAAACTAAAAACCCAGCCAGTCTTACTCTAGTTCACACCGGTGTTCGGGTCCGCTTGGGGACACGATAAACGGAAACCCAATCCGCTTAAAAAGTGGTTAACTGTGGAAACAAGGCAACCGCTTTATGCTTGCAGGACTTTTCTCTCCGCATATTATAAGCCGAATGGGGCACGGAGTCACCGAACACTAGTGTGACCGCAGCCTTAGTCCTGCTCACACCTATTGTGCTTGCTACAATGTATCAGTGCGGACAATGCTCTGTGAACTAAACACAGCACAAATCTCTCTCCTGGGCTGAGATTTGTTACAGTGTGTCTGGCTATTAATTATAATTACCTATAATCATTACCTTTATGACCAGCTCAGGCTGGAGATTATAACCTCAGGGCTGCTGACAGGTTCTTGCATCTTGAGGGTTACTTTGAGGATCAGCGTGTAAGTGGGCTGGGGGTCTTCATATCAATGACTGGAGCCCTGAGTGATCTCAAAGCCGCATATGTAAGCGACAAGAGATCATAGGGTTAATTATCGTTAACCTCCATAATAAATCATTCACCATAGACATTCATTGAAAAAGTATTGGCCCCCTTCCAGATGTCCCAGTTTATTGCAGGGATCTCCGGTGACAGGAAAAAGAGCTCAGATTATCAGAAACGGAGGAGATTGTGGTGGAGAAAGGAGAATTCAGACAAAAAGTTACGAAGATTTTATCCTTGCAAAACAGTTTCCTCCAGACAAGTCCTTAAGTATAAGGATAAATTCACAAGAATGATTCTGAGGCAGAACATGCAAAGCAGCCGTCGGCAGAAAGATTTCTTATTCCTATTCACTTCAATGGGGGGTTCAGGTGAAATGTGCCGAAGACCGAGCAGGATCCTCCGTTTTTTCCACTGGAGTAAAGAGAAGCCTCTCCCGCAATCAATGGGAAGTCGATTTTTTTTTGTGGCAAATTCCAAAGCAAAAATTCTACTGTGTGAACTTTCCCTAAGAGGGCAAATACTTTTTCATCTTGATATGGCTCTCGGTCCTGGATAAATGCAGAAATGATTCAGGACTACAGATGGGTGAAGGATTTGCTTGAGGTTCAGGTGGTTTGGCCCAAAGATTTGTTTGGGGGTTAAATAAATTCGGCACAAACCGGAAGTGAAATGAATATATTGCGGGGTCTCTTTGTGGTGTCCGGCGCTCCCTCTGGGTCCTCTGCTGGGCTCCTGCGTGACATTACAATGACAGGCCTCAGTGGGCGCCATGAGGATGCCCAGAAAAGGTAAGGAGAGGGAGTAGAATGGTTTGTTATTCTTACAAACTTCCCCGGCCCTATCTATTATAATAATTTCTCTTCCGGGTTTGTGGGTGACAAACCCCCAAAGTTTCAGGTTCATCTCTATTCAGTGTAAGGTTCAGTCTACTGTTAGAAAACCTTCTCCTGAGATATAAATTAGATATATTTATTATATATGTGTCCACCGCGTCGTCACCACCTGGCGAAATATCGTATTAACCAGGAGACGGGAAAGAAACCCATAAGCACAACAAATGAACAAATTGGGAAATAACTCTAATCAGCAAGAACAACAAGTAATTGATACCTTAGATACCTTTCCTTAGATACCTTAGACTCCCTTAGGATGGAGTCAGAAGAATCTGAGCCCTTGCAGACAAGTAAAAAGGGTTATAATGGGCAACCAACATGCCCTCTCTTGTTTTATGTCCCCATGTGAACATTTTCGTGGACATGGTTACTGCGGATATACAAAAATTAAGAGAAAATTCAGATATAAGCAATATTTCAATGGAAGGAAATCTGACATTAGAGACTCTCCAGAAATGGGATGACGTGGTATTCAAGGAATCTGACAAAAGTTGACAATGTTATCATCTGGCCTCATGAGATCAGAAGGTCAGAAGACAACTGCATATAAAGATTGTTAGAAAGTACTATGGGGGGTCCCACTCTGCAATTTCTTAAGGAATATCAAGATATGATTACAGCGGGTTTCATGAACCATATAGCCATAACTAACCAGGGACGTGATTTCCTTACAGTCAGGAACCCCAGGGCTGCAACGTTTTATTTATTGCCCAAAGTCCAAAAAAAATCTGGAACAGCCAATTGCGTGGCCTGGGGTGCCTGACCGAAAATTGCAGCAGATGGCTGGATCGTGAACTTTGAGGCCTGGTCTTCATGGTCTTTGTCCAGGCGAGCTGCGTCACCTGTGATTGTACAAAAGCAGTAGTCACCGTCTGTGATGTAGGGAGCTTGTACACAAGCGATAGTCACCGCCTGTGATATACGGAGCTCGTACACAAGCGATAGTCACCGCCTGTGATATACGGAGCTCGTACACAAGCGATAGTCACCGCCTGTGATATACGGAGCTCGTACACAAGCGATAGTCACCGCCTGTGATATACGGAGCTCGTACACAAGCGATAGTCACCGCCTGTGATATACGGAGCTCGTACACAAGCGATAGTCACCGCCTGTGATATACGGAGCTCGTACACAAGCGATAGTCACCGCCTGTGATATACGGAGCTCGTACACAAGCACTAGTCACCGCCTGTGATATACGGAGCTCGTACACAAGCGATAGTCACCGCCTAGGTTGCTCAGCAGTGGAATATTTTTTACTTAGGGACTAAGTTTAATCCAATTTAAATCACTTAAATTTGTGCTCAAAAGAAATTATTTCACGTTTGATGGCCGCTTCTTCCTACAGACCCAGGGAACTGTGATGGTCATGGCCTGTGCACCCACTTTCACTGATTTGTTCCTTGGATGGTGGGAAGAGGCGGTCGTCTTTGGCGGTATGTCAGCATATGGCCTCGCTATATTGGTGGCGATATCTTTATTTGAGCACTGAAGCTGAATTAAGTCAGTTCATCGAGATACTTAGTACAAGTCCATATAACATCAAGATAACTCTGCTTTGTAGTCCGACTAAAGTTTCTTTTTTTGGGCATTTTAATTAAAACCGACACAAAAAGTAACATCAGGATGGAATTGTATAGAAAAGAAACTGCTACACATGGACCATCCGTGTGTCCCCCGTGAGCCGCCCATGTTGTTCATTCATGGCCGCTGGTTAGCACACGGTCGTGTGCAACCGGTTTTAGAAGGAACTGTTCTGACTTCCAAGATTTCAAAAAACAAGCCCATATCCTCAAAGATTACAAGAAAGCTACTAGAGCCATAAAAGTGCCATCTAATAGTGCTGTATGGACTGATCCACATTGTTACAACCAAAAATAAAACTAAAGTAGACAAAGTCAGATTTATTACCAGACTCCACTCCCAATGGGAAAGTATGCAGAATATCCTCAATGAACATTGGGTCAGATTATTACAGGATCAGGATCTCAAGAAATTTTCGGATCCACATGTATCAGCTGGCTATAAAAAAGACCAGTCCCAATGGGAATAGATCGGTTCAAAGTCATTTTAGATGTGCTAAACTTACTAAATGTGCCAAAAAGGGTTTCTGCACCACATGTCAGACTTTGCACAAAAAATTCTTAGATGCTAATGGGAATCACCAAAGGATTCCTGATCACGTGACGTGTGCTACACAGGGTGGGATATACTTCCTCCGATGCACTGGCAACATGTACTAGGTTGGAAAAACTCGGCGACAACTGAAGATCAGGATACTGGAAAATATTTTGAGCATTAAAAATGTCTCATAAAAATACTCAGGATCTGCCAGTAACTAGACATAATTCCAACTAAAAAGAATTGTAAGGTCGGGGCATTCGTCACCTTCATACAGATATCGTGGTGGCAATTTAGACAGAGTCCTATTACTATCTGGTGGATATTCAGATTATATACAAACCGATAGGATTAAATGATACTTATAATTTTGGATGTTTCTCATAATAATTTACCATCACACAGATTATATTTGCAACACATGTATGTAAAATAATGGGAAAATGATCAAATGTGTATTAAAGGGGGTCCAGGATAAAATTATATTTTTTAATTAGGCCAAGGGAGGGGGTCCGGTCCTGCTGTTCAGTTGTCTTCTTGTGGTGGAAATCCTCGCCGGCTGTGACGTCCCGGGTCCCTTCCAATGGGCCTCAGTGGTCAAGTGCACTGGGGACTTCTGCCGGAAGAAAGCGTTTGGCCAGTTTGCAGTCAGGCTGAATTCATAATGGGAGAAAACATTTCATGTTGTCAGGATCGTCGGGGTCATAACAGTCAGGCCCGCACCCATCAGCTATTATTATTATTGCTTATTTATATAGCACCATTAATTCCATGGTGCTGTACATTATTATATTAATTCCATGGTGCTGTACATTATTATATTAATCCCATGGTGCTGTACATTAGTATATTAATCCCATGGTGCTGTACATTATTATATTAATTCCATGGTGCTCTGTACATTATTATATTACTTCCATGGTGCTCTGTACATTATTATATTACTTCCATGGTGCTCTGTACATTATATTACTTCCATGGTGCTGTACATTATTATATTAATTCCATGGTGCTGTACATTATTTAATTAATTCCACAGTGCTGTACATTACTATATTAATTCTATGGTGCTCTGTACATTATTATATTAATCCCATGGTGCTCTGTACATTATTATATTAATTCCATGGTGCTATGTACATTATTATATTAATTCCATGGTGCTGTACATTATTATATTAATTCCATGGTGCTCTGTACATTATTATATTAATTCCATGGTGCTATGTACATTATTATATTAATTCCATGGTGCTGTACATTATTATATTAATTCCATGGTGCTCTGTACATTATTATATTAATCCCATGGTGCTGTACATTATTATATTAATTCCATGGTGCTCTGTACATTATTATATTAATCCCATGGTGCTGTACATTATTATATTACTTCCATGGTGCTCTGTACATTATTATATTAATTCCATGGTTCTCTGTACATTATTATATTAATTCCATAGTGCTGTACATTATTATATTAATTCCATGGTGTTCTGTACATTATTATAGTAATCCCATGGTGCTCTGTACATTATTATATTAATTCCATGGTGCTCTGTACATTATTATATTAATCCCATGGTGCTCTGTACATTATTATATTAATCCCATGTGCTGTACATTATTATATTAATTCCATGGTGCTCTGTACATTATTATATTAATCCCATGGTGCTCTGTACATTATTATATTAATTCCATGGTGCTGTACATTATTATATTAATTCCATGGTGTTCTGTACATTATTATAGTAATCCCATGGTGCTCTGTACATTATTATATTAATTCCATGGTGCTCTGTACATTATTATATTAATCCCATGGTGCTCTGTACATTATTATATTAATCCCATGTGCTGTACATTATTATATTAATTCCATGGTGCTCTGTACATTATTATATTAATTCCATAGTGCTGTACATTATTATATTAATTCCATGGTGCTCTGTACATTATTATATTAATCCCATGGTGCTCTGTACATTATTATATTAATTCCATGGTGCTCTGTACATTATTATATTAATCCCATAGTGCTGTACATTATTATATTAATTCCATGGTGTTCTGTACATTATTATATTAATCCCATGGTGCTCTGTACGTTATTATATTAATTCCATGGTGCTCTGTACGTTAATATATTAATTCCATGGTGCTCTGTACATTATTATATTAATTCCTTGGTGCTGTACATTATTATATTAATCCCATGTTGCTGTACATTATTATATTAATTCCATGGTGCTCTGTACATTATTATATTAATTCCATAGTGCTCTGTACATTATTATATTACTTCCATGGTGCTCTGTACATTATTATATTAATTCCATGGTGCTGTACATTATTATATTAATTCCATGGTACTCTGTACATTATTATATTAATTCCCTGGTGCTTTACATTTGCGGATTTACATACAGTACACAAGATATACAACACAAATATAATACTAACAGTGATCACTGGCACAGTGGGATAGAGGGCCCTGCCCGCAAGGGCTTACAATCTATGAGGGAAGAGGGATAGAGACATAAGGTGGGGGTAGAGGTTGTACAGATGGCGGTGTGGTGACAGTAGTGTTATTGGGGGTTGTACAGGTGGTGGTGTGGTGACAGTAGTGTTATTGGGGGATGTACTAGTGGCTGTGTGGTGACAGTAGTGTTATTGGAGGCTGTACAGATGGCGGTGTGGTGACAGTAGTGTTATTGGGGGATGTACAGATGGCGGTGTGGTGACAGTAGTGTTATTGGGGGCTGTACAGATGGTGGTGTGGTGACAGTAGTGTTATTGGGGGCTGTACAGATGGCGGTGTGGTGACAGTAGTGTTATTGGAGGTTGTACAGATGGCGGTGTGGTGACAGTAGTGTTATTGGAGGCTGTACAGGTGGCGGTGTGGTGACAGTAGTGTTATTGGAGGTTGTACAGGTGGCGGTGTGGTGACAGTAGTGTTATTGGAGGCTGTACAGATGGCGGTGTGGTGACAGTAGTGTTATTGGGGGCTGTACAGATGGTGGTGTGGTGACAGTAGTGTTATTGGGGGCTGTACAGATGGCGGTGTGGTGACAGTAGTGTTATTGGAGGTTGTACAGATGGCGGTGTGGTGACAGTAGTGTTATTGGAGGCTGTACAGGTGGCGGTGTGGTGACAGTAGTGTTATTGGAGGTTGTACAGGTGGCGGTGTGGTGACAGTAGTGTTATTGGGGGTTGTACAGATGGCGGTGTGGTGACAGTAGTGTTATTGGAGGCTGTACAGATGGCGGTGTGGTGACAGTAGTGTTATTGGAGGCTGTACAGATGGCGGTGTGGTGACAGTAGTGTTATTGGAGGTTGTACAGATGGTGGTGTGGTGACAGTAGTGTTATTGGAGGTTGTACAGATGGCGGTGTGGTGACAGTAGTGTTATTGGAGGCTGTACAGATGGCGGTGTGGTGACAGTAGTGTTATTGGAGGTTGTACAGATGGCGGTGTGGTGACAGTAGTGTTATTGGAGGTTGTAGGCCTTCCTGAATAGGGGAGTCTTCAGGGCCTTCTTGAAGCTTGTGACTGTGGGGGTCAGTCTTATGTGTCTTGGTAATGAGTTCCAGAGTATGGGGGATGCACGGGAGAAGTCTTGGAGACGATTGTGTGAGGAGCGGATAAGAGCAGAGCGGAGTAGGAGGTCTTTGGAGGATCGGAGGTTACATGTGGGCAGGTAGCGGGAGATTAGGTCGGAGATATATGGAGGGGACAGGCTGTGGATGGCTTTGTATGTCAGTGTTAGTAATTTGAATTCTATTCCCTGGGCGATGGGTAGCCAGTGAAGGGATTGGCAGAGGGGGCGGCCGATGATGAACGGGGGGAGAGGTGTATAAGGCGAGCAGCACAGGGTAAGGTGGACTGGAGGGGGGAGAGGGTGTTAGCTGGGAAGCCATGGAGAAGGGTGTTACAGTAGTCTAGGCGGGGAGATTATGATGGCGTGGACTAGCAGCTTTGTAGTTTCAGGGGTGAGGAAGGAGCAGATTCGATGGATGTTCTTGAGTTGGAGGCGGCAGGAGGTGTTGAGGGTTTAGATGTGTGACTTGAAGGATAGGTCAGAGTCTAAGGTTATCCCAAGGCAGCGGGCCTGTGGGACTGGGGTGAGAGTGGTTCCATTAACTTTGATAGATGGGTCAGATAGGGGGGCCGTGTGAGGAGGGGCGAAGATTATGAACTCCGTTTTCTCCATGTTGAGTTTGAGAAAGCGGGAGGAGAGAAAGGAGGCTACGGCTGCTAGACATTCTGGGACTCTGGACAACAGAGAGGTAATGTCTGGTCCAGAGAGATATATTTGGGTGTCGTCAGCATAGCAATGGTAATGGAAACCATGGGATTCTATGAGTTGGCCAAGGCCGAGGGTGTAGATGGAGAACAGGAGGGGTCCTAGGACGGAGCCTTGGGGGACACCTACAGAAAGATGGCGTGGCGGGGAGGTGGTGTATTAGTGGGAGACACTGAATGTGCAGTTATTAGACTGAGGCCATAGGTTCTGGTTGTGCTTTTGTTGCCGATTTTGCAGCATCAAAAGGAATATAACATATTAAATCCTGGCTGTGGCTCAAAAAAAAAAAAAAAAATGCAGCTACATCCTTAAAAAAAAAAAAGTCAAAGCTTTCCTGCAATATGTGGCCTTAGGTCGAGGCCCCACATAGCAGAAAAGCAGCTTTTTTGTTGCAGATTTTGTTGCAGTTTTTTGAGCCAAAGCCAAGAAAGGAATGGAAAATATCTAGGAAGTTCTTATAGTTCTCCCTCCTGCTCTTTCCACTCCTGGCTTTAGGAGGACGGAGCAGTATAGATGTGAATAAAGCTCTGGTGAGATGGAAATCCTACTATATCTGCTCCAGGAGGTCTGTGCCGGTGTCTCTGCTTCTCATTCCTCTTCCCCCTCTATAGACTTCGATGAACTGAGCAGTGAATTGTGCAGTTTAGCAAGCAGGAGAGGCGCTGATAATAGGACATAAGTGGATTTTCCTCTGACAAGATATATTACAAAGTTTCTTATATTTACCTGAACTACGGTAGCAAATTCTATAAGGTCCCAAATGTCTCCTAGACCAATAATAGCGCTGCGTAGAGGCCTTTAATAGGAGCAGAAATAGAAACTGATGAAGCAATAGAGAGATCTTTTTTTTCAGATATGCAAATTAGCAGAAAGTGCATCTGGGGCGGGGCTTGATTTACCAGATTTGCCTACAGGCAGTGGCAAATTCCCCAGATCTCCCCTGAAATCACTTCCCAATGTTGTCTCCACCAGTAATTTATCAACTCTGTAGGATTCTGTTTGAGCTGCCGCCACATGGAATCTATACGACTCTCCTTAGTGACGGCTCAATAATATATAAACAATAATAATTCCAGGTCCTCGACCTCCTCTGGGGCTCAAAGATCAGAGGTCAAAGAATAGAGAGCAACCATTCTCAATACAGATTGCAGGCGGCCCTGCTGTGCTGACGTTTACTGTGTGTACTTTCTCCTGGGGTCAGAACAATCATTATATAGATTACAGGGATTACCAGATTCTGTATGTTTAGGATTACTGTAATATAGTCTTAAAGGGACAGTAACTATTACTGCCCTGCTGACACACTGCACCAATTTACCAGCAATGCAAAAACACCATATTTTTCACTTGAAATTGTGTCAGACCTCTTGTCCTGGGTAAATCTGTGGCTGCAGGACGATTCTGATTTATTATTATTATTCCTTCTCATTTTCTCGCCTCTGATGCGGTTTCGGCCCCGGATCCTCCTTTATGGTCATCATTACAGATATATCTACAGCGTATCTAGTATTCAGGACGTTTTCCTCCCAGAAACATCATTTTCACTATTTGTCCTGGGGAAAAGCAGCAGAAATTACCAAGACCCTGAATTTCCCATAAATCTGTCAGAGCGATCATTTCTGAACTTTTTGTAATATGTGATTTTTTTTTTTTTACTTTTTTTTTTTTTTTTGTAGTCAATATTTCCATGATCTGTGACAGTCTGGTGACAGCAGAGCATTGCAGAATATAGCAGAATGCTGCAGAGTATTACAGAATATAGCAGAAAGCTGCAAAGCTTTGCAAAATATAATACAACACTGCAGAACATTGCAGAATATAGCAGAACGCTGCAGAGCATTGCACGATACAAAACATTGCAGAAAAGAGCAGAACTCTGCAGAGCAGTACAGACTATAGCAGAGCACTGCAGAGCATTGCAGAATATATTAAAATGCCACAGAGCATCGAAGACATTAGCAGAGCATTGCAGAATATAGCAGAACATTGCTGAATATAGTAACACATTGCAGAGCATTGCAGAATATAGCAGAACACATTAGGGCATTGCAGAATATAGCAAGATGCTGCAGAGCATTGCAGAGCACTGCAGAATATTACAGAATATAGCAGGATGCTGCAGAGTATTGCAGTTTACATGAGAACATGAACCAGATCATTATGATTGTGCTTTTATTAATAAGAACATCTTTACGCCACAAATCCTGCGCCGCCCTGTGATCTGCTCTGACATCCACTAATAACAGCGTTTAATCTCGTGCTACGTCTCTTTTTGGCACATTCGCAGCGTCTTCCATCATCTGGGCTCTGTGGATTCATTTGTTATCTGCTCCATTTTTCTCCCACTCATCTCATTTCCTCATCACTTAGACCCTGAAATCCAGTAATGGACGTTTCGCTGAGAGACCACGATCTGAGGGTGACATTACAGTAATGATGGACAGAGATGTCAGAAATCTGCACATCAGGACCTTGTAACTTTGTTAAAACTAAATTTTGAAATTTGCTAAAGCTGAATCCAGTGCAAACATCCAAACTTGTGCAGTTTAAGCAAGAATTTTCCATTCACTGATCGCAGCGGAGATTCTATTATCCCATCTACGCCAGTTTTTTCATCACCAAATGTGCAACATATTTCCTGTTCTGCGTCTCACTCGAATGGGGGCAGAGCGGAGTGGGACTGCCTCGCCTGACATTTATTATATATTATCCCAGTTTTCTGGCATGAGTTACACAAGAAATCTATGACGGTTCCCAATTGGCACAGATCTCCATTGTGGTGCGCGGGCAAGCACTTGATTTATGAAGATGGCGGAGCCTGTTGATAAATCAGACGTTCCTTGCGCATGTCGGGGCCCTTACTGAGACTGGCATATGAAACACCAGTCTTCATAAATCTGCCTCAATGTCTATTAAGACTAGAACTTCTTATTTACCTTTTCGTCATTTACCAGGAGAGGCCGGATGGTCACTGTGTCTTATTTTAGGATTCGTTGTGCCCTTTAGAAGTGAATAGAACCAGGACAGGACTGGTCAGATGGACATATGGGTAGGAGTCCAGGACACAGCAGCAGCTAATGGGGCCACAAGTCTCCTACTGCTCCATGTCAGGGCCCAGAAAAGCGTCACACATACAGTGACACTGTCCTCACCCTGGTCACCATATTGGCTGAGGTGCACGGAAACGTTTATGGAAACCCCTGAGCAGAGGCGTAACTTAAAACTCCTGAGCCCCAGTGCAAAATCTATAATGGGGCCCTTTCCGACCTTGTTTCATTTATACTAGTGGTATATTTCAGGTGGCAGAGGGACCTTATAGGCCCCCTCAGGGTCTACGGCCTGGTAGCAACTTGTACCGCTGCATCCCCTATAGCTATGCCCCTGCCCCTGAATATAACCATGGGTGGGCACCAGCTCCAGAAATGATCTAGAAAGAAAAAAAAAGCCAAAAACATCAAAAAACAAGAGGTGAAAGATGGAAACTGTACAACTACAGTAAAGTGGAGGAAGAGCCGCACAGCAGTAGTCCTGTAGAAACCAGCGGTGCACGGATACAAAAGCTGCCATAGAGTGTACACCTAGTAGTGCCGCAAACTGTCCCAATCTATAGTGATTCAATATACTACTGCATAGTGCTCCAATCTATAGTGACCCAATCTATAGTTATTCAATATAGTACTGCATAGTGCCCCAATCTATAGTGATTCAATATAGTACTGCACAGTGCCCCAATCTATAGTGACCCAATCTATAGTGATTCAATATAGTACTGCATAGTGCCCCAATCTATAGTGACCCAATCTATAGTTATTCAATATAGTACTGCATAGTGCCCCAATCTATAGTGACCCAGTCTATAGTGATTCAATATACTACTGCATAGTGCTCCAATCTATAGTGACCCAATCTATAGTTATTCAATATAGTACTGCACAGTGCCCCAATCTATAGTGACCCAATCTATAGTTATTCAATATAGTACTGCATAGTGCCCCAATCTATAGTGACCCAATCTATAGTGATTCAATATAGTACTGCACAGTGCCCCAATCTATAGTGACCCAATATATAGTGATTCAATATAGTACTGCACAGTGCCCCAATCTATAGTGACCTAATCTATAGTGATTCAATATAGTACTGCATAGTGCCCCAATCTATAGTGACCCAATATATAGTGATTCAATATAGTACTGCACAGTGCCCCAATCTATAGTGCCCCAATCTATAGTAACCCAGTCTATAGTGATTCAATATAGTACTGCATAGTGCCCCAATCTATAGTGCCCCAATCTATAGTGACCCAATCTATAGTGACCCAGTCTATAGTGATTCAATATAGTACTGCATAGTGCCCCAATCTATAGTGACCCAATCTATAGTGATTCAATATAGTACTGCATAGTGCCCCAATCTATAGTGACCCAGTCTATAGTGATTCAATATAGTACTGCACAGGGCCCCAATCTATAGTGCCCCAATCTATAGTATCTCCACATGCCCAATCTATAGTGCCAAACAGAGATAAACAACAGGGAATCTAATCTTGGGTCCCTTAGTCAATACTGAGGTAGGGGCTTGCACTTGTGATGGGGTTGATTTGCTCCCCCTACCGCTTGAATACCTGCACCTGGTGATCCCATATCCTATTGGTTGCGTTGGCGACCTCTGCAACGTATCTACATGTTGATGTTTTTCTCCTTGTTTTTTTTACTGCGTTGTATTTATGGTGTTTTGGACTTTGGCTTCATAAATGTAATTTCTTAATGATGGAATTAATGTAAACAATGTAACAACTTGTAATAGGATAAAAAGGATTTGGCCTCCAGATATTCCCCGTTATATGAAGATAGTAGGAAACATATCACTGGCCAGGAAAGCTGTGTGATGCCCCAGTTATCCAAAGGTCATGGGTTAATGGTATATACAGCATCATAAATCGCTTATAATCTGTCAGATTACAAAAGGAATAATCAGCAAATATCTGCACAGATAACAGAAGAGGAAACCAATAAGTAAACGGGATAACGTGGGGAACTACAAGCTCCAGCAGGGAGATCTCAGATACTGGTAGGGCGATACAATAACTTCAGATCGGTCATAACACTAAGCACGGCTGTTTAACCAATTAAATTCTACAGCGACTTTTAGGTTGAGGCCCCACATTGTGGAAAAGCAACTTTTTTGTTGAAGATTTTGCTTTAAAGAACTTCCTTTATATTCTCCATTCCTATTGAAGCCGTTCTTGGCTTCAGCTCAAAATAACGCAGCAAAATCTGCAAAAAGCTGCGTTTCCACAACGTGAGGCCTCAGCCTTTAGGGTTTGTGAGTGTCACTGCTTCCCCCATGGGCAGCCCTGTCAGCCCCATCACAGGGCACCGACGACTGTCACTGCCACAGGATCTTACAGAATATTCAGTCAACAATATGAAAATGACAGAATTGCTGTTTTTTGGTCACATAATCCAAAAAGTGGAATAAAAGTTTATATTACAAAGTGTTACCAAGAGAAGCTTCGGCTCGTCCCACAAAAAGCAAGCTGGAAAGATAAAACAGTTCCCAGAAAATGGAGACACAAAGAACAAGTCTTTCCATTGTGCAAAACTAATAAAAACATAGAAACATTTTTGTATAAAGATGACATTTTATTTTTTCTCCAAAATGCAAAAACTATTAAATAAAAATAAAAGGGCCCAGAAAGAGTTAATAAAACGGAATCAACAAGTTCTACGAGAACCTCTAAGACGGGTCATTAAAGTATCACATAACATCATGCAAAAAACAAGCCCTCAGATGGCTGCAAAAAAATAAAGGGCTATGGCTTTTGGTTTGCGACAATGAACAAAACTTAAGGGGCTAATACACAGTACTGTGCGAAAGTTTTAGGCAGGCATGGAAAGAGGCTGCACAGTCAGAATACATAAAGAAATAGAAGGGTTAATCGTTTATCTTTGTCAATTACTAAAATAAAGTGAATGAAGAGAAATGTAAATCCCATCAATATTTGGTGTGACCTTTGCCCTAGTATTTGGCAGAGCTGGGCAGGGAGGTTGTTCCCGCCGCCATCTTGGAGAACTAAGCACAGATCTTCGGTGGATGTAGGCTTGCTCCAATCCGTCTGTCTCTTCATGTCATCCCAGACACACTGGATGATGATGAGATCAGGGCTATATCTGTGGGGCCGGATCATCACTTCCAGGACTCCTCCTCCAAAGGGCAAAGGTCACACCAAATATTGAGGGGATTTACATTTCTCTTCTCATTCACTTCATATAATAAAATATTAACTCTTCTATATCTGAAAGCTTTCTAACTGTGCAGCAATTTTTTAACACCTGCTGAAAACTATTGCACAGTACTATATATGCGATACATATGTAATATATTGTAGTCTATGTGTGATGTATTCAATGTATCTGTATTATACATATGTACATGTATGTGGGAACTATATGGGGGGATTATGTGGGTGATCTTTATTATTAAAAAACTGCATATTATTTGGGAACGATATAGTGTGATGAACCAGACTGAGGAAACCTTGGCAGGTGACACTGAATTTACAAGACTGAACTGAACTTACAAGATTCTCATTTTCTTAGATTTGGGTTTTCATTCCCTGTAATCCATAATCAACATTTACAGAAATAAAACACTTGGAATAGAAGACTCTGTGTGTAAAGAATCTAGAAAATATAGGAGGTCACTTTATTAAAGGAAGGCTGGACCAGGGTCTGACGGTGAGGGCTGCGTATATACAGTATATACACAGGTACATCTCAATAAATTAGAATATCTTTGAAATGTTTATTTTTACACGTGTGATGTATGTGGTATAAGTTAATGTACTTACGATATATATGTAAGTGATATATATGTATTACACATGTGATGTATGTGGTATATGTAATGTATGTGTGATATATATGTATTACATGTGTGATATATGTGGTATATGTAATGTATGTGTGATATATATGTATTACATGTGTGATATATGTGGTATATGTAATGTATGTGTGATATATATGTATTACATGTGTGATATATGTGGTATATGTAATGTATGTGTGATATATATGTATTACACATGTGATGTATGTGGTATATGTAATGTATGTGTGATATATATGTATTACATGTGTGATATATGTGGTATATGTAATGTATGTGTGATATATATGTATTACATGTGTGATATATGTGGTATATGTAATGTATGTGTGATATATATGTATTACATGTGTGATATATGTGGTATATGTAATGTATGTGTGATATATATGTATTACACATGTGATGTATGTGGTATATGTAATGTATGTGTGATATATATGTATTACATGTGTGATATATGTGGTATATGTAATGTATGTGTGATATATATGTATTACATGTGTGATATATGTGGTATATGTGATATATATGTATTACACGTGATGTATGTGGTATATGTAATGTATGTGTGATATATATGTATTACACATGTGATGTATGTGGTATATGTAATGTATGTGTGATATATATGTATTACATGTGTGATATATGTGGTATATGTAATGTATGTGTGATATATATGTATTACATGTGTGATATATGTGGTATATGTAATGTATGTGTGATATATATGTATTACATGTGTGATATATGTGGTATATGTAATGTACATGTGGACACGGATGTGATTTGCTCCCGGCTCTTTCTTTCTACATTTTCTCTGATAACTTCATTTTTGCACAGTTATATTATTGGGACAATAACAATGAAATTCTTACGATCCTCTAAATATTTAATTACCTTTTACACTTTCCTTCCCAACCTTTCAGAAGTCATTAGGATGTTAAGTGGGGACGTCTGTAGACGAGGAGCGGCGTTATAAGTCTTCCTGCCGCTCCGCCATTATTACGCCTGCCGCACATTCCTCTGATTAGGAAGATGAAGATGACGAGTGACAGACGGGAAAATCGGAAGCCACAGATCTGACCTTGGGGTAAATTCGCTGATTTGTGTCCTTGTCCTGCTGAATTCCCAGTTGGAGGAATTGGAGGAATCTTCCATCAGTCAGGTCCTTCAAGTCTTATAGATATGGCAGGTCAGGACGACACAAAGTAACGTTATCTACAGGTGCGATATAGCCGTATTATATGGGATTGTTATTACTGGGTGCAATAACTGCAAAACCTTGGATGGGGTCCTATAGTGCCACACGCTCGCCATCAGCAGTGAGTCCAGGAGATGGAAGGCTTAGGATTATAGGCTGTAGAGGCTGCTGTGGGGCCCATGACGTCGGGGGCCCATTATGACATAATATGACATAATATGCAGTGCCCCCTACAGCCTAAGTGAAGGTGGTGGTGGGAGCAATCCAGTAGGTACTGGCCTAAAGAACCTCTGTGGGGGGACAGTATACTGTATGGGGGCCAATAAAGGAGGTAATATATGGTATGAGGACCAATAAAGGGGCAATATACCATGAGGGAGTCAGTAAAGGGGGACAAGATTAGGATATGCCCATTTTGTGATGTTCCATGTGAATAGCCACATAGATAGAGCGGGGAGGATCGGATTAAAACAGAACTTTTCATTTTAAATGTTAAAAAATAACTCTTATAGTTAACGCATTATTTATCCCATACGGTGAACGGTGTAAAAAAATATATATACCGCAATGTGCAAATTAACATATTTTGGTCACTTCGCTTTCCCCAAAAAAGAACAATAAAAAGTGATCAGAAAGTCACAAATACCAAACACTGGTACCAATAGAAAGTACAACCTGTCCTGCAAATAAAGAGCCCTGACAAATCTCCGTCCATAGTACAGTAATAAAGTTATAGGAGACCCCAGGAAAATCGCTCATTTTCAAAAAGTGACATTTTATTTGTAAAAGTGGTAAAATATAATAAAACCAACATAAATCTGGTATCGCCGTAATCGTAACGTCCTGCCGGACAAAGCCGCCATGTCATATATAATGCAGAGGGAACGCCGTAACAACAAAAGGCAAAACATGATGATAGAATTGTGAGTTATTTCACACAAAAGTTAATGAAAACATTATATGTACCCCAAAATGGTGGCAAAAGAAAATACAACTCATCACGCAAAGAATAAGCCCTCACATAGCGATGTAGACAGGAAAAAAAAAAAAAGTTATGAATTTTGAAAAATGGGGAAGGAAAATATAAAAAAAAAGTCACTGAACATTAACGTACAAACTACCCGGCGTCCTTAAGGGGTTAAGTCTGTGTCAGTTCTTGACCGGCGTAGACTTCAATTCTGGCACACGGGCAGGGGTGAACCTCGCCCCTCTGCTGCCTGAGGTGAACGATAGAAAGGCGCCCCTCCCCTCCTAAAAATAGATACCAAACCCGACTATCTTTGGTTGTGTGATGGGCCCCCCTAATTAAAATTGTAGACCACGCCCCCATTTACAGATAAAAAATCCTCTTATTTGGCCCCCGCATATAACTTCACCTTTTTTTTGGCCCTCACACGGTCACGATCCCCATTTTTTATCCCCCACGCAGAATACGACCTCCATGGTGCGCTGTACCCGATGCTGAAGAACGCTAGGACGCTAAACGTAGCGTTGTGTCATTCTTCAGCATTGTGACGTGTAGCGCCGCCTAGAGGTAGGAACAGAGGCCGGCCAGCACAGGAGCGTGGATGGGTGAGTAAATTATTGGCCACTACCTATTGGAATAATTCAATAAGTAGCGGACGATTAAAAATCGAATGCCGCCCCCCCCTTTCCCATTTATACCATGAAGCGTCGCCTGAGGCCATCACCATGCACCCCTCCCCCACTGTCCTTACATCTATATATCTGCACACAGGGCACTTCTATCCATCCTGCATGACGCTGTAAGATTTGCCAGGCCAGCACATTGTTATCACAGCGGTGTTATTCCACATATTTTACTTCTTCATTGATTAACCCATAAACACAACACGTTGCGTCCTTGGACTACAATCCTTAAGCGTCCCAGTGACCTGACCTCAGCTGCCGCCATGTTACATGCCGCATTGTAAGGAAATGTCCTGATGTATCACAAGTCAGACTGCCCACATATAAGAATTCCCTCCTCATCTTGTCCTGCGTTGTCAGTGCTCTTACAGCAGATTCGTCTATTGAGGGTTGGACTTTTTAGTAAATTTGCGACTACTCGAGACATCGCCAATCTGACGCCTGAACCTTTGTCGTTCTCTTCAGTTTCTCTCTGTAATGAGCCGATGCAATAGAAATGATTCCTGCAGGTTTAAGCAATAACTAAATGTCACCAATGTCGATCCAGGAGCGCCTTGTGCAGCATAGTTATGTACCACAATAATACCACCAGACAGTGCATAAATACTACAACCATACAGTACATACATGCTACCGCTATGCAGTATATAATATAATGGTGGTAATATATACAGTATATATATTACCACCATACAGTATATGAATACTACAGCCATACAGTACATATATGCTACCGCTATGCAGTATATAATATAATGGTGGTAATATATACAGTATATATATTACCACCATACAGTGCATAAATACTACAACCATACAGTACATACATGCTACCGCTATGCAGTATATAATATAATGGTGGTAATATATACAGTATATATATTGCCACCATACAGTATATGAATACTACAGCCATACAGTACATATATGCTACCGCTATGCAGTATATAATATAATGGTGGTAATATATACAGTATATATATTGCCACCATACAGTATATGAATACTACAACCATACAGTACATACATGCTACCGCTATGCAGTATATAATATAATGGTGGTAATATATACAGTATATATATTACCACCATACAGTGCATAAATACTACAACCATACAGTACATACATGCTACCGCTATGCAGTATATAATATAATGGTGGTAATATATACAGTATATATATTACCACCATACAGTATATGAATACTACAGCCATACAGTACATATATGCTACCGCTATGCAGTATATAATATAATGGTGGTAATATATACAGTATATATATTGCCACCATACAGTATATGAATACTACAACCATACAGTACATACATGCTACCGCTATGCAGTATATAATATAATGGTGGTAATATATACAGTATATATATTACCACCATACAGTGCATAAATACTACAACCATACAGTACATACATGCTACCGCTATGCAGTATATAATATAATGGTGGTAATATATACAGTATATATATTACCACCATACAGTATATGAATACTACAGCCATACAGTACATATATGCTACCGCTATGCAGTATATAATATAATGGTGGTAATATATACAGTATATATATTACCACCATACAGTGCATAAATACTACAACCATACAGTACATACATGCTACCGCTATGCAGTATATAATATAATGGTGGTAATATATACAGTATATATATTGCCACCATACAGTATATGAATACTACAACCATACAGTACATACATGCTACCGCTATGCAGTATATAATATAATGGTGGTAATATATACAGTATATATATTGCCACCATACAGTATATGAATACTACAACCATACAGTACATACATGCTACCGCTATGCAGTATATAATATAATGGTGGTAATATATACAGTATATATATTACCACCATACAGTATATGAATACTACAGCCATAGAGTACATATATGCTACCGCTATGCAGTATATAATATAATGGTGGTAATATATACAGTATATATATTGCCACCATACAGTATATGAATACTACAACCATACAGTACATACATGCTACCGCTATGCAGTATATAATGGTGGTAATATATACAGTATATATTTTACCACCATACAGTATATGAATATAGTACATACAGTACCTAAAAACTATCACTATACAGTAAATACTACCACTGTACAGTATATAAACACTGCCATAATACATTATATAACCACCACCCTACAGTACATAAATACTTCAGCCATACACTTACATATCCACCTGTACATCAGTCATTGGTATTTTATAGGCCATCTCGTAGTCTGTGACCGTGCACTTTACATGGTGATGTCATACAGCGCCCTCTAATGTTACTTCCCCCGTCATAGCTCACTATTACCCATAATTCACACTGCTTCGGATTTTATGGCGATCTCAGAATTTCTTTATCTTATCAGGACGGTTTTATTGCGCAGATAACTGGATATCATAAAATTCTTTAAGGGCCATAATCCCGGCTGATACTGACATTATGAGCAGGTAAAAAGCAGGTCACCAATTTATCGCCGTCATTAGAGAATGGTGGAGGGAGAACGACAGGATGACAGGAGCAGCGGACGCCATCATGAAACGCCACTAACGAGGACCCGTCAGAAATCCTAAAGTGTAGACAATCCCATATAAGTCCTAGTGGGTCACTATCACAGATGGCTGGCAATAAGGGGGGGAGATTAGAATTATCCGCAGCGCTATGTCTGTGAATACCCAGCAGCACTTGTTAATAAAGTTTCACAGTCGCACTCCACATCACAATAAGAATCTACTTCCTGTCGGCCATGTTTGCTCTCATGAGGTCGATATCATGGTCACTGTGTGTTTATGGGGGCAGATGAGTCCGAATAATCTCGCGACGTCCTGTGATGGAGCCCTTGTTAGGGTTTTGTATCACCGTCCAGGAGCCATACGTTGCATTACACTTCTGTTACCGGATCTGGGATTTCTTGCTGTGCCGTCCTGTCACGGAGCTTTGCTTACGGTTTTGATTTGCTGTCCAGGATTTAGGATTTGGGACTTCTTAATAGAGAGCACAATGCAAATAACTGAGTCTATCAAATATGACTTGATCAATGATTGACTACTATAGGTGGCGCCTTATGGAGATAGCGGTGAGGAGAAGCGTTATCTGCCCGGTTACCCTCACATATCAATAGTTTCTATTAGCGGAGAGATAAGAGGACGGACGCCGTGTGTACAACCTTCACTTTCTAATAATCCTGATTATATAAGTGACAGTGTAATAAACGCCATCACATGACCTCACCAGGACCATCCTCTGCCACAAATACTGACCCAAAGGAACGACATCTGCAGCACAAGAAGCAGACGACAATGTACAGCACAGACACGTAGTATCAGCTACAGTACTAAAAGTGCACAGCGACATGCTGCAACCTGAAACTACATCTGTCATAGTAATATAGCGATTGAGGCTGCTCTATGGAGCCAATACTCTGGTATTACAATCTATGGGACATGCAATCAAAAGCTTAGGAGGGGCTAATAAAATAAAAAACCCTAAAAATTCTAACCCCAGCTTTCCCTACAATTGAAATAAAGATAAACAAACAAATTCTACATCCCGGGGTCTGAGAACGCCCGGGCTACAAACACGTCAAAAGATTTATCCCAAACAGTGAAGGCCGTAGCAGGAAAAAAAAATCAAATCAAAAGAGCCAAACCAATGATTTTTCTCCATTTCATCTCCCATAAAAATTAGAATAAAAATCGATCAAAACGTCAGACATTCTCCAAAACATAGAATACAGGGGGGGGGGACATAGAATACAGGGGGGGACACATAGAATACAGGGGGGGGACACATAGAATACAGGGGGGGACACATAGAATACAGGGGGGGACACATAGAATACAGGGGGGGACACATAGAATACAGGGTGGGACACATAGAATACAGGGGGGGACACATAGAATACAGGGGGGGACACATAGAATACAGGGGGGGACACATAGAATACAGGGGGGACACATAGAATACAGGGGGGGACACATAGAATACAGGGGGGGCACATAGAATACAGGAGGGGACACATAGAATACAGGGAGGACACATAGAATACAGGAGGGACACATAGAATACAGGGGGGACACATAGAATACAGGGGGGGGACACATATAATACAGGGGGGACACATAGAATACAGGGGGGGACACATAGAATACAGGGGGGGACACATATAATACAGGGGGGACACATAGAATACAGGGGGGGACACATAGAATACAGGGGGGGACACATAGAATACAGGGGGGGACACATAGAATACAGGGGGGGACACATAGAATACAGGGGGGGACACATAGAATACAGGGGGGACACATAGAATACAGGGGGGACACATAGAATACAGGAGGGACACATAGAATACAGGGGGGGACACATAGAATACAGGGGGGGACACATAGAATACAGGGGGGGACACATAGAATACAGGGGGGACACATAGAATACAGGGGGGACACATAGAATACAGAGGGGAGGACACATAGAATACAGGGGGGGACACATAGAATACAGGGGGGGACACATAGAATACAGGGGGGGACACATAGAATACAGGGGGGGGACGACACATAGAATACAGGGGGGGACACATAGAATACAGGGGGGGACACATAGAATACAGGGGGGGACACATAGAATACAGGGAGGGGACACATAGAATACAGGGGGACACATAGAATACAGGGGGGACACATAGAATACAGGGGGGACACATAGAATACAGGGGGGACACATAGAATACAGGGGGGGACACATAGAATACAGGGGGGGCACATAGAATACAGGAGGGGACACATAGAATACAGGGAGGGACACATATAATACAGGGGGGACACATAGAATACAGGGGGGGGACACATAGAATACAGGGGGGGACACATAGAATACAGGGGGGGACACATAGAATACAGGGAGGGACACATAGAATACAGGGGGGGACACATAGAATACAGGGGGGACACATAGAATACAGGGGGGGACACATAGAATACAGGGGGGACACATAGAATACAGGGGGGGAGGACACATAGAATACAGGGGGGGAGGACACATAGAATACAGGGGGGGACACATAGAATACAGGGGGGGACACATAGAATACAGGGGGGGCACACATAGAATACAGGAGGGGACACATAGAATACAGGGGGGGACACATAGAATACAGGGGGGGACACATAGAATACAGGGGGGGACACATAGAATACAGGGGGGACACATAGAATACAGGGGGGGGAGGACACATAGAATACAGGGGGGGACACATAGAATACAGGGGGAGGACACATAGAATACAGGGAGGGACACATAGAATACAGGGGGGGACACATAGAATACAGGGGGGGGCACATAGAATACAGGAGGACACATAGAATACAGGGGGGACACATAGAATACAGGGTGGGACACATAGAATACAGGGGGGGGACATAGAATACAGGAGGGGGACACATAGAATACAGGAGGGGGACACATAGAATACAGGGGGGGACACATAGAATACAGGGGGGGACACATAGAATACAGTAGGACACATAGAATACAGGGGGGAGGACACATAGAATACAGGGGGGGCACATAGAATACAGGGGGGGGGCACATAGAATACAGGAGGACACATAGAATACAGGGGGGACACATAGAATACAGGGGGGGACACATAGAATACAGGGGGGGACACATAGAATACAGGGGGGACACATAGAATACAGGGGGGGACACATAGAATACAGGGGGGACACATAGAATACAGGGGGGGCACATAGAATACAGGGGAGGACACATAGAATACAGGGGGACACATAGAATACAGGGGGGACACATAGAATATAGGAGGGGGACACATAGAATACAGGGGGGACACATAGAATACAGGGGGGGGGAGGACACATAGAATACAGGGGGGGAGGACACATAGAATACAGGGGGGGGAACATAGAATACAGGGGGGACACATAGAATACGGGGGGACACATAGAATACAGGAGGGGACACATAGAATACAGGGGGGGACACATAGAATACAGGGGGGGAGGACACATAGAATACAGGGGGGGACACATAGAATACAGGGGGGACACATAGAATACAGGGGGGGGAGGACACATAGAATACAGGGGGGGGAGGACACATAGAATACAGGGGGGGACACATAGAATACAGGGGGGGACACATAGAATACAGGGGGGGACACATAGAATACAGGAGGGGACACATAGAATACAGGGGGGACACATAGAATACAGGGGGGGACACATAGAATACAGGGGGGGACACATAGAATACAGGGGGGACACATAGAATACAGGGGGGGAGGACACATAGAATACAGGGGGGGGAGGACACATAGAATACAGGGGGGGACACATAGAATACAGGGGGAGGACACATAGAATACAGGGAGGGACACATAGAATACAGGGGGGGACACATAGAATACAGGGGGGGCACATAGAATACAGGAGGACACATAGAATACAGGGGGGGGACATAGAATACAGGAGGGGGACACATAGAATACAGGAGGGGGACACATAGAATACAGGGGGGGACACATAGAATACAGGGGGGGACACATAGAATACAGGGGGGAGACATAGAATACAGGGGAGGGACACATAGAATACAGGGGGGGACACATAGAATACAGGGGGGGACACATAGAATACAGGGGGGGACACATAGAATACAGGGGGGGACACATAGAATACAGGGGGGACACATAGAATACAGGGGGGGACACATAGAATACAGGAGGGGGACACATAGAATACAGGGGGGCACATAGAATACAGGGGGGACACATAGAATACAGGGGGGGAACATAGAATACAGGGGGGACACATAGAATACAGGGGGGACACATAGAATACAGGAGGGGACACATAGAATACAGGGGGGGACACATAGAATACAGGGGGGGACACATAGAATACAGGGGGGGACACATAGAATACAGGGGGGACACATAGAATACAGGGGGGGACACATAGAATACAGGGGGGGGGCACATAGAATACAGGGGGGGACACATAGAATACAGGGGGGGACACATAGAATACAGGGGGGGACACATAGAATACAGGGGGGACACATAGAATACAGGGGGGGACACATAGAATACAGGGGGGGACACATAGAATACAGGGGGGGGCACATAGAATACAGGGGAGGACACATAGAATACAGGGGGACACATAGAATACAGGGGGGACACATAGAATATAGGAGGGGGACACATAGAATACAGGGGGGGGAGGACACATAGAATACAGGGGGGGGAGGACACATAGAATACAGGGGGGGAGGACACATAGAATACAGGGGGGGGAACATAGAATACAGGGGGGACACATAGAATACGGGGGGACACATAGAATACAGGAGGGGACACATAGAATACAGGGGGGGACACATAGAATACAGGGGGGACACATAGAATACAGGGGGGGACACATAGAATACAGGGGGGGACACATAGAATACAGGGGGGGACACATAGAATACAGGGGGGGGACACATAGAATACAGGGGGGACACATAGAATACAGGAGGGGACACATAGAATACAGGGTGGGACACATAGAATACAGGAGGGGGACACATAGAATACAGGGGGGACACATAGAATACAGGGGAGACACATAGAATACAGGGGGGACACATAGAATACAGGGGGGGACACATAGAATACAGGGGGGGGACACATAGAATACAGGAGGGGGACACATAGAATACAGGGGGGACACATAGAATACAGGGGGGACACATAGAATACAGGGAGGGACACATAGAATACAGGGGGGGACACATAGAATACAGGGAGGGACACATAGAATACAGGGGGGACACATAGAATACAGGGGAGGACACATAGAATACAGGGGGACACATAGAATACAGGGTGGGACACATAGAATACAGGAGGGGGACACATAGAATACAGGGGGGGACACATAGAATACAGGGAGGGACACATAGAATACAGGGGGGACACATAGAATACAGGGGAGGACACATAGAATACAGGGGGACACATAGAATACAGGGGGGACACATAGAATACAGGGGGTGACACATAGAATACAGGGGGGGACACATAGAATACAGGGGGGGACACATAGAATACAGGGGGGGACACATAGAATACAGGGGGGGACACATAGAATACAGGGGGGACACATAGAATACAGGGGGGGACACATAGAATACAGGGGGGGACACATAGAATACAGGGGGACACATAGAATACAGGGGGGACACATAGAATACAGGGGGGGACACATAGAATACAGGGGGGACACATAGAATACAGGGGAGGACACATAGAATACAGGGGGACACATAGAATACAGGGGGGACACATAGAATACAGGGGGGGACACATAGAATAAAGGGGGGACACATAGAATACAGGGGAGGACACATAGAATACAGGGGGACACATAGAATACAGGGGGGGACACATAGAATACAGGGGGGGACACAGAATACAGGGGGGGACACATAGAATACAGGGGGGGGGGACACATAGAATACAGGGGGGGACACAGAATACAGGGGGGGACACATAGAATACAGGGGGGGACACATAGAATACAGGGGGGGACACAGAATACAGGGGGGGACACATAGAATACAGGGGGGGACACATAGAATACAGGAGGGACACATAGAATACAGGGGAGGACACATAGAATACAGGGGGACACATAGAATACAGGGGGGGACACATAGAATACAGGGTGGGACACATAGAATACAGGGGGGGGACACATAGAATACAGGGGGGACACATAGAATACAGGGGGGGACACATAGAATACAGGGGGGGACACATAGAATACAGGGGGGGACACATAGAATACAGGGGGGACACATAGAATACAGGAGGGGGACACATAGAATACAGGGGGGGACACATAGAATACAGGGGGGACACATAGAATACAGGGAGGGACACATAGAATACAGGGGGGGACACATAGAATACAGGGAGGGACACATAGAATACAGGGGGGACACATAGAATACAGGGGAGGACACATAGAATACAGGGGGACACATAGAATACAGGGTGGGACACATAGAATACAGGAGGGGGACACATAGAATACAGGGGGGGACACATAGAATACAGGGGGGACACATAGAATACAGGGAGGGACACATAGAATACAGGGGGGGACACATAGAATACAGGGAGGGACACATAGAATACAGGGGGGACACATAGAATACAGGGGAGGACACATAGAATACAGGGGGACACATAGAATACAGGGGGGACACATAGAATACAGGGGGTGACACATAGAATACAGGGGGGGACACATAGAATACAGGGGGGGACACATAGAATACAGGGGGGGACACATAGAATACAGGGGGGGACACATAGAATACAGGGGGGACACATAGAATACAGGGGGGGACACATAGAATACAGGGGGGGGACACATAGAATACAGGGGGGACACATAGAATACAGGGGGGACACATAGAATACAGGGGGGGACACATAGAATACAGGGGGGACACATAGAATACAGGGGGGACACATAGAATACAGGGGAGGACACATAGAATACAGGGGGACACATAGAATACAGGGGGGACACATAGAATACAGGGGGGGACACATAGAATACAGGGGGGACACATAGAATACAGGGGAGGACACATAGAATACAGGGGGACACATAGAATACAGGGGGGGGACACATAGAATACAGGGGGGGACACAGAATACAGGGGGGGACACATAGAATACAGGGGGGGGACACATAGAATACAGGGGGGGACACAGAATACAGGGGGGGACACATAGAATACAGGGGGGGACACATAGAATACAGGGGGGGACACAGAATACAGGGGGGGACACATAGAATACAGGGGGGGACACATAGAATACAGGAGGGACACATAGAATACAGGGGGGGACACATAGAATACAGGGGGGGACACATAGAATACAGGGGGGACACATAGAATACAGGGGGGACACATAGAATACAGGGGGGGACACATAGAATACAGGGGGGACACATAGAATACAGGGGAGGACACATAGAATACAGGGGGACACATAGAATACAGGGGGGACACATAGAATACAGGGGGGGACACATAGAATACAGGGGGGACACATAGAATACAGGGGAGGACACATAGAATACAGGGGGACACATAGAATACAGGGGGGGACACATAGAATACAGGGGGGGACACAGAATACAGGGGGGGACACATAGAATACAGGAGGGGACACATAGAATACAGGAGGGGGACACATAGAATACAGGGGGGGACACAGAATACAGGGGGGGACACATAGAATACAGGAGGACACATAGAATACAGGGGGGGACACAGAATACAGGGGGGGACACATAGAATACAGGGGGGGACACATAGAATACAGGGGGGACACAGAATACAGGGGGGGACACATAGAATACAGGGGGGGACACATAGAATACAGGGGGGGACACAGAATACAGGGGGGGACACAGAATACAGGGGGGGACACATAGAATACAGGGGGGGACACATAGAATACAGGAGGGACACATAGAATACAGGGGGGGACACATAGAATACAGGGGGGGACACATAGAATACAGGGGGGACACATAGAATACAGGAGGGACACATAGAATACAGGGGAGGACACATAGAATACAGGAGGGGACACATAGAATACAGGGGGGGACACATAGAATACAGGGGGGGACACATAGAATACAGGGTGGGACACATAGAATACAGGGGGGGACACATAGAATACAGGGGGGGACACATAGAATACAGGGTGGGACACATAGAATACAGGGGGGGGGACACATAGAATACAGGGGGGACACATAGAATACAGGGGGGGACACATAGAATACAGGGGGGACACAGAATACAGGAGGGGACACATAGAATACAGGGGGGACACATAGAATACAGGGGGGGGGGGGGGGGGGGGGCGCACCGCTAATGAGGCGAGGTGAGGCGGCCGCCTTGGGCGGCACTGTCCGGGGGTCGGCATTTTTACTATTTAATGTAAACCAGCCCAGGACAGGCCGCTTTAAAAAAAAAAAAAAAAAAAAAAAAAAAACAGCTGAGCGCGGCCTGTCCTGGGCTGGTTTACAAGACGTCGCATCTCAGCGCAGGCGGCGATACAATGACGTCATCACGCCGCCTACGCTGAGACACAGACGTCGCGGACAAGAGGAGGAGGCGGCGGCTGCATCAAGGCATCGCAGGTGAGTATAGCTTTTTTTTTATCTATATAAATAGGCCGTAACCTGTTGGAGCATCCCCGGCAGGTCAGGGCCTATTTATTTACCTACCCCGCGTCTGCTCGTGGCCGCCCCCCGCTTCCCCTTCTGCTATGGGCCGCAGAAAGGGAAGCGGATGCCGCTGTGAGTGGCCGCGGGCATCGATAAGTTAGGTCGCGGGCCGCAAATACTACTATTATTATACTCCGGGGTCTATTCAGACCCCGGAGTATAATAATCGGAGGCCTAGGGTTGGTGAGGGAACATAAAAACTAGTGTTACTCACCTCCTGCGATCCGATGTAACTCCGAGCAGGCTTGGGGCCTCTGGTGACGTCATCAGGTCGCGTCGCCGGCCTGATCACGTGACGTGTGTGCGCAATTAAACAGGGCCGAAAGCTGCAAGGAGTGCACCGGTGTCCAGGATAGGTAAGTAACTCTGATTTTTATGTTTGTATTCTCCCCTGGGTCTCCAATCATTATACTCTGGGGTCTGAAAAGACCCCAGAGTATAATAATAGTTCATGGGTCGGCCACTATGGGGCATAATACCCTGTGCAGGGACCACTGTAGAGCATAATACCCTGTGCAGGGGCCACTATAGAGCATAATACTGGGTTCGGGGGTCACTATGGAGCATAATACCGGGTGCAGGGGCCACTATGGAGCATAATGCAAGTGCAGGGGCCACTATAGAGCATAATACCAGGTGCAGGGGTCACTATGGAGCATAATACCGAGTGCAGGGGCCACTATAGAGCATACTACCGGATGCAGGGGTCACTATAGAGCATAATACCGGGTGCAGGGCCACTATAGAGCATAATACCGGGTGCAGGGGTCACTATGGAGCATAATACCAGTGCAAGGGCCACTATGGAGGATAATACCAGTGCAGGGGCCACTATAGAGCATAATACCGGGTTCAGGGGTCACTATGGAGCATAATACCGGGTGCAGGGGCCACTATAGAGCATAATACCGAGTGCAGGGGCCACTATAGAGCATAATACCGAGTGCAGGGGCCACTATAGAGCATACTACCGGATGCAGGGGTCACTATAGAGCATAATACCGGGTGCAGGGCCACTATAGAGCATAATACCGGGTGCAGGGGTCACTATGGAGCATAATACCAGTGCAAGGGCCACTATGGAGGATAATACCAGTGCAGGGGCCACTATAGAGCATAATACCGGGTTCAGGGGTCACTATGGAGCATAATACCGGGTGCAGGGGCCACTATAGAGCATAATACCGAGTGCAGGGGCCACTATAGAGCATAATACCGAGTGCAGGGGCCACTATAGAGCATAATACCCTGTGCAGGGGCCACTATAGAGCATAATACCCTGTGCAGGGGCCACTCTGGAGCATAATACCAGTGCAGGGGCCACTATGGAGGATAATACCAGTGCAGGGGCCACTATAGAGCATAATACCGGGTTCAGGGGTCACTATGGAGCATAATACCGAGTGCAGGGACCACTATAGAGCATAATACCAGTGCAAGGGCCACTATGGAGGATAATACCAGTGCAGGGGCCACTATGGAGCATAATACCCTATGCAGGGGCCATTCTGGAGCATAATACCAGTGCAGGGGCCACTAAGGAGCATAATACAAGTGCAGGGGCCACTATGGAGCATAATACCAGTGCAGGGGCCACTAAGGAGCATAATACAAGTGCAGGGGCCACTATGGAGCATAATACCAGTGCAGGGGCCAATATGGGGCATAAAACTGTGTGCAGGAGTTGCTGCGGAACATAATACCGTGTGCAGTGGCCAATGCGGGGCATAATACCCTGTGCAGGGGCCACTATGGAGCATAATACTGTGTGCAGGGGCCGCTGCGAGGCATAATACAGTGTGCAGGGGCCGCTGCGGGCCATAACACTGTGTAATACTGTGTTCAGGGGCTGCTGTGGAACATTATAGTGTGTGTAAATGGGGCGCTTTAAACATGGGCTATGGCACCTGTTTATATTATACGCTGTCTGTTTATAGTGACCGTGTGATGTAATTGTAGCCTTGTCACATACTGTAGACATGTACAGGACGAGGCTGCAGTTACATTACATGGCCGCTATGAGATGAATGACACTATGTAAACAGAGAAGCGGTCACGGCGCTTACACAGGTACCATTCAAACAGCTGATCAGTGGGGGTCCTGGGTTTTTGAACCCCACTGATTAGTTTATTAATGACCTGGAAAACCTTTTAATTAGTTAACACCTGGGGTATTATTAATAAGGGGCACTATTTATACAGAGTATACACGGACATTATTAATAAGGGGCACTATTTATACAGGGTACACACGGACATTATTAATAAGGGGCACTATTTATACAGGGTACACACGGACATTATTAATAAGGAGCACTATTTATACAGGGTACACACGGACATTATTAATAAGGGGCACTATTTATACAGGGTACACGGACATTATTAATAAGGGGCACTATTTATACAGGGTACACACGGACATTATTAATAAGGGGCACTATTTATACAGGGTACACACGGACATTATTAATAAGGAGCACTATTTATACAGGGCACACACGGACATTATTAATAAGGGGCGCTATTTATACAGGGTACACACGGACATTATTAATAAGGGGCACTATTTATACAGGGTACACACGGACATTATTAATAAGGGGCACTATTTATACAGGGTACACCTGGGACATTATTAATAAGGGGCACTATTTATACAGGGTACACGGACATTATTAATAAGGGGCACTATTTATACAGGGTACACACGGACATTATTAATAAGGGGCACTATTTATACAGGGTACACACGGACATTATTAATAAGGAGCACTATTTATACAGGGTACACACGGACATTATTAATAAGGGGCACTATTTATACAGGGTACACGGACATTATTAATAAGGGGCACTATTTATACAGGGTACACATGGACATTATTAATAAGGGGCACTATTTATACAGGGTACACACGGACATTATTAATAAGGGGCACTATTTATACAGGGTACACCTGGGACATTATTAATAAGGGGCACTATTTATACAGGGTACACACGGACATTATTAATAAGGGGCACTATTTATACAGGGCACACACGGACATTATTAATAAGGGGCACTATTTATACTGGGTACACACGGATGTTATTAATATAAAGATGCACTTGGGGTATTATTCATTATGGGGGGTTATATCATATATTATATAATTGGGGGTAGCAGCAGGATGGGGGTGCAGGTGAGGACAATGTGGGTCAGTGCCTGGAAAAGTGAGGAGCTAAAGATGTCTGTGCTGCAAACTTTACAGAGACAAGTCACAGCTGGAAGAAGTGGTCATGGCGGTCCAAAGGGAAGAGAAGGGAAATGTGAAGGATTAGTCAGAGACGTCACCTGTAAGTCACAGAATGTTACTGCCCTGTATACACCTAAATGATAGAGGATAAATACCTGAGTGATGGGGGTCTGTCTGCTGAGACCCCCACTGGGCCTGAGAATTGGGTTTTTCCCCCACTAGGTGGGAATTCAGCCTGACCGCAGCCATATATATAGGTGTCACTTGGTGGATGGACGAACCCGCGTGGCTCTCATTCACTTCAATGGGAGTGCCAAAGATACCCGAAGTCCAGTCCTCAGCTATCTGCGGGGCTCCTATTATACAGAATGGGGGCCACGTGGCCTCATCCATCCACCAAGCAGAAGATGTGAGAAGTTACTTTCATTGTTAATGCCGTGTTGTTGATCTGATACTGAAGTAATACAGGAAGAAGAATTCTTAAAAACTGTTTTATAACTTTGTGTATTGTGTATATTGTGCGACGATAACAGTGTGTTAAACTAGTAGCATGAAAACTCAGGTTTTTTTTTGGGGGGGGGGGGGCGTCTTTCTATAGTCCGCCTCAGGCAGCAAAGAGGCTAGGGTCACCACTGGGGGGGGGGGGGACACATAGAATACAGGGGGGGGACACATAGAATACAGGGTGGGGACACATAGAATACAGGGGGGGGGACACATAGAATACAGGGGGGGGGACACATAGAATACAGGGGGGGACACATAGAATACAGGGGGGGACACATAGAATACAGGGGGGGACACATAGAATACAGGGGGGGACACATAGAATACAGGGGGGACACATAGAATACAGGGGGAGGACACATAGAATACAGGGGGGGACACATAGAATACAGGGGGGGACACATAGAATACAGGGGAGGACACATAGAATACAGGGGGGACACATAGAATACAGGGGGGGGACACATAGAATACAGGGTGGGGACACATAGAATACAGGGGGGGGGACACATAGAATACAGGGGGGACACATAGAATACAGGGGGGGACACATAGAATACAGGGGGGGACACATAGAATACAGGGGGGGACACATAGAATACAGGGGGGGGACATAGAATACAGGGGGGGACACATAGAATACAGGAGGGGACACATAGAATACAGGGGGGGACACATAGAATACAGAAGGGGACACATAGAATACAGGGAGGACACATAGAATACAGGGGGGGACACATAGAATACAGGGGGGACACATAGAATACAGGGGGGACACATAGAATACAGGAGGACACATAGAATACAGGGTGGGACACATAGAATACAGGAGGACACATAGAATACAGGGAGGACACATAGAATACAGGGGGGGACACATAGAATACAGGGGGGACACATAGAATACAGGGGGGGACACATAGAATACAGGGGGGACACATAGAATACAGGGGGGACACATAGAATACAGGGTGGGACACATAGAATACAGGAGGACACATAGAATACAGGGAGGACACATAGAATACAGGGGGGACACATAGAATACAGGGGGGACACATAGAATACAGGGGGACACATAGAATACAGGGGGGGACACATAGAATACAGGGGGGGACACATAGAATACAGGGTGGGACACATAGAATACAGGGGGGGACACATAGAATACAGGGTGGGACACATAGAATACAGGGGGGGACACATAGAATACAGGGGGGGACACATAGAATACAGGGGGGAGGACACATAGAATACAGGAGGACACATAGAATACAGGAGGACACATAGAATACAGGGAGGACACATAGAATACAGGGGGGGACACATAGAATACAGGGGGGGACACATAGAATACAGGGGGGACACATAGAATACAGGGAGGACACATAGAATACAGAAGGGGACACATAGAATACAGGGGGGACACATAGAATACAGGGTGGGACACATAGAATACAGGGTGGGACACATAGAATACAGGGGGGGACACATAGAATACAGGGAGGGACACATAGAATACAGGGGGGGGGACACATAGAATACAGGGGGGACACATAGAATACAGGGGGGGACACATAGAATACAGGGGGGGACACATAGAATACAGGGGGGACACATAGAATACAGGGGGGGGACACATAGAATACAGGGGGGGACACATAGAATACAGGGGAGGACACATAGAATACAGGGGGGGACACATAGAATACAGGGGGGGACACATAGAATACAGGGGAGGGACACATAGAATACAGGGGGGGACACATAGAATACAGGGGGGGACACATAGAATACAGGGGGGACACATAGAATACAGGGGGGGGACACATAGAATACAGGGGGGGACACATAGAATACAGGGGGGGACACATAGAATACAGGGGAGGACACATAGAATACAGGGGGGGACACATAGAATACAGGGGAGGACACATAGAATACAGGGGGGACACATAGAATACAGGGGGGGACACATAGAATACAGGGGGGAGGACACATAGAATACAGGGGGGGACACATAGAATACAGGGGGGAGGACACATAGAATACAGGGGGGGACACATAGAATACAGGGGGGACACATAGAATACAGGGGGAGGACACATAGAATACAGGGGGGGACACATAGAATACAGGAGGGGACACATAGAATACAGGGGAGGACACATAGAATACAGGGGGGGGACATATAATACAGGGGGGAGGACACATAGAATACGGGTGACGTCATTTTGGCTGCAGAGTGAACGCTGTAAAAACAAAGCCCGTAATAAAGTCGCTCAAACGCAGTTTTTCTCGAATTCCCCCCCATTCTGAATTATTTTCCATCTTCGCAGTACAGGGCACAGAATAATAAATGGCGCCATTATGAACAACAATTTGTCCTGCAAACATTAACCCTTCATATGGCTCTGTGAACAGAAAGATAAAAAAAGTTATGGGGTTCAGAGGGCAGGGTGTCAAAACCTAAAATCGAAAAATACCTGTGGTGGGAAGGGGTTAAAAGAAATCTGTTTTCTTCTCCACTTTTCAGACATAATTACTTTCCCCATATTAGTCTATGAAGAGGGGAGGGGGATAGAAAACACACTCGAATAATTGCTGTTTCTTCACTCTGCTATTCTTCACTCTATGTTTAACACTGCTAGGTTGTAGATAAGAGGCTACTAGTGCACAAAATGAGGCAATAAATCAATTAACCAGATAGCAAGAGAATCTTACTCCACCTCTCCCTTCTCCATAGAGCTTCATGTGTGAGGCTGAATACGGAGACTAATCTAATGTGAACAAGCAGTCAGATTGGAGATAAGGAGGAGGAGAAAAGCTTAATAAGTGGTGAAGGACACACAAATCCTTAATAACATAGATTACAACGTTTCTTATATTCACCTGCACTATTTATTTATGACAAGTTCTTTATAACTGGAGGTCACTTTAAGGGCGGGGCCCCACCAGTTGTAAACTCCGTGGAAAAAAAAACTCAGCGTTTTTACAGTTCCTGCAAAGTGAATGAGATTCTAATGAATCCCATCCCCCACATTGCGGTTAAATACGCGCAGCGGACACGCTGTATTTCCAAAACTGTCATGGTTTTTGAAATTGCAGCATGTCAATTATACCTACGGAAATGCCGGTGGTTTCCCTATAGGTATAAATTGAAGCAGAAAGTCTGCAGAGGAAACCTTTGTGCACTGTGAAAAGTGCTATGGGAAAAACAGCAATGCATGGCCGCCGCAATTTTTTTCCGCAGTGGTTTTTTGCTGTGGGACGCTACGTAGAGCTTTAGCCTAAGACTAAGGCCCCACGTAGCAGAAATGCAGCTTTTTTTGTTGCAGATTTTGCTGCATTTTTTTGAGCCAAACCTAATAGTGGCTACAAAAGGAATGGCAAATATAAAGTATGTGTCTATGTATGTATGTGTTTGTGTATGTGAGTGCATATATGTACTGTATGTATGTATTCATGTGGGTGCATGTGTGTATATATGTGTGAGTGCATATATGTATGTGTATGTGGGTGCATATATGTATCTATGTGGGTGCATGTGTGTATATATGTGTGAGTGCATATATGTATGTGTATGTGTGTGCGTATTTATATGTATGTATGTATGTATGTGTCTGTCTACGTCTATGTGGGTGCATATATGTATGTATGCGTCCGTGTGTGTGTGTGTGTATGTTAGTGCATATATGTACTGTATGTATGTATCCATGTGGGTGCATGTGTGTATGTATGTGTGAGTGCATATATATATATAATATATATATATATATATATATATATATATATATATAGGTGCATATATGTGTCTATGTGGGTGCATATATGTATGTTACTGTATGTGTCTGTGCATGCATGTGTGTGTACAACATGTATGATGCAGCCCAGCTGTATGAGATCTTACTATGAGATGATTTGCACCTTTAAGAGGAGATAGTCTGCGGCCGCTGAGCGCTCAGAAGCCATTAACATTCTCGTCTTGCCATCACTCACCTGGCGAATATTATCTTGAAATTGTTCCATTTTTGCCATTCGGTTGCTAAATGATTGCCGGGTGCCTTGGGACGGACGGCAGCGTTTCTGGCTACAAGACACCTGTTCATTTGCTCTCTGGCTGCGAGAGATGAGAACACAGAGACGTTCCTCCTAAAATACTTGTCTTTTATTTAAGCTTGTCACGCCTGAGACAGCAATATCAAGGATAATTACCCTCATCTGGAGACGTCTGCATGCCGCTCACATCAAAGAAATCTGCAAAATATCAAAGCTGCAGCCTGATCTCTCTCCTGAGAACCCCAGAGCAGCGGCAGCATCACCCCTGATCATAGACCAAGGTCAGGAGGCTGCAATGTCCTGTGGTGGACATGAGACTGCCTGACCCCGAGGGAAGGAACGGACAGCACATGAGAGTGTACAAGACAAGCGGGGCCACCTGACCTAGGAGGATAGCGAAGGCCCTGGAGTCAGCATGTTGTAAAATAGCTGTGTGATAGTAAGGCCAGGTTCACATAATGCAGTTCTGCTGTGTTTTTTAATCAAAACATCTTAAGGCTGGGTGAGCTCATAACACCACATACCAGTATACATTCACCACTAGGGGAGCTCACTACATACAGATTATACAGTCACCACTAGAGGGAGCTCACTACATACTGATTATACAGTCACCACTAGAGGGAGCTCACTACATACAGATTATACAGTCACCACTAGGGGGAGCTCACTACATACAGATTATACAGTCACCAGTAGGGGGAGCTCACTACATACAGATTATACAATCACCACTAGAGGGAACTCACTACATACAGATTATACAGTCACCACTAGGAGGAGCTCACTACATACAGATTATACAGACAGTCACCACTAGGAGGAGCTCACTACATACAGATTATACAGTCACCACTAGAGGGAGCTCACTACATACAGATTATACAGCCACCACTAGGTGGTGACTGTATAATATGTATATAGTGAGCTCCCCCTAGTGGTGACTGTATAATCTGTATGTAGTGAGCTCCTCTAGTGGTGACTGTATAATCTGTATGTAGTGAGCTCCCCCTAGTGGTGACTGTATAATCTGTATGTAGTGAGCTCCCTCTAGTGGTGGCTGCAGGCAGGGAAAATGTTATCAAATAATTTTGTATCTCTTCAGGGTATCTGGTGCTCTGTATGTGATAAATTGAACCATGACCTATATTCAGATGTGACCCTTCCTGTCGGGTGCTCCTGGGCATAATAGAGCCTCGGTCAGCTTTGATGCCCACGATTAGTGCGGGCACTGATTACGGACATTAGCGCCAGGTCTACGTGGAATGAATGGCTGCCATATTTAAATACCCGACATCCGCCATACTGTTACAGCGGATGTTGGGAAGGGGTTAAATAATTATTCATCCAGAAAACAAATGTAGGTAAAAAACACATAAAACCAATAAACTTCCCATATGCCTTGTTAGGGTTTATTCATACGCTGCAGAAATGTTTTTGTCCCACTCATCTGACTAGAGCTTGTATTAATACACACACACACACACACACATTACGTTCTCTGCCCCGCCCTGTACCTATATACCCTCACAGTGGTAAGTTATTGTCCCCCCATGACATCAGCCCCTGAATCCTGTGGTCAGACATCCGACTACCATGCTATATGGCCATAGCCAGAGTCTCGCAGCTGCTGCAGTGTTTGTTGCTTGTGAGTGATTAACCCCTTATTGATCCGCTGACCCTCCGGAATATTTATATTTATCCATAGTAGCAAATCTCTGACGCAGACACAATGTAACAAACGTCCTGATGAGATGTGATTATGTGTATGGCCGCTTGGATCAGGCTTGTGCTGCCACCTAGTGCTGCTGCTGTGTCAGGAGATTCCCGGGCTCCAGCAGAATTCTCTGGTTGCCTCCATCTCGTACCTGTCAGCCGCCCAGCCCCCGCTCTATTGACGCAGTACCTGGCAGCTGAAATAAATGAATGGCGTTTATCAAAGTCGCTGCGGGCAGAACTGGGGCAATGAAGGTTTCTGAATTATCAAAGAAAATCCACTGAATGCAAAGTGCTGCTTATGGCTTTGAAGTTCTTGTGTTTCAGCCTTAAGAAAAGTTCTCTGAATAAATGAAGATCCCGAAGACGATTTCACAAAGTCTCTTATGAGTGAATATCAGGACGGGAGCGTTACCCAGAAGAAAGCGGCAGCAGCGAGGGCCTGTCACAAGGAATTCCTGCCGCTGTCTCCCGTCGATTCCTTGTGTCAGGTGTGTCAGTGTTTTCTCTCATGTTGCGGATTATTATGGATCCAGGTTCTAAGGATTTCTGTGGGGTGAATGTGGATGTCATGCAGTATACGATGGAAGGCGCCGCGGTAGAATCATACAGAGAAGGGACTGGCCACATAGAAGAACAATCGTGCCGTATACAGGACCCATCATACATGGCAGAATAAGGATCCCAAATCCTCAAGTGTATCCAGAAGCTACATAAATCATGACGCTAAAAACCCATCGTGGTCTCGTCCTTCTTACCTAGCTGAGGGTTTGCTACAATATATCCAGTCTATATTACTTTACCTTACTCCAGGCTGCAGCGGTATAACTAAAGGCTCAAAAAACCCTGTGCAGCTTCACCTCACACCCGTCTGCCATGTCCTATCTGTATATTTTGGCAGCATTTACATTTCCCTTTCTTCTCTATCTGGCCCAGACCACCATGAAGACTTATTCGCAGCATGTCTGTGCACACAAGCTTCCCATCATTCTCCATACTCGTCAGTGCCCCCCCATAGTAATAATTTCTCCTTTTGTGCCCCACAGAATCCCCCCCTTGACTATAGGCAGCTGGCTATTTGCTATTTTTGCCATGGAATTGTTAATTTTCTCCTTTCCGACACTGGAAGGCTGTGTATCATAAATCTTCTCACTCCAGTACACCAGAGGGCAGGAGTCTTAAAATGTGACGCACTGACTGTCAGAATCAGAAAGGAGATCAAAGAAGTTTAACCAGCCCTCGTGTGTTGAGGGTGACCTGTGGCCCTGCTGGCTTCTGGGCCCGGTTGCAACTGTGACCACTCCTATAGTTACACCAGTACCGGGCTGATACATTGTAAATCTGAGCAGGGAAGAGATCTGGCTGCTGCTGTATTCACATCATAAAGGATCATCTACACTGATACATTGTAACAGCTGTGTAAGCAGGACTAAGTCACTCTGGGTCTGCAGCTGCAGAGATCCTGAAAATGGGGGTGAACTGGAACACAAGGAACATGGATCATTGCTGCCGCCATGTTCCAAAGGAAAAATGAAACCTCATAAGTGACTTGTCTTTTCCTTTTCAGAAATCTCCCCAAAATTTTTAAAATTAAATATTAAAAGGATGTTCCAGATTCAGAAAATGCATTTTTGTATTAATAAAATATCTACAATTTTAGTTTCTGAATCAATTGTTCACAATTTTCAGGATCTCTGTTTGCTGTCATTCAATAAGAACCTTCATTGTTTACCTGTCCTGGTCATGTGACTGACACACAGCTGCAGGGCTCGTCACAGTTACAGTTCTCAGAGCTGTGCAGCCATCTGTCCATCACATGACCCCTACAGTTAACAATGAAGGTTCTTACTAGAGATGAGTGAACTGGTTTGTAATGAATCTGTTTTTTATGAATTATATCAAAAGTTTCAGGCTCAGCCAAACCAAAACTCTGGGAGTTTGACGCACATGAATTGCTCTTATACTACAGTTTAGTAATAGCATTTACGGTTCACACTGAACAATTTCAGTCATAACCGAAACTTGTGGGTGAAGATTTGCAAACTGGATCTCGTTCGCCCAATTCCTACAGGACAGCAATCGGAGGAATTGATACAGAAAATGTATTGAAATAATTTTTTGAATTTATTTCTAATTTTTTATTTACTTAGTTTTTTTCCTGTTTTCTCTCCCTATTATTCGCCCTGGATCTCCTGCGCTTCTACACGCTGTGCTGGGAGGACGAGGCACAAGGTCGCTGGCGCTCTCCTCGCTGCCGCGCTCTCACCAGCTTTGCTTAATTAAATTTCTCATTTGCTAAATATTTTGTTTTAATAAAAGCTGCTAATGACATTTCAGCCATTAGAAAAATAAAAACATGGCGTCCTTTGTGATGAGTTTAATGGGCGCGCCGCTTCCACTGATGGATTTTATTACACTGATTCCGGCTTTCAACCTCCTGCGACTAAGCCAAATTAATGGAGCCCCCTATCAATCCATTTTGTGTTGATTGAATTTTCTGGATTAGCCTGACCTTTCCACAGCGACATTAACACAGCTCGGAGGAAAGTCACAGAAGAGAAAGTCAGAGAGGAAGCGAGCGACGGGAAAGTTTCTTCCCAATTTGTATGTAAAATGTATTGAAATGGTTGTAATTCCACTTAGCTGCTGCAAATGTGCTGAGCAAATGCCAGGCGCTTCTGCGGAGTCAGCGCTTGTCACACCAAGGAAATCAAATGCCGCCTCATAAAGCTCAGGTCCCGGCAAGAGCGGTGAAGATGTGACCAAGAGCGCCGGGCATATTAACCCCTTGTTACTATGGAGCAAACCATAGGCAGACGTGGAATTCTACCTGCAAAGATACACTGTAACAACAGGACCAACATTTGTACTGCTATATTCTAGACTGATACATTTTACCAGCACTGAAACACTGTAGCAAACTATCAGGACAGGAGAAGGATCCTGATGGCTAGACTATTACATTGTAACAATAAGCCATCAACTACATGATGCAAAAGGTGTGTCCAGATTTTATATGGTCAGTAACTTTTCAACAAGTTTTGTATAAATTGATAGTACAGGTGAATATAAGAAACTTTGTAAAGTTTACAAATGCTTCTTAAAGTAAAATGCTTCTTTCTCCACTCATTGGGTTCTTTTCCTCCCCTCCCCTCCCCTCCCTCCTACAATTGACATTCACTTTGAAATCTCTGTTGAATCCTTCTTGGTGTCCCAAGACTGTCAGCTCACCGATATCAGATTACAGCTGTCTATAGAAATCTACAGAGAGGGGAGTATAAGGAGGAAAGAGCAGCGTGGCAGAGAATGAGAGAGACAGGCACAAATAGAGGCTGCTGCAGTCAATGGTAAGTTTTCTATCTGACCCCAAGTGCTTTAGTCACATCACTACAGCTCAGTACTTCTTTATAATGTGATATATGGTGCTGCTGCTGTTTCTTAGTGAGTGAGAGTTATGGCTGGGCCAGAATCTCCCGTTTTCTTCATATGTAGTCTCCAAGAGACATCATAGCAGTTAGAATCACCAGCTCAGGGAAAACTGAGAATTAGAGATAGACAACTGCTAAAAGTATAGAATTCATATAATGGCCAGAAATAGCATTACCCATCAGGAGAGCACAAATGGCTTCTCATCACCAAGAGTTTAGATACGATGATGGAAAGTTAGAATTCCACAGGTGTCACGTGACCCTGTGAAGTGCGGTATAAGGTATGATGAGACGCAGATTTCTAACCTGCTGGACACATTATTCCTTCCAAGATCCTGCAGAAATCTCCAGGGCTCTCCATAGGAAGGATTTATACCTGCACCCGCAGTGTAAGGAGGGAGCCGGCCGTTCTCATGTTATAAATAATCCGCCGCTGGATAGAAATTACAGGCTTTGGGAAGTGGAGGGGGGCTCTGAGGAGTCTCATCCATTCTCAGACCTGGAGAGTCAGGAATAGGAAGACGCGTCAGACGCTATCACTGATAGATTGGCTCAATCAGAGCTCCTGACAGCCGAGCAGAACCTCCCGGGCACCAATAATAAGTGGATCCCCTACTGGGAAATAAGTCATGTCTGCTCAGTGTGAGAACATATCCTTCACTGGACGAGGTCAGATCACCCCCAAACCATCCAGACAGCCGTGTAATCTGCGCGGCGGGGCTGGGAAGGGTTAACCGGGGATAACAAATGTGCATGCTACTAACCTGCAATGAGATACAACCAGAGATGGTGGACGATTATCACTAAGATGTCAAGGCCAGTCCTATGTACATACCAATGATAGTGTAATATACTAAGAAACTATGTGCTTCAATTCCCAAATATGATCAAGACCTCTGCCTGCTGTCAGTGAATGGGAACAATCAGTTTTTACGTCCAAAGGAATAAAAACCTGTCCTGACCTAATACTATCAACACCTGAGGGTTTGTTATAATTGCATCCAATCTAGATAAATATATATATGTAAGCTCATCATCAGCACAAATCTCTCTCCTGATTTTTATCCAGAGCTGTACTCACTATTCTGCTGGTGCAGTCACTGTGTACATACATTACATTACTTATCCTGTATTATACTCCAGAGCTGCGCTCACTATTCTGCTGGTGCAGTCACTGTGTACATACATTACATTACTTATCCTGTACTGATCCTGAGTTACATCCTGTATTATACTCCAGAGCTGCGCTCACTATTCTGCTGGTACAGTCACTGTGTACATACATTACATTACTTATCCTGTACTGATCCTGAGTTACATCCTGTATTATACTCCAGAGCTGCGCTCACTATTCTGCTGGTACAGTCACTGTGTACATACATTACATTACTTATCCTGTATTATACTCCAGAGCTGCGCTCACTATTCTGCTGGTGCGTCACTGTGTACATACATTACATTACTTATCCTGTATTTACTTCAGGCTGCGCTCACTATTCTGCTGGTGCGTCCTGTGTACATACATTACTTACTTATCCTGTATTATACTCCAGAGCTGCACTCACTATTCTGCTGGTACAGTCACTGTGTACATACATTACATTACTTATCCTGTACTGATCCTGAGTTATATCCTGTATTATACTCCAGAGCTGCACTCACTATTCTGCTGGTACAGTCACTGTGTACATACATTACATTACTTATCCTGTACTGATCCTGAGTTACATCCTGTATTATACTCCAGAGCTGCACTCACTATTCTGCTGGTGCAGTCACTGTGTACATACATTACATTACTTATCCTGTACTGATCCTGAGTTACATCCTGTATTATACTCCAGAGCTGTACTCACTATTCTGCTGGTGCAGTCACTGTGTACATACATTACATTACTTATCCTGTACTGATCCTGGTACATCCTGTATTATACTCCAGAGCTGCGCTCACTATTCTGCTGGTGCAGTCACTGTGTACATATATTCATTACTTATCCTGTACTGATCCTGAGTTACATCCTGTATTATACTCCAGAGCTGCGCTCACTATTCTGCTGGTACAGTCACTGTGTACATACATTACATTACTTATCCTGTACTGATCCTGGTACATCCTGTATTATACTCCAGAGCTGCACTCACTATTCTGCTGGTACAGTCACTGTGTACATACATTACATTACTGATCCTGTACTGATCCTGAGTTATATCCTGTATGATACTCCAGAGCTGCACTCACTATTCTGCTGGTGCAGTCACTGTGTACATACATTACATTACTTATCCTGTATTATACTCCAGAGCTGCGCTCACTATTCTGCTGGTGCAGTCACTGTGTACATACATTACATTACTTATCCTGTACTGATCCTGAGTTATATCCTGTATGATACTCCAGAGCTGAGCTCACTATTCTGCTGGTGCAGTCACTGTGTACATACATTACATTACTTATCCTGTATTATACTCCAGAGCTGCACTCACTATTCTGCTGGTGCAGTCACTGTGTACATACATTACTTATCCTGTATTATACTCCAGAGCTGCGCTCACTATTCTGTTGGTACAGATATTACATTTCCTATATATACAGTATATATCCTATACATGTCCTGTCTCCAGTCCTCGCTCAGTCCCCTCTGTCTCCGCACCTCCAGGATCAGGATGAATATTACAATTAATGGCTTTACATTAGCTCCAGATCCATTTCTGCTGCTCCTGGTCCATTAATTCAGCAATGTCACTTCGCTCTTCCTATGACATCTGCCCTAATTAGCGGACATGACGCCGCCACAAAATTGGAAGTCACATTCTCTCATTAAGAAATTACCACTTTATGAAACAATATGCTGCGCAGCGGCCAAGAGTGCATGAAATACACGGAGGTCAGGGGGCGACCCAGCAGTCACCGGGGACACCGACTCCAGGCATAATATGCAGATTTAATGGCTGTATAAATCTACATGTCCTTGTCACACAGAACTAGGAGTCAGGAGCGGCCCCGGCCCCGATGTCACACATCCTTCATTCATTTCCTTAAACCCTCAGATTTTCCCACCGTAGGATCTTTTGTGCTTCATCTTTGTGCACTCCGCCATTATTCCTTCTCTTCTCTCTCTTCCATGAAGATACATAGAAATCTCTACTATTAACCTCTTCTGTGCTGCAATCATACCTGTGACCCCCCGTTAGATATTGATAGCCCAGGATGTGACTAATGTATATGTGACGCCAGACTATTACCACAACTCATCCTGCAATACACAAGTTTTCCTAAAGCTGCAACAATTCAAAACTACCAGAATGCGAATGAATATCCGATTTGTGTGGTCCTGCTACATTCATTACGGACCAGTCCACCAATATTCGCCTGGCAGTGCTCACTATCTCCTTCATTCACTTAGAATGTGTAATAAACCTTTACGAGGTCGGTTTCCCTTTAAGAGGACGCAGCGATGCAGCAGAGTTTATGATTATTGTGTCTGGTTTTCATGCAAAGTAGAAGTACAAAAAAAAAGAAGCATATAAGAGAAAATTCATTAACAGGAGATGTCTGTGCATTAATAAAGAGTCACTGGAGGCCAGCATTACCCACCCCCCCACCCCTGCTCGGGACACCACTCTCTGCAGAAATACAAGCATAGAATTAAAGAGAAAGTCAGATTATAATGAATGATAAACATGTCAGATGTCAGGGAGGTCACAAATACAGTATATATTGTCCATCCACACAGGGGGAAACGCCTAATGTGACCAGAGTCCCCTCTCCCAGCAGGAAATCACAGCACGGTCTCAAGCACTAATGATCATGTGACTCACAGGTAGCGAATCAGGTGCCTGGAAAACAAAATGTTCTCTCAAATGTGTCCAGTAAAATACTAGCTCCACAACCCTCTGTCCCCTCCAGATTCCTTTGTCCCCTATAGACTCCCCTGTCCCCGATAGACCCCTACAGACTGTCTCCCTCTGCTGTCCCTCCTGACCTCTCTATTCCCTACACACTTATCTGTCCATGTGCAGGATTTAAATTTTTTTGAATTTCTCAGATTCAGTGGGGTGAGGGGGTTTAGACGAGGAGCTAACTGCCTGATTTTGAGGCAGAACATACAGTATATGTCCACTATATAATGGCCCCCATAGAGTATACTGTCCCCCATATAGTAGCTCCCATACAGGAATGTACCCATATAGTGGCCTCTATGCAGTAATGCCCCCATACATTGACCCCCATCAAGTATACTGTCCCGCATATAGTGGCCCCCAAACAGAATAATGTTCCCATATAATGGCCCCCATACAGTAATGTCCCCATATGGTAGTCCCAGTAAAGCACACTGTCCCGCATATAGTGGCCCCCAAACAGAATAATGTCCCCATATAATGTCCCCATCAAGTATATTGTCCCGCATATAGTGGCCCCCATATAGTAATGTCCCCATATGGTAGTCCCAGTAAAGCACACTGTCCACCATATAGTGGCCCCCATAGTAATGTCCCCATATGGTAGTCCCAGTAAAGCACACTGTCCACCATATAGTGGCCCCCAAACAGAATAATGTCCCCATATAATGTCCCCATCAAGTATACTGTCCCGCATATAGTGGCCCCCAAACAGAATAATGTTCCCATATAGTGGCCCCCATACAGTAATGTCCCCATATGGTAGCCCCAGTAGAGTACACTGTCCCCCATATAGTGGCCCCCAAACAGAATAATGTCCCCATATAATGTCCCCATCAAGCATATAGTGGCCCCCATATAGTAATGTCCCCATATGGTAGCCCCAGTAGAGTACACTGTCCCCCATATAGTGGCCCCCAAACAGAATAATGTTCCCCATACAGTATACTGTCAACCATACAATTTAATAGGTGTTATTGATCATCTACCCCTTTTCTGGCCACACTTTTCTCAGTTGCGCCTTTTTTTAGACTAGTCTTACTGTGGTGTTCTTTATTATGTCGGCGCCTCCTTGTTACATGTTGTGCACGTGTTAGTCTAGATGCATCTTTTTTGGCCATGTGCACTTTACTCCTTTTTGCTCAAAAAGGCGCAATAAAGGCGCAATTGACCCTTTCTAATGCTTTCTAACCTGACGGGCTCTTTTACGCTGCCCACAGACTGGAGGACATTTGCTTTTTTACGCTTTTTAAAAAAAGGCGCAATACATAAATACAGTGTGAAAAGGATCTAGACCACGCCCCTTTTCTCACCAAAAAGCAAAAGAGGCAAGAACAGCATTATAGCGTGAAAAAAGGAGCAAATGCTTCATAAATGAGGTGCAGGGCAGAAAAAGACCTAAAAAAGGTGCAAGTAGCTTAATAAATGTGCCCCAATGTGCTTAGTACTTACCTGTCCTCTCCCCGGCTGCATTGTTCCCCTGCTCAGGTGCATTACAGTGAGTGACATCATGTACGCCCCGAGCACGACAGAGTGGGAGGGCCCATGGAGAAGACAGACAAGTACACAAACATACTTACCTCTCAATCCCCGCAGCTTGTAGGTCACAGGCCTAATGTGACTGCAGCCTACAAGTCAAAAAGTGGTAGGGCAGGAAGCCTATGGCTTCCAGCTCTACCATCTACAGAAGCGGGCCACAGCTCCTCCTCACCCCAGTAATTCTTACAACCAGATCGGCAGATCCAGAGAGAACCTGCTGCATCCCCCATTTCACGCCCTCCCTGTACAAGGCTCTAAGCAGTTGAGAATGATGGCGCTATACAGATATATTATATATACACAGATATATAAATGATTGGATATAGAGAATTACAGTAATAATAATAGATCTGAGCGCCTCGCAGTGATTGATGCTTTGGGGGTCATCCACCTGTCGGGTGTCAGACATTTTCAGCTGCTCTGATGAACTTGAGATGTATCCGCCGCCGATCTCCCAGGTGATTAGAATTTTTCTGTAGCGTTGACTTGAGCGGCGATAAGGACAAGGCATAAAGGAATACAAATGAAGAAGGTGCCGTATTACAGGGCAGAGATCTAATCAGATGGCGGCTGGGTAAATTATTAGCTGGTGGCGTAAAACCCCAGCACACCCCAGAGCGCCATCTATTCTGCATGTCGCCAGCCACCGAGCTCTGGAAAAAGGCGAATATTGTACAGATTCATCTAAATGACCATCTGTCTCCAGTTAAAACAAACCTCAGAAGAAGGGAAGATCTTCCTGGTCTTAATGACTCCCATGAACAGGAAAATGAGCGAGAATTTTACAAAGATGAACTTATTGTACAGACAATTAATTCAGTTCAGCAACCAGCAAAAGCTTCATTATGGAAATAGCTGCAGTTACTCCATAGAGAGGGGAACAGTGCCCCCTGCTGGCAGCAAGCAATACTGCAGGTGAGACGGAGTGGCTGCTGCTATGGCTGGACTCAGGTCCTAGGGATTAAAGGAGAACTAGTTGGGAATGATCTGTGGGGTGGGGGGCAAAATCCACAGCAAACCTCTAGACCTCTAGACTGGATACAATTGTGACAAACCCTCAGCTGTGTGCAGGTTTTCAGTGTCTGGATCTAAACAAAAAGGTCCCCATTAACTGACATTAGCCAGAAATCAGGAAAAAAAATTAAAGAAGTGAAATGCAAAGATTATCAAAAATTGGCAGAACTTTTCAGCAATATCGGTCAAGTCTAATAGCAGCCTCATATCTTTTTTTTATTCGGATCTAGCCTCATATTTGATAATATCTGGGTCGCATTCTCTTTACCTTGGTTCCAGCTGAACCATCAAACTATGTAATAACAAGAACATTTAGTTTTACTGCAGGCTGTAAAACAAGGTGCCGCTCACCTACCTGTTGTGCTGACATCTAGTGGTCAGTGTGAAAATGACAAGTGTCACAGGAGCAGAAAACAAAAAAAGTATCCAAGTTATACAAAGATGCAAATAAATACAAAAATATTAAATATATGTGTTCAGACATGGCTGCCCTGGATACGGCATATACCGCCCTGTAATGGCGTCCTCTTACACTGAGCTGCTTCTGATATTTTGGTGTTGTCGCTCTCCTAGCATATTAAGCAGCATCCTGGGGCTTTGCCAGTCATTGTCAGCACCGGCAGAATCACTGTAAACAGAGGTCATTGCAGTAGACCCCACTAAGTGCAGCCAATATTGGGGCGTCCACTAAGACACCCCCATCCCCCAAAAGACTATTTGACAGATTATAGCAATGGTTCTATTAAGAGACTGAACCCTTTATTGGGTCGGAACCTGGAGTCTGTGATAGATGAAAGGGTTAAATGATTCTGGTTCCCAATCTTTGGAAGTCATCAATTAAAAGGTTCAGTCACTAACGAAGAAATGGCTGAACGCCAAGAAAGCACTTAACAAATCCCCCTCGTGTGTATTCAGCGGCTGAGAAATTGATCGGCGCCATCACTTCAGGGGCAACAAAAGACCCAGAGATTTATCAGGGGGAAGTCGTCATTGATTCTGGGGGTGGAGGAGGATTTGCTGTGCTGCCCCCTATAGACAGAGCTGACACTGCTGAGGACGGGAACATTTAGACAGCAGCATCTCTCTCTGTATCTATCTATACATATATATATATATATATATATATATATATATATATATATATATATCATCCCCAGCAGATGATGCTTCAGTATGGATCCGAATACCTAAAGCTTAAACCTTGTATAATGGAAAGTTCTACAACTAATAGACTTCAGTCTTTTCATTGCCACCATTACTATGATCTCTGCTTGCTGTCAGCGGATGAGAACACTCTTTATACTCGGAGTCTGAACATTTGTCATGTTATTATGCTCCATTTGTATCCAGTGCAGACAATCCTCTGTGAGCTAAACAGGATCCAGACTGATACATTGTAGCAAACCATCAGAACAGGAAAGATTTGTGCTATATGAAAGCACTCTTGTATACAGCGCAACCTATGGATGGGACAGAACAGATCAGAAGACGTCTCACTGCAGGGAGATGTGGAAATTGTACAAATGTTTCTTCTTCAGATGTGTAATTAATGGATTGTGCTCGGTTCCCGCATCGCCGCCGCCACTCGGGGTCCTGGGTCATTGTTAATTGCAGGACTATCAAGCATTATGTAAATGACACAATATCCGCAGATTTTATGCCGTCTCACAGATTCCTCCTCCCCATGAGCCAATTAGGAGGAAAAACAAACAAAAGCTCGAAAGATGAGGAAATTAAAGGGACGGTACCAAGGGGTCTGCTCGGCACAGGTGGGGGGTGTAAAACAGCAGTTTATTCTACACAACCATGAAGAAATGTAGGGACTGATATTAGATCATAAAGCGGACACTAGAAGCTGGATGTACACTTAAAGGGGCTGTCCATGAATTTCAGGACCCAGGGAGGAGGTTGGGGAAGGGAAAATATTAAAGAAAAAAAAAAAAAAAAAAACCACAACACTCACCTGTCCCCGGCGCTGTCACTCACATACCAGTTCTTTTCCAGTGGCCAGTGATTGGCCTCAGCAGTCACATGCGGAGCAGGATTTCAGGTGGTGACTCCATGACGGCGACTGGACTGCAGCGGTGGAGTGTCAGGGACCGGTGAGTATGTTCTGGGGGTTTTTTGTTGTTGTTTGTTTTTCTATGTTTCCCCTTCCCCAGTCTTCTTCCTTGGTCTGGAAATTTGTGGACAACCCCTTGAAGGCTAAGGCCCAATGTAGCGGGCAACAGAGAAAAAGCCACAGCGGAAAAACATTGTGGATTTTCACGCAGAGCTTTTCACAGAAAGTCGTGACCCGTACATTTCTATGGTCCCGTACACACAGCTGTAGCTTTTATCGGACCCGTACATTTCTATGGTCCTGTACACACAGCTGTAGCTTTTAATCGGACCCGTACATTTCTATGGTCCCGTACACACAGCTGTAGCTTTCATCGGACCCGTACATTTCTATGGTCCCGTACACACAGCTGTAGCTTTCTCGGCCCGTCATTTCTATGGCCCGTACACACAGCTGTAGCTTTCATCGGACCCGTACATTTCTATGGTCCTGTACACACAGCTGTAGCTTTTAATCGGACCCGTACATTTCTATGGTCCCCGCCCGTACACCACAGCTGTAGCTTTCATCGGACCCGTACATTTCTATGGTCCCGTACACACAGCTGTAGCTTTCATCGGACCCGTACATTTCTATGGTCCCGTACACACAGCTGTAGCTTTCATCGGACCCGTACATTTCTATGGCCCTGTACACACAGCTGTAGCTTTCATCGGACCCGTACATTTCTATGGTCCTGTACACACAGCTGTAGCTTTTATCGGACCCGTACATTTCTATGGTCCCCGTACACACAGCTGTAGCTTTTATCGGACCCGTACATTTCTATGGCCCCGCACACACAGCTGTAGCTTTTATCGGACCCGTACATTTCTATGGTCCCGTACACACAGCTGTAGCTTTTATCGGACCCGTACATTTCTATGGTCCTGTACACACAGCTGTAGCTTTTAATCGGACCCGTACATTTCTATGGTCCCGTACACACAGCTGTAGCTTTCATCGGACCCGTACATTTCTATGGTCCCGTACACACAGCTGTAGCTTTTATCGGACCCGTACATTTCTATGGTCCCGTACACACAGCTGTAGCTTTTATCGGACCCGTACATTTCTATGGTCCTGTACACACAGCTGTAGCTTTTATCGGACCCGTACATTTCTATGGTCCCGTACACACAGCTGTAGCTGTTATCGGACCCGTACATTTCTATGGCCCCGCACACACAGCTGTAGTTTTTATCTGTCTTGGCCGTAAAAAGAGCACCAAATTCCGGAGCAGGTCCTATACTTGTCCATATTTGTGGATCGGTCACTTAATTTCAATGTATTGCTTAGTGAAAAACACGGATAACACACAGATACCAATCCATGTGTCACCTGTGCCATTTTTACTGACCCGTATACTGCGCGGCATGTACATGTAGCCATAGAGTTTAATGGGCGTCCGTGATCAGTAGAATACAGACATGTGAATAAATACATTGTAATCAGTGGGGAATATTTATTATGAGGCTTACACCAGATATCTGATATATAGACAGAAACCTCAGGCTTCAGTCTTTAAACACCAGCTGCCATTTTACACCAGTTTGCTAGCGCCAATGATCACTAAAATCTGCGCCAGGTACAAGCTTTCAACATGGTGTCCATTGTTTTACTACAAAAAAAAAAAAAAAACAAAAAAAAAACACAAGGGAGGATGGTACAAGCCGCTACCAGACCCCTCTATGCCCCTCCAAATCCCTCCCCCCCTTCCTTCTGCCAGTGGTTTATCTTCTCGGAAAGGATAACGCAAGTTAAAATCCAACCTCATACACATTAGATGGTCGGCCGGTTCTAGTGGATATTTATCTAAAATCTTAAAGGGGTGGTACCAAGATGATATTATCCCCTATTGATAGAATAGCAGAAAACTTCCTGATCCATGGTGGTCTGATTACTGAGACCCCCTCCAGTCCTGAGATCAGAGGCCCCGTTCACCCACCCTGATGCAGCAGCAGGCCGAGTATGCACAATGCCGCTCCATTCACCTATACCAGAGCACTGGTGATAGTCTTATTGATAGAGGAAAACATAAAATCTTGGTAGAACCCCTTTAAGACTAAGTTCACACATGTCACATTCTGCACCTGGGCACATAATACCTGTAGTAAATTGAGGATAATTATTGACCTGCTATAAAATGTAAGATTTACTGCACATGCAGTGCCCACATTCATCCAACAGAGGGCAGACAATACTCAGATTATCCAGATTAGGATTTACACATCTTTATATTGGGGGGTCTAATAGATTTATTATTTATGTCTTGGGTCTCTGCAGGTTATACCATTAGAAAAATACATCATCTAGATCTGAGGTCACAGCAAAAGGACTCAGTAAAAACCTAAAACTAGGGCGATGTAGTATTCAGGCGCACAGCGCGACACAACAAACGGGATGACTGCAGAGATGTATCAGGACGTCCTGCTCACACAGCTGGAGGGTTTTTGCAATAAATCAGTGATGAATAGAACTATAAATCTGGAGCCCAGGACAGAAGTTTTTGCTGTTTTGTGAAGCTCACAGAGCATTGCCTGCACTGATACATCGTAACAAAACCTCAGAAGTGACGATCTTTAGGTAATCAAGAATGTTTCCATTTAGCTTTCACAATGTGGCTTCTGGGCTGATCAGCTGATTGCCCCATTCCCGCTCTTTGCCCCCACAGCTGATTTTACAGAGGAAAGCTGCAGTGATTTTACTAGCAGTGCATATAGTAATGTTACATGGCCGCCTCTGTAATGCCTGATGGCCTAGTGACAGGGTGGTCACAGTATAATGTCCCCTCAGTGGCCCCCACACAGTATAATGTCCCCTCAGTGGCCCCCACACAGTATAATGTCCCCTCAGTGGCCCCACACACAGTATAATGTCCCCTCAGTGGCCCCACACACAGTATAATGTCCCCTCAGTGGCCCCACACACAGTATAATGTCCCCTCAGTGGCCCCACACACAGTATAATGTCCCCTCAGTGGCCCCACACACTATAATGTCCCCTCAGTGGCCCCCACACACTATAATGTCCCCTCAGTGGCCCCCACACACTATAATGTCCCCTCAGTGGCCCCCACACAGTATAATGTCCCCTCAGTGGCCCCACACACAGTATAATGTCCCCTCAGTGGCCCCACACACAGTATAATGCCCCCTCAGTGGCCCCCACACAGTATTGTCCCCTCGTGGCCCCACACACGTATAATGTCCCCTCAGTGGCCCCCACACGTATATGTCCCCTCGTGGCCCCCCCGTTTGTCCCCTCGTGGCCCCCACCGTTTGTCCCCTCGTGGCCCCCCCGTTTGTCCCCTCGGGCCCCCCCTATATGTCCCCTCGTGGCCCCCCCCTTTGTCCCCTCGTGGCCCCCCCCTTGTCCCCTCGTCCCCCCGTTTGTCCCCCGTGGCCCCACCCGTTTTCCCCTCAGTGGCCCCCCCAGTATAATGTCCCCTCAGTGGCCCCCACACAGTATAATGTCCCCTCAGTGGCCCCACACACAGTATAATGTCCCCTCAGTGGCCCCCACACACGTATAATGTCCCCTCAGTGGCCCCCACACACTATAATGTCCCCTCAGTGGCCCCCACACAGTATAATGTCCCCTCAGTGGCCCCACACACAGTATAATGTCCCCTCAATGGCCCCACACAGTATAATGCACTACTAGTAGTAGCATCAGATTTCTCAACCTGTAAATAGGCTACAGCTCCTGTAAACAAAGAGCATGCTGAGAGGCCTAAACAAATTTATTAGGGATGGCCCTGAGGAATAACTTTGCTTAGGGCTCCAAAAATGCCAAATTCTGCAAATACAACTAGTGGTATCTATTATAGCCAATCAGATTGCAGATTTCATCATTGCAGCACAGCGATCTGATTGGCTGCTGCGATCAACTATGACACGTATTGGTTCTGTGCACAAGCCCCGCCCCCATGTTATGTATTAGCCGTTAGATCCCACAATGCATCATTTCCAGCTGCCATATCTTGTACCTGTCGCCTGTATAGTGAAAGGGAAATATGACAGGCAGAGCCCGGCCTGGAGCACAAAGCCCTGACCACGTGAAGGTAAGGTCAGATCTGAGAAGGGGGGGGGGGCTCAATAAAAAAAGTTTAAAAAATCTCAAAAAAAATATGTAAGGGGAGGGGCTAGAAGCAGATGAGGCGGAGCCATGAGGGTGAAGAGACAAGGGGTTAATGTGACTAGTTCTGTATCTTCCAGCTATCTTGTGGGTACCGACCCCCTAGGGTACAAGCCCAGCAAAGCCCCGTAACTGGACCCCGGCCGAAGGGTAAAGCAAATCTAATGCTGGTCATGTTCCTAAATGTCCTGGTGACAACAGGGCAGTCATAGGGGCTGCTTAAGCAGTACTTGGAACTGTGTGGCCATTGTTGCACAGGTTGCCATGGTAGTGGCAGCCATTTTGATTATATAATAAGTATCAGTGTTGGCTATAATAACCAGTAATAACAACCGATCTAGCCCCGCCCCCATGTATTATATTAGCGGTTACATCTGCGGTGACCAGATGGAAGGTAACGCTGCAGTTGGGATTGCGGGGGTGCAAACAGCGCAGACTTGTCACGGTCTCTGGGCACGAGGGCGCAGCGCTGGTGCTGTCCCACGTTACCACCACTGGTACCGGTGATGAGGGGGCTGCACAAATGTTGGTGGTGATTGTTCCCCCGGTGCGCTTCCCCTATACTGTGCCGACTGGTGGTGTTTGGGGCGCCCTGATGTTGTCGGTGCAGAGTCAGACACAGAAACGGTTGTAAAGTTGAACTTTTACTTCCATGGGTGTGGAGGCACAAATGCTTAAACAGTTTCTTCAATACAAAACAACGGGGTACGCCTGGTGACACAGCAAAGTCCTGGGGTGCAGGGTAGACTTGATGAAAGGTGTTCCTAGCCCCTTATACTTCAGTGTTACAGCCCTGAGGTGCGTCTGGGCTCCTATTTGGCTCATAGGAGGATGCCCACCATGATACTAGTACATAATATTCCCCACACACGTTATGTGGTCCTGATAGCTCAGAGTTTCGGGGTGCAATAGTCAGGGTGGCAGGATATTCCACAGGTCTGGCCTTGGCCCCTGGATCCTGTGATACTTGCTATGGAGCACGTGTTCCAGAATGTTCTCTCCACAGTCTCATGCTGACAAGATAATGATGCTTGACTTCCTTCAGGGCGATGGCTAGGCAGACAGGGGACAGGATCTTCTGAATAGCTGGAGTATGTCAGCTCTCCAACCTTCCTGGGCCTGTCTAGGACTTGAGATTCCTGCACTAAACTCACTGCTTTCTTCACAGGACATCACACTTATCTCCTCACCTCCTCCTCCTAACACTCCACACTTCTAACTCCTCACACGCAGGGCCTTCCTGCAGGGGTGTTACCATGGGGACCCAGTGATCAGCTGACTCCTCCCCTTTTCCCAGGCGATGTCCTCCCATTGGACATTTGGTTACTATTCAATCCTATGGGAGGTGTAATGCATGTGTGAGGCTCACTAGGTGGCGCTGTGTTGTGTGAGACTCAGGACCCCCTGCTATGTCACACAGGCTATGAAGCAACAGGAAATAATACAATGCACAGAGATCACCCTCAGCCCAGCCATAGCCAGCTCTGGGATGCCACATACTCCCCCTCTTTCACTAAGCCGACCTCGGCGACGGGCTGGGGTGAAGGTGAGAAATGTAACATAACGTTAATAAATACGAATAAAGTGCAAATGTCACTAACAGTTTAGAAAAATATAAACTCAATATAAACTTGAGGTAAGACCTCCCGGCATAGTCCTGGAATGTCCATGAGAAGTCTGAAGGGTAACGGAGAGATAATTAAACTCAGACTTATGGAACCTTTTGGCGGTACCATCAGACAGTCCATATAGAAACAACAGTAGTGCAAATGGGTCCAGAGGCTCTCTGGCACAAATTTCGTGAGTGTCCATTATCATGAGAGTCTCTCTGAGAAACAATAAACAGTCCTTTCTGTAAGGAAGAGTAGGCACTCTGGCACGAATGCCCATACCGCAATGGGGTAACAGAACTTCCTTGGCTCGGTGAGCCAGGCACTATGGCTTGGATTGTTGCATATAAGTGTAAATACTATATTACATGGCAAGATATTATATATATACTGTATATACACACAGGAAAAACATTAATGTAATCAGAGCAGGAATAACATATATACAGAAGCAGAGACAGTTAACCTCTTTTACCCGAGGACAGCCATGGCATCACTATAGCGTGTTGGAGGTATGCCTTTTGTGGTACGCTCAGAACGCCTAAGTGGAACAAGATTTGAATCAGGAACAGAGTCACTGAAATCAATTAAATCATCTGTCGAAGGGTTCTCTTGCACTAGAGCAATTGGTGGATAACAGCTAAATGGTAGTAGTTTAGGCGCCCACATAAGCTCAGTTAACGTTGGGGGTCTCTCTTTCGCTTCAGAAGGTGACAAGATCTCTGTACTCGTTGTCTCAGCTGGGGGCACCTCTGTGGGTAGTCCTTCTTTAAGGCACAGCTTCAGACGGTTTCGGTGTACTACTTGGGGCTGTCTCCCAGGTTTAGAGATCTCATACACGTCGGATTCAGGATATGGTATGGAGATGATACTGTATGGTTCTTTCTCCCAGAATGGATCCAATTTCCCATTCCGATGGTTATTCCTTAACCATACACGGTCACCAACTTTCAGGGGCGCTGCATGGGCGTGACGGTTGTAATCCTCCTGTTGTCTCCTACGAACCTCATCCATGCGCGTTTCAACTATCTCTTTAGCTTCCTCCATACGTCGGCGGTGTTCAACAACCCAGTCTGTTATGGGTAGTGGATTGATGATGTCAGGGACCTTCACACCAAGGGTTAAGTCTGAAGGAAGTTGACCTTGTCTTCCAAACATTAGATAAAATGGTGCGTATCCCGTAGATGTTTGGGGTGTGTTGTTGTAAATATAGGCCAAGTCCTTGATACGCTCAGGCCACTCAACACCAGGTGTAACTGCGGCTTTTCTTAGCATGCCGATGATCACTTGATTTGCCTTCTCGCACATACCATTCCCTTGAGGGTGATACGCTGTGGTTCGCAACTTCTTGCAGTCTTGGAACTGACACAGCTCACGGAACAATTGGGATTCAAACGCCGATCCACGGTCGGTGAGGATATGCTCAGGACAACCGTAATGGCGGACAAACTCTGCGTAGAAGGTCTCAGCCGTAGTTCTTGCTGTAAGATCTCTGACAGGCACGATGACAAGGAACTTGGAGTAATGATCCACCATTGTCAGAGCGTAGCTGTAGCCGGAACGTGTGGGACCCAACTTCACATGGTCCAGAGCAACAATTTCACACGGCTTTTGAGTCTTAATTGGATGTAGAGGGGCCTTCTGATCTCTTCGACCTTCCTTGGTGATACTACAGGCGGGACACTCTCGGCACCAACTCTCAATGTCACTCCTCATCCCAACCCAATAGAAGCGACGACGGATGGTAGCTTCGGTCTTTTGTACCCCGAAGTGACCGGATCTGTCATGATACGCCTCAAGTATCATCTGTGCGTCTCTTCTTGGTACGAGGATCTGATGAAGCCTTTCACCTGTGACAGGATCAAGAGTGTTTCTAAGTAGAAGACCTCGTTGGACAAACAGGCGCTTCCTCTGTCGCCAAAGGCGTTTTAATTCCACGTCATGAAGACCTCTCTTTACACGGGTTGGTATTCTTCCTGTAAGCAGGAAATCTGACAATTCTCCTAAAACTCTGCTCTCTTCTTGGAACGTTTTCCACAGAGATGGCTCCTGGAGGGATTCGGCAGATGTTTTCGCCAGAGATTCTCCTTCTACAGGGACACCAATAGCAACCTGTTGGGCAAACTTGTTGTAGAATGGTGGCATCTCCACATCTTCCCAAATGTCTTCTCGGGGTGGTTCTTCTCCCACAGGCAACCTTGAGAGTGCATCAGCGTTAGCGTTGGACTTGCCACTGCGATACTTGACAGAGAACTTGTAATTCGTGAGTCTTGAGGCCCACCGTTGTTCAAGGGCTCCCAGTCGAGCAGTGTCCAGATGCGCCAACGGATTGTTATCTGTGTACACGGTAAAGGGTGTGGCAGCCAGGTAGTCTTTAAACTTCTCTGTCACGGCCCAGACAAGCGCCAGAAGTTCGAGTTTGAAAGAACTATAGTTCTGGTCGTTCTTCTCCGCGCCTCTCAGACTCCTGCTGGCGTAGGCGATGACTCGCTCTTTGTTGTCCTGAACCTGGGACAACACTGCACCCAAACCTTGATGACTTGCATCTGTGTACAAGCGGAATGGCTGACTGTAGTTGGGATAGGCTAGAATTGGTGGTTGCGTCAGAAGTGCTTTAAGCGCTTGAAAGGCTTCCTCTTGACGCGCTGTCCAGTCTACCGGAAGCTTTCGGTTGTAGTTTTCTCTGGGACAACCGCGCAACAACTCGTTCAGAGGCTCGGCTACTTGGGCGAAGTGTGGTATGAAACGCCGGTAGTAACCTGCGAATCCAAGGAAGCTTCGGACTTCTTTGACGGTAGTTGGTCTTCGCCAGTTCTGGACTGCAGTGATCTTTTCAGGATCAGGTTGGACGCCTTGTGCGCTCACGACATGCCCAAGGCAGTGAACTTGGGGTTTCAACAGGTAGCACTTGGAGGGCTTCAACTTTAGGCCGTGCTGTATAAGTACCTTGAATACCTCGGACAGGTGACGAAGGTGTTCTTGGTATGTCCGGGAGAATACAATAACATCGTCCAGGTACAGTAGCACACTCTGGAAATTCTCATGGCCGAGGCACCTCTCCATAAGCCGTTGGAATGTGGCTGGGGCATTACATAGCCCAAATGGCATACTATTAAATTCAAAGAGTTCCATCGGGGTCGTAAACGCAGTCTTTTCACGATCTTCAGGCGCCATAGGGACTTGCCAGTATCCACTGGTTAAGTCCAGGGTCGAGAAACAGGTAGCTGATCCCAAAGTCGTTAGAGATTCCTCAATCCGCGGCAATGGGTATGCGTCTTTGTGCGTGACGTTGTTGAGTTTACGATAGTCCACACAAAATCGTAGGGTTCCGTCTTTCTTCTTGACAAGGACTAGCGGGGTTGCCCAGGGGCTGTTACTCTCCCGGATGACATCAGCATCTCGCATCTCTTGGATCATCTTTTTCACCGGTTGGTACATCGCTGGTGGTATTGGACGGTGACGCTCCTTGATTGGATGGTGGTCGCCAGTCAGAATGCGATGTTGTATGGTCGTGGTCTTACCAAAGTCCAATGGGTGTTTGCTGAATGCCTGTTGGTAACGCTTGGCCACAATGCGAACCCCATTGATATGCTCTATAGGGGTATTGGCGTCTCCCACATTCAATTCATCCCACCAGGACTTCGTGGCTCCATTCTGAATGTTCTCAGCAGCTTGGGTGGAACGCTGTGTGGCGGTAGAATCACCAGAGAGAATGTCTTCTGGTGCTAACCGGTGTAGCAGGGCCACAGAGTGGAACTTGTGGAGGTTCACGGGAGCATCGCCCAAGTTGACTAAGCGGACAGGAACACGTCCATTGGAAACTGTAACAAGGCTGCGGGCAGCCATGACAAGTGGTTGGCCATCTACCTGTATGGGTTGTAGCAAGGCCTCGTAGTCCTGATTTTCTATGCCCGGACGGGCACGGCACCACACCATAGTTTCTGTTCCAGGCTGTAGGGTTACTGGACGGGTATCTTGTATCCGGACTCGACCAATTTCACCTTGTTTGTTGGCGAACTTGTGCTGGGCATTGAGTACACGAATGGCCCGCTGAATGTTCTGCTGGTCACTGGGAGAAGCTGTAAGGAGAGAGGCATGCAAGGCATCCAACACTTCTGCAAAGCAATGGCGTAAAACATTCATGCCTAATATTACAACTGCAAACCTATCATCCTCTACATCAGTGACAATTACACCCTGTCTAGGCAGTTTCAAGTCCCCAATCTGGATAGTGGGTTCCCAATAACCCTGCTGTGGTATGGGCTGTCTATTGCTGGCACACAGATTTATCCATGTGTCAGGTGTTCTATTCAACACACCTAAGTCCCAATGTTCAAGGAACACCTGCTTGCGCAGGGTTGTTACCTGAGATCCAGTGTCCACCAACGCTGTCAGAGGGACGCCGTTCACCCGGATTGTGATGTGTGGGCAGGCTGAGACGAAGCGTGACAATGGCACTGAAGATTCACCTGGGCCCTTCTTCTTTCCTCCCGAGGGGCGGCCCGCTGCCTCGGGGGTGGCCCGTTTAACTGAAAACACTGAGGCCTGGTGTGTCCATATCTATGGCAATAGGTACAGTATGGCCTCTCACTCTGCGGAGGTTTCACTGAAGACGGACGTCTGGGTGGCGACTCAGGTGAGATGTTGAGACTTCGCAAAGGATCACTGGACGATGAAGACGGCTGGGTCAGACGATCTAGACGGACGGTGATCTGTTCCATGGCACGGGTCAGATGATCCACTCGGGCCAGAAGGTCATCTCTGGAGTCTGCTGGTGTAGTCTGCGCAGTTTGGGCAGCAGGTGAGGTACCCAGAGGTAGTGACAGGACAACTGGAGCGATGCTTGTTGAGGGTCCAGGTGAGGGAGCACAGATGACTGGGCTCGGCTGGGGCTGCTCCTGTCCCAAGACCTGGATGGCAAGGGCCTTGAAGTCAGCAAACGTGATGCTGGGATGTTGTGCAGCAAGCATTCGCAACTGACTCTGGAGCAATGTGGTACCCGCCCCTTCTATGAAGCGGTCAAGCAAGATTTTATCAGAGTCCACATTTTCACGTGGATCCACTTGCACCACAGCTCTGAACGCCTCTTGGAGGGATAAAGCATAGTCCCGCAGGGTCTCACCAGGTAGTTGTCGTCTGGAAAAGAAGCGCATCTTTACCTCGGAGACAGATCGCACGTCAAAGTTCACCTGGAGTTTGTCCAGAATTTGCCCAGGGGTTCTTTTGTCAGAGGCAGGCCAGGATTTGACCTCCCTAGCTGCAGCACCCTCAAGCTGGCCCAGCAGGATCTGTATCTGCTGTTCTGTATTCAGAGGATAGAACTGGAAGAGAGACAGCATCTTCTCACGAAAGTCCCTGAGGGTATGCGCCTCCCCTTTGTAGCGCGGCAGCCATGGTGCGCCAGGGTAAAATGGCATGGAGAATGGTAGGCTGCTCGCCATGGGCACTGCTGGATCACTAGAAACAGATGGCACAATGTCACTTTGCTCAGTCATGTTGTTTGCAGGTATGACTGAAATTAGGTCGCCGTCTCTTTAAGAAACTCAACTGCTTGCTGGCAGGGAATGGAGACTACAACTTGGAATGCTGTCCCTTTAAGAATGCTGTAGCTATTAACAGAGTCACTGTGATGCAGGCTGACGGTGTGCTCCCCCTCTTTAATGGTGGCACTCCCCACGGACACTGTACACGGAAAACACTCGCTGGGGCCGTGGGAGGACTGAAGACAAGGACAGGGAGGCACAGTACTCACTGACAGCAACTGCAGCGTGGACCAGAGATCAGCGGTGCACAGCAGGGACGGTGATGCGGCACCGGAGAGTCAGAAATGGCGCCGGCACGTTCGCCTTTCACTTTCTTGTATGGGTGCGCTGGAGCATTGCGCTCAGCATTCTGGGCTCTCCTAAGATGGCGGCAGATGGGTCTCCTGGCCTCATGGGCAGTGCTAAAAATCTCCCGCACTTTTGCAAGGTACAGTTAACCCTTTGTGGGCGTTCTTACACAGCGATGTGGCGCAGCAAACAAGTCCTGGGCGTTTTAACTCTTCCAGGGCTGTAACACACTGAGAGGACAGTCTTTAGGGCTTACTTCAGGGGTATAGGGCTCCCCCCTCTTTGTGGCAAGCACTCTCAGGGAATAAACTTGATCTTAGCAAAGTCCACAATAAAGACCGATGCTCTGGAGACAATTTGGCGCACTTTTCGTGGCGACTTTCTCAAAATGGCACACACCCGTATCCTGTTCGTGACGCCAGTTTTTCTTGCGGTGACCAGATGGAAGGTAACGCTGCAGTTGGGATTGCGGGGGTGCAAACAGCGCAGACTTGTCACGGTCTCTGGGCACGAGGGCGCAGCGCTGGTGCTGTCCCACGTTACCACCACTGGTACCGGTGATGAGGGGGCTGCACAAATGTTGGTGGTGATTGTTCCCCCGGGGCGCTTCCCCTATACTGTGCCGACTGGTGGTGTTTGGGGCGCCCTGATGTTGTCGGTGCAGAGTCAGACACAGAAACGGTTGTAAAGTTGAACTTTTACTTCCATGGGTGTGGAGGCACAAATGCTTAAACAGTTTCTTCAATACAAAACAACGGGGTACGCCTGGTGACACAGCAAAGTCCTGGGGTGCAGGGTAGACTTGATGAAAGGTGTTCCTAGCCCCTTATACTTCAGTGTTACAGCCCTAAGGTGCGTCTGGGCTCCTATTTGGCACATAGGAGGATGCCCACCATGATACTAGTACATAATATTCCCCACTCACGTTATGTGGTCCTGATAGCTCAGAGTTTCGGGGTGCAATAGTCAGGGTGGCAGGATATTCCACAGGTCTGGCCTTGGCCCCTGGATCCTGTGATACTGGCTATGGAGCACGTGTTCCAGAATGTTCTCTCCACAGTCTCATGCTGACAAGATAATGATGCTTGACTTCCTTCAGGGCGATGGCTAGGCAGACAGGGGACAGGATCTTCTGAATAGCTGGAGTATGTCAGCTCTCCAACCTTCCTGGGCCTGTCTAGGACTTGAGATTCCTGCACTAAACTCACTGCTTTCTTCACAGGACATCACACTTCTCTCCTCACCTCCTCCTCCTAACACTCCACACTTCTAACTCCTCACACGCAGGGCCTTCCTGCAGGGGTGTTACCATGGGGACCCAGTGATCAGCTGACTCCTCCCCTTTTCCCAGGCGATGTCCTCCCATTGGACATTTGGTTACTATTCAATCCTATGGGAGGTGTAATGCATGTGTGAGGCTCACTAGGTGGCGCTGTGTTGTGTGAGACTCAGGACCCCCTGCTATGTCACACAGGCTATGAAGCAACAGGAAATAACACAATGCACAGAGATCACCCTCAGCCCAGCCATAGCCAGCTCTGGGATGCCACACATCCCAAAAAAAAACTTTTTTTTTCGTTTTTTTCCCACTTTTATTCCATTAAACTGAAAAAAGGCACCCGACAACCGCCGCCTTACGGAGAACAGATCGCCATACATCGCTATCGTTGGAAATACTAACATGGCTGCCACAGTGAAGAACCCTCCAGACCAGCATAGACATGGAGCTCAAGATCGAGAGAATATGAAGGGAAGGTCATGTTTGGGACTGGAGGTTTCCTACAGAGCGACTGAAAGTGATCAGTAATAACTGTAAGGTGGGTGAGAGAGACAAGAGGGGTCAGGGGGCCCCAAGGTACACACAAATAATGCTGCCATGTTTGTAAATCCAACAGGACAAGTATAGGGACAATTTAGGAACTATTTGGAATTGTGTGGTCGCTATTGCCATGTGTTGCCATGGTAGCGGCAGCCATTTTGAGAGAGTCAGAGGGGATTCAGTAAGTGGCTACTAGATGGAAATGTGAGGTATACAATTATTATTATCCTTCAAGTGTATAGTGCCAACATATTGTGCAGCGCTGTACATTGTTTGACAGACTTCAGTTCATGGGAAAACCCCTTTAAAGAGAGTCTATAATTCGCAAAAGCACTTTTAAAACTAATTGCATGTTGGAATGGCCTTTAAAAAGGCCATTCTTCTCCTACCTTTCCTTGTTTTCTTCTCCCAACCGATTCCAAGATAATTAGTTTCTTCATGTATGTAAATGAGCACCACGGAGCACCCGGGATGTACCTTCTATTCTGCGAGCACCCATCACGTTATCGCTTCTCACCACCCCTTCATCCGTTGTGGTGACTCCCCTCTTGGTCTTCTCTGTATCTTCTTTTTTCTAAGTCCTCGTATGAAGCGCTGTGCTAATGCGCAATTGGCTCTGCCACGCTCTTGTGACAGACCACCGGAAAATGGCGGCCCGATTGTGTATGTACAGTCGCAAGTTTTCGCTGCCAGCAAGAACTGAGAAGAAAGAAGACCAAGAGGGAGTCACCACAATGGCCGAAGGGGCGTGAGAAGCGATGACGTGATGGGTGCTCGCAGAAGAGAAGGAACGCCCCGGGTGCTCCGTGATGCTAATTACCCATCTAATCACTGGGGTGGAGCCACAGCATCAAACAGTCATACGTCAGAGAATGAATCATATCCATTGTTGTATGACTGACATAGCACAGAAGGTCTCAACATCCAAAATCTCACACTAGTACACCTGGCTTCATTGTGTATGGCCCGGGAAGCAGGAAGGAGTGTGCATGTGCAAGATTTCGGACACTGTCCTTCTACAATAATATTTTCTCTGCCATGTCAATCTAGCCACAATGGTTGTGGTTAAAGCTCTGACCAGATATGAGCACATCTAAACAGACCTAATTTGTTATTGATCTTCCCAAAATTATTGATTCTAAAAAAAATGACGGGAATCATTTCAGTCCGACACTCCAGCATCCTTATGTTAACATTGATGTGATGATGCTGGAATTTCGGAGCACGGTGATGTGCATTGTCCCCCATGTGACCACTGAGGCCAAGAACAGACCTCAACAGAGATGTCATCAAGATGGCGGACAAAACCAAGAAGAGAATCAGAGGACTGGTGACTACTACAGCAGGTTATTATAATTTGTGGCCTGAAGAGACCTCAGAGTGTAAAACTTTTCAGGGCACATTAGATTCAATTTATTTGGTCCGAAACTACAGTCATATGAAAAAGTTTGGGCACCCCTATTAATCTTAATCATTTTTAGTTCTAAATATTTGGGTGTTTGCAACAGCCATTTCAATTTGATATATCTAATAACTGATGGACACAGTAATATTTCAGGATTGAAATGAGGTTTATTGTACTAACAGAAAATGTGCAATATGCATTAAACCAAAATTTGACCGGTGCAAAAGTATGGGCACCTCAACAGAAAAGTGACATTAATATTTAGTAGATCCTCCTTTTGCAAAAATAACAGCCTCTAGTCGCTTCCTGTAGCTTTTAATCAGTTCCTGGATCCTGGATGAAGGTATTTTTAGACCTAATTTTAACAAATGAACCTGACACATTGTCAAAAGTGGAGGTCGGGGGTCATCTTGGTAATAGTGAACACAACATAAGTTTTCTTGTACACACCAATAAAAAAAATGTTCAGAAGAGGGGGAACAAAAACACTAAACTTCAGGAAGGTCAATTTTAACCAGCTGAGAGAGGAGCTTAGCAGCATAAACTGGGACAATGTCCTCAAAGTGACCGGAACACAAACAAAATGGAACATTTTCAAAAGCCTTCTAAATAGGACCACTAAAAAACATATCCCTTATGGGAATAAGCAGGCCAGAAATCATAGAAAACCAATATGGCTAACTAAAACGGTAAGGAGTGCAATGAGGGATAAAAAGAAAGCATTTAAAGTGCTAAAAAAAAGAAAGTAGTGAGAAAGCATTAAAAAACTATAAAGAGAAAAATAAATTGTGTAAAAAACAAATAAAGGAGGCGAAGATAGAGGCTGCCAGCCCCCATTGCACAGAGATCAGGAGAGAAGGTAGGAGGCGGAGCGACCAGGAGGCCGAGGCTGGTTCTAATCATGACTTGGAGGTCATAACCAAGCCGAAAACCCACAATGGTCACAGAAATAACTTGAATCTGACAAAAGTAATAATATATAAAAATTCTATGAAAATGAACAAATGAAAGTCAGACATTGCTTTCCAACCAGGCTTCACCAGAATTTTTTTAAAAAAGAAAACTCATGAAACAGGCCTGGACAGAAATGATGGTTCCCCTGAAAATAATGTGACCAAAAGGGACATGTTACATCAAGGTGTGTCCACTAATTATCATCCCAGGTGTCTACAATCCTGTAATCAGTCCGTGGCCTGTATATAGGGCTACAGATACTCGCTGTGCTGTTTGGTGACATGGTGAGTACCACACTCAACATGGACCAGAGGAAGCGAAGGAAAGAGTTGTCTCAGGAGCTTAGAAAGAAAATGATAGACAAGCATGTTAAAGGTAAAGGTTATAAGACCATCTCAAGCAGCTTGATGTTCCTGTGACTACAGTTGCACATATTATTCAGAAATGTAAGATCCATGGGACTGTAGCCAACCTCCCTGGACGTGGCCGCAGGAGACAAATCAAAGAGAAGGATAATACGAATGGTAACAAAAGAGCCCAGAAAAACTTCTAAAGAGATTAAAGGTGAACTTCAAGCTTAAGGAACATCAGTGTCAGATCACACGATCCGTCGTCGTTGAAAACAAATCATAAAAAAGCCAGACTGGAATTTGCCAAACTACATGCTGACAAGCCACAAAGCTTCTGGGAGAATGTCCTATGGACAGGTGAGACAAAAATCTAAATATTTGGCAAGGCACATCAGCTCTATGTTCACAGATGGAAAAATGAAGCCTATCTTGAAAAGAACACTGTCCCTACTGTGAGACATGGAGGAGGCTCTGTTATGTTCTGGGGCTGCTTTGATGTATCTGGCACAGGGTGTCTTGAATCTATGCAGGGTACAATGAAATCTCAAGACTATGAAGGGATTCTAGAGAGAAATGTGCTGCCCAGTGTCAGAAAGCTTGGTCTCAGTCGCAGGTCATGGGTTTTGCAACAGGATAATGACTCAAAACACAGCTAAAAACCCCCAAGAATGGCTAAGAGGGAAACATTGGACTATTCTGAAGTGGCGTTCTATAAGCCCTGACCTAAATCCTATTGAGCATCTTTGGAAGGAGCTGAAACATGCCGTCTGGAAAAGGCACCCTTCACACCCCAGACAACTGGAGCAGTTTGCTCATGAGGAGTGGCCAAAATCCCTGCTGAGAGGTGCAGAAGTCTCATTGCCAGTTACAGGAATCGTCTGATTGCAGGGATTGCCTCAAAAGGTTGTGCAACTAAATATTAAGGGAACCCTCATTTCTGTCCAGGCCTGTTTCATGTTGAAGCCTGGTTGGAAAGCAATGTCTGACTTTCATTTGGTCATTTTCATAGAATTTTTATATATTATTACTTTTGTCAGATTCCAGTTATTTCTGTGACCATTGTGGGGTTTTCTTTCATTAAATGAGGGAGGGGACCAACAATTGTGTCCACGTGTGTGTATATATTATATATTGTGAGAGTGTGAACCCAGAGGGCGCTAGTGAGCGACCCAGAGCCAGGCTTGAAAAGCTCCTCAGCCACACCCATAGGTGGGGCAACTCCAGAGGGACTGTGCAGCAGGAGAGCTGCTGAGGAGACCTGCAGGGAGCAGGTGTGCGGTGGAACCAGTCGGAGACGGACAGGCAGTCTGTCCCAGGAGGACTGAATTTCCACAAAGGACTTTTGCTTGAGCTGAGCGTGAGTCAGGCTGCTTCTTGCCCCCAGAGGCTAGTAAGGGAGCAAGCAGTGAGGTAGTGCCCTATGTGTGGCCCAGGCTGTGTGTTATTTTGTCTATGTTCCATTTTTTACTGTATAATTTACAGTTTACTTTGGATTTGCACCGTCTGAATGCTGCTTCTCCGGCACCCAGTACCGCCTACACCGCTGTCGAGTCCAGGAGGCTGCTGCCTTTGAGGCTAAATCCCCCCAAATTGTCAATATATATATATATATATATATATATATATATATATATACACACACACACACACACACACACACACACACACACACACACACGACCACTACATAATCCTTCAGTCTATATACCTATTAATATATATGTACACTACCACTATAGATTTCTACAATCTATTTATATATTTATATTTGTACACGACCATTACATAATCCTTGTCTGTATATATATTTATATGTACACTACCAACATATAATTTTACAATCTATATATAGTTATATACATACATGACGTCTGTATTTATTGATATATATGTAGACTACCAGTACAGAATCCTACAGTCGGCATATATTAATAGATATACACATGACCACGACATAATCCTACAGTCTGTATATATTAATATATATATATAAATTGCCACTATAAAATTCTACAGACTATATATATACACACACACACACCTATATATATATATATAGATAGATGTGTGTACATGACCTCTATATAATCCAACAGTCTGTAAATATTTTTTTTCTATGTGCAATACTACTACATAATGCTACAGTCATTATATATTAATATATATGCATAGTACCAGTATATACACTGCAAAAATACAGAACATAACAGGACTTGTAGAGTCACAGATGAATTAGTAGAAAATCCAAGCATAGACAATCCATTAAAAATAAACGTAGTACCTACATGGTCAGTAAGTCCAAAGTAAGAACAATTGTAATAGTAGGAAAATAAGTAACAAAAGAATAAAATGTGATAACACTGAAAACATTTCTACTACAAGTTCAGGCTCTATATCAGTAATCCAAGTGGTAAAGAGAATACTCAACCTAGTAAACGTTAGACGTACACCTAATGCGAGGGCGACTGGTGATCGGTAATCCTCCCAGATATCCCAGTAAGGGGGGAGAGGTTTTAGGGGATGTGATCTTTTATGAGTCATACATGCCATGGAATGCCTCAAACTGGATTAGGAGCTCAGCTCTCCAATAGATAGAGGTGCGTTCACTTTCCAGGACCTCGCTATTAATAAATGAGTAGATAGTATGTGTCGTCTCGCTAGGTAACAAAAAGACATGGGGATGGAGTCTAACCCTATAAGGCATAGTGCCAAATGAGGAGTTAGCTGAGCCGGGAGTTGGACAACCGTGGATATAAACTGTGCAACAGCCATCCAGAAATTATATACTGAGGGGCAGTCCCACCACATATGGATGTAGGAGCCATGTTGTCCGCATCCCCTCCAGCATAAAGAATTATATCCAGGAACAAATCTATATAAATGTAGGGGGATTCTGTACCATCAGAGAAAAAGCTTCTGGGCTATTTCCCAATATGTGGAGCTTTTAGATATTTTAGAGACCGCCATGAGTCATGGCGATGTACCGACGCTGGGACAGGGGAAGTGCTTACCCTTCCTGGCGCGGTGTAAAATGGTGCCGGAACCACAGCAGCTCTTCTTGTCCGGATGTCCCTCCTGCCGTCTCTAGTCTGTGTGTTACCTGGGGAGCGTGATCTGCAGCGTCCATTCCTAGAACTGCGGCGTCTTCTGGGTCCAGGAGGGCTGGGGCTCAATCTGCATGGCGGGGGAGGCTCAGGGGTCTGCCATCCCTCTTCTCCCCAGGGATGCAGGTGTTGCCAGACAGCCCAGGTGAAGCAATGGCAGCACCAGAAGTCATCACTGCCCCAGCCATGACTCGCTTGACTCAATATCCTGACCAAGAGCTGTTGCTCCAGGGAATCCGCCATTATTGATATGGGTCTCCTGTGTTCCTCTCACCATCCAAAGGCAGAAGGTAAGCCCCGCCTACGTGCTCCAGAGTTTTGTCCACTTCAAGCTCTGCCTGTCCAGCTTGGTTAAAGCAATGGTCCCCTTAAAATTTAAAAGATGCTCCTCACTGCACCTTCCTTGCCTTGTAGTCTCCCTAGCCCTTTCTCTATGTGTTTCAGAGCTTTCCAGACTTCATAAAAGCTGGATGACACCCAGTGTGGTATCAATTATTACAAGGGCTCACCTAACGTTTCTAGAGTCCTGAATAGCAAAAGAAGAGATGCAATGATGCATAGCAAAAAAGCTTTACCTTCAGTAGTGTAGAAAAGCTGGGTGGACAGGGTGTTACAGTGTGTCATCCAGCTTTTCTAGAGGGTATAAATGACAGACTGACACTGGAGTGTCACAGATATGTGCCAGGACTGTGACTCCTTCATCACTATAGATTTAACCTAGTCTCTACTCTTGCAGACTCCAGCACACAGACACGCAGCAGGAACTCTGAGTTTTATGTTTACTCCAAAAAAAGGCACAAAGTTTAATGGTCTCTTTGCGGGATCACATCGTGATGGTCACAGACTCCCATAGTCTTAAAAAAAAGTTCATGATTAAAGGTATTTTACGTAAACCACCCCCTTACATATCTACTTATGCCGACCCCTTCTGACAATTTATAATAAAACAAACATTTTTCACAAAGACAAAAGGATTAAATGATGATTCCGGTGATTTTTAAATGCTGCACATAGGGGGCGGTAAAGGGCATGGCACAGTAATAAAATCTGAGGCATTCAAGCCCCCTTAGATAAGTTCTTCTTATGGAATTAAGGTACTCATGGAAGAGAGGAGGCAGTATAAAGAACTGCGAGCAGGGTGGAACAAACCATACAAATCATTATAATGGCAGCCCACTAGACAGGGGGAGCCGGCTACACTTACTCTTCCCCTTCTTAACTGACAGTCTCCTTAAGAGGGATCTGATCTCCTTCTTGACATCATCCCACCAGTCAGCTATGTTGTTATAGGTGTCCACTCTCTCTAGTTGACTCTGTAAGAATGAGTGAACACAATTCTGGATATGACCCTTACCTAGGAGACTGGAGTTAATCCTCCACAACCCCCTACCACTAGTGCCCAAGCAGAAGTACAAGGCCAGATGATCTGAATATGAGACAGATTTTTCTATCATCCCACTAACTTCTGTAGAATTTACAAAAGCCATGTCTATCCTACTACTCCATCCAGGACAACAGTATGTAAATTTAGATTTACAACCACCCTGTGTGAATACATCATTATTAAGGAGTTCCTGGCCCCTGATCTGCCGGAGGATCTGTCACCTGATGACCTAGCGATATTGAAGTCTCCCGCCATTACCACAGGAACAGAGGTGAAAAGATATTGCTTGGCCTCATCAAATAACTGGACTCTTTCAGCTACTGTCTTGGGGCCATAGATGTTAATGTTAAAATGTTAAAACAGCATGTCTCGTCCTTCTTACATTGATGCCATTTACATTACTTGAAGCAATTTTTAAAGAAAACCCAGCCATCAAAACATAGCAGAAGAAGAGCATAAATGTGGCCATCATCAGAAGTCAGAGCCTGATTCTCCCCGTCTACCACACAGGCTGCACTTGACCACAGTGCACACACTCGCCACATGCCCAGCCTTACCACATAAAAGCACTTTCTGGGTTGACCAGGATAGAAGCAGACACCTTGTTCTCTGCCAATGAAAAAGGAGATTGGCAGATTTGACGTGATGTTGCGATGTTGGTGCAGTTTTACCAGGACTTTCCACCCTCCAGTCCAGATACCATCAGCATCTCTGTTTTTGGGGAGGTCAGACATCAGGTCACAAGGTCTCCTGAGCCACACCACAATATCCTGGGGGGGGGGGGCACAGATTCGTTCCAGAATCTGATATTAACAGTGACGGTATCTGCCCTGGAAATAGGAATAAAAGTAAATTTACTCCATCCATCCGTGTCCCTGAGCCTGGGGTAATGCGCCTAGAACCGATCCAGACTAGACATGAGTTTAAGGCTGACATGGTAGCCCTGTCTGTCCAGTAGGTTTATAAAGGTAAGGATGTCAGCTGGCACAAACCCCTTCTGGTGACACAGGAGCTCCCTCACCACAAACCCCCTGTCTGGGAGATCTTCCTTGGCGCCTCAGTGTTTGAACCTCAGCACGTTCCTCCACTTAAACGCCCGTGTAGTGAACGCCAGAAGTGAAGGACGGAGTGCCATGGCTCCAGGCGTTTCTGGATGGTTCCTAAGGAGGCACGCTATCATGGTTATCTGAGTGAGGGTCTTCTCTAGAGAGGTCTGTCGCACCTTGTGTGCCTGAGGTTAGAGGAATGAAATCACATCTCTTTGTACATCTGTATTATCTCCTACCCCAGACCCCTCAAGTACAGCGTCATCACTGCCTCCAATCTGTACCCCAGCAACAGAGCTCTGCTGTGTCACTGCATCAACCTAACACATGGATACATGTCCACTGTCCTGCTGCTGAGACTTGTGGTGCCTCTCATGGTACCTGGGCTCCACGCTGTTGCTCAGAGACAGTTGCATGCTTCTGCGGCTCTTGTACTTGTTTGTACACTTCTTCCTTCTGGAACGAGAAGCTGGCAGGTTGTAGTACTGGTCTGGTCACCTGCCGGAGCACATCTGGGATAGTACCTGACCATGATACAGCTTCACTGGACCTGGACTTAGACCCAATGTCCTACTGGTGCTGTGTAAAACATTCCTGGTTTCTGTAGGACTTGGCCAGAGGCCCCATCCTCTCCAGGTCATTTGTTTTACAACATCAGCCAGTTCTATACTAAGGGCATTCAGCTTGCAGTCATATATGGCATTACACTTAGGATTTGCAGTCTTAAACTTATACACAGAGTCTATGTCTATCTGTAGCATCTGTTTGTGAGCCTTTCATTCCTCCATTTTACTTACCAGTGTCGGGATCTCCTGTGCCAGTTGCAGTTCTGGTGCCAGCGGTGTGGTTTACATGGTGTCACAGGTTTCCCTGTTGCTGGTTTCATGGCTGCTCCAGGTTTATGACCTGCTGTCTCTGCTGGAGCTGGATCACACTTTTCCAGGTTTGGGTTAGAGACAACCTTTGAAGCACCTTTCCTGCAGGTTTTATTCGTGTCACATCCACAGACTTTGCAACATTTCTACTGTTCCCACCAGCGGCCTGAAATCTTGTGCGGCCGGGACACACCATGCTGGATATAACCTCAGGTTCTCAGGTGCTCCTGCAATGTCTGCAGTGATGTCCTCCTGTGTCTGAGTGCTGGAGGCGTGAGCTGCACACCTGCTGAATGTGATGGGCTCTGCCTCAACCCCTGTGCACCTTGCTGGCCTGGTTTTGGACTTTTCAGATTTTCAACTGATGACTCCATCTTGAAGACTCCACATTGTCCAGAACGCTGCATGCCTTGGCTGGCTGAATGTCTTATAACACATCTCTGGAATGCACTGACTGTTGGCACTTCTTTCTTGACAGAACATACTTCCACATCTCCACCTTTCCTCCTCACACTGGTAGTGCTCACACATTGCAGATGCTTTTTGTCAAGGATCACTTTGGGGGTTACATCCATGTTTAAAGGAGCTTGGAAGATTTCTCCCACTGTAGGCCTGGATGTCTGGACCTTGGTTGGAAAGCTTTCCCACCCAGGCTGGCCCCTGACCTGAGCTATCTCTAGACATGAGGAGAACTACCAAAACACATCCTCACAGCTAGGAGGCAGTATTATAGTATTTATATTCTTGTACATAGGAGCAGTATTATAGTAGTTATATTCTTGTACATAGGGGCAGTATTATAGTAGTTATATTCTTGTACATAGGAGCAGTATTATAGTATTTATATTCTTGTACATAGGGGGCAGTATTATAGTAGTTATATTCTTGTACATAGGAGGCAGTATTATAGTAGTTATATTCTTGTACATAGGAGCAGTATTATAGTAGTTATATTCTTGTACATAGGAGCAGTATTATAGTAGTTATATTCTTGTACATAGGAGCAGTATTATAGTATTTATATTCTTGTACATAGGAGCAGTATTATAGTAGTTATATTCTTGTACATAGGAGGTAGTATTATAGTAGTTATATTCTTGTACATAGGAGCAGTATTATAGTAGTATATTCTTGTACATAGGAGCAGTATTATAGTAGTTATATTCTTGTACATAGGAGCAGTATTATAGTAGTTATATTCTTGTACATAGGAGTAGTATTATAGTAGTTATATTCTTGTACATAGGAGCAGTATTATAGTAGTTATATTCTTGTACATAGGAGGTAGTATTATAGTAGTTATATTCTTGTACATAGGAGCAGTATTATAGTAGTTATATTCTTGTACATAGGAGCAGTATTATAGTAGTTATATTCTTGTACATAGGAGGTAGTATATTTATAGTACATGTTTTTTTTTTTTTTAGGAGGCAGTATTATAGTAGTATATTCTTGTACATAGGAGCAGTATTATAGTAGTTATATTCTTGTACATAGGGGGCAGTATTATAGTAGTTATATTCTTGTACATAGGGGGCAGTATTATAGTAGTTATATTCTTGTACATAGGAGCAGTATTATAGTAGTTATATTCTTGTACATAGGAGTAGTATTATAGTAGTTATATTCTTGTACATAGGAGTAGTATTATAGTAGTTATATTCTTGTACATAGGAGCAGTATTATAGTAGTTATATTCTTGTGCATAGCAGCAGTATTATAGTAGTTATATTCTTGTACATAGGAGCAGTATTATAGTAGTTATATTCTTGTACATAGGGGGCAGTATTATAGTAGTTATATTCTTGTACATAGGAGTAGTATTATAGTAGTTATATTCTTGTACATATGAGCAGTATTATAGTAGTTATATTCTTGTACATAGGGGGCAGTATTATAGTAGTTATATTCTTGTACATAGGAGTAGTATTATAGTAGTTATATTCTTGTACATATGAGCAGTATTATAGTAGTTATATTCTTGTACACAGGAGCAGTATTATAGTAGTTATATTCTTGTACACATGAGCAGTATTATAGTAGTTATATTCTTGTACATAGGAGCAGTATTATAGTAGTTCTATTCTTGTACATAGGAGCAGTATTATAGTAGTTATATTCTTGTACATAGGAGCAGTATTATAGAAATTATATTCTTGTACATAGGGGGCAGTATTATAGTAGTTATATTCTTGTACATAGGAGGCAGTATTATAGTAGTTATATTCTTGTACATAGGAGCAGTATTATAGTAGTTATATTCTTGTACATAGGAGCAGTATTATAGTAGTTATATTCTTGTACACATGTGCAGTATTATAGTAGTTATATTCTTGTACATAGGAGCAGTATTATAGTAGTTCTATTCTTGTACATAGGAGCAGTATTATAGTAGTTCTATTCTTGTACATAGGTAGTATTATAGTAGTTATATTCTTGTACATAGGAGCAGTATTATAGTAGTTATATTCTTGTACATAGGAGCAGTATTATAAAAATTATATTCTTGTACATAGGGGGCAGTATTATAGTAGTTATATTCTTGTACATAAGAGCAGTATTATAGTAGTTATATTCTTGTACATAGGAGGTAGTATTATAGTAGTTATATTCTTGTACATAGGAGGTAGTATTATAGTAGTTATATTCTTGTACATAGGAGCAGTATTATAGTAGTTATATTCTTGTACATAGGAGTAGTATTATAGTAGTTATATTCTTGTACATAGGAGCAGTATTATAGTAGTTATATTCTTGTACATAGGAGTAGTATTATAGTAGTTATATTCTTGTACATAGGAGGCAGTATTATAGTAGTTATATTCTTGTACATAGGAGCAGCATTATAGTAGTTATATTCTTGTACATAGGAGCAGTATTATAGTAGTTATATTCTTGTACATGGGAGTAGTATTATAGTAGTTATATTCTTGTACATGGGAGCAGTATTATAGTAGTTATATTCTTGTACATGGGAGCAGTATTATAGTAGTTATATTCTTGTACATGGGAGCAGTATTATAGTAGTTATATTCTTGTACATGGGAGCAGTATTATAGTAGTTATATTCTTGTACATGGGAGCAGTATTATAGTAGTTATATTCTTGTACATAGGAGCAGTATTATAGTAGTTATATTCTTGTACATAGGAGCAGTATTATAGTAGTTATATTCTTGTACATAGGAGTAGTATTATAGTAGTTATATTCTTGTACATAAGAGTAGTATTATAGTAGTTATATTCTTGTACATAGGAGGTAGTATTATAGTAGTTATATTCTTGTACATAGGAGTAGTATTATAGTAGTTATATTCTTGTACATAGGAGCAGTATTATAGTAGTTATATTCTTGTACATAGGAGCAGTATTATAGTAGTTATATTCTTGTACATAGGAGCAGTATTATAGTAGTTATATTCTTGTACATAGGAGCAGTATTATAGTAGTTATATTCTTGTACATAGGAGGTAGTATTAAAGTAGTTATATTCTTGTACATAGGAGTAGTATTATAGTAGTTATATTCTTGTACATGGGAGTAGTATTATAGTAGTTATATTCTTGTACATGGGAGTAGTATTATAGTAGTTATATTCTTGTACATAGGAGCAGTATTATAGTAGTTATATTCTTGTACATAGGAGGTAGTATTAAAGTAGTTATATTCTTGTACATAGGAGTAGTATTATAGTAGTTATATTCTTGTACATAGGAGCAGTATTATAGCAGTTATATTCTTGTACATAGGAGTAGTATTATAGTAGTTATATTCTTGTACATAGGAGGTAGTATTATAATAGTGGGTCAGTGTGATAATTTTATATTGTATTTTGTGATGAATGGGCAACCAATACAGCGATTGACACAAGGTAGATGCGTCTGTGTACCGGTTTGACAGAAAGATGAGTCTGGCGGCTGCATTCAGGACAGATTGTAGTGGGGAGAGTTTAGTGAGATGAAGCCCAATTAGAAGAGAATTGCAATAAAGAAGATAAGAGAGAATTAGAGCAACAATGAGGGTTTTTGATGTTTCCACGGTGAGAAAAGGGCGAATTCTAGAGATGTTTTTAAGGTGCAGGTGGCAAGAGTATGCAAGTGTCTGAATATGTGGGGTAAAGGTAAGATCTGAATCAAATCCATCCCCAGACAGCGGGCATGCCGCCTCGGGGTAATTGTAAGGCCACAGACCAGGGGCGTAACTACCGGGGTAGCAGTGGTAGTGGCTGCCACAGGGTCCAAGACATTATGGGGTCCGGTGGGCCCCCGATGTTTTTTTTTGTTTCGTTTTTTAATAGGCCATTACCTATTACCTGGTAACAGGCCCTATTTACTTACCGATCCTCGCTCCTGCTCATGGCTGCCTGTGCTTCCCATTCTGCGGGAGTGGAGGTGGCTGTGAGTAGGAGCGGGGATCGGTAAGTGAGGCTGCGAGCCCACAAACCCCACAAACACTGCTATCATTTTACTCTGGGATCTTTTCAGAACCCCTAGTATAATGATCGGAGGGCCAGGGGAGGTGAGGGAACATAAAAAACACTGTTGCTTTCCTCTCCTGTGCTCGGGCAGGCTTCAGGCCTATTTGGTGACGTCCCAGATGCCATGTGGGCTGGGCCTGCGTCATTATGCGTCTAGATGCAGGCCTGGCTCAGTGACGTCTGTACCAACATTGAAGATGGCCGAAAACAGCGGGGAGTGCATCGGAGCCAGGGAGAAGTAAGTAACACTGTTTTTTATGTTTGTATCCTCCCCTGGGTCTCCGATCATTATACTCTGTGGTCTGAAAAGACCCCAGCATATAATAATTGTTCATGGGTGGTCCACAATGTGGCATAATACTGTGTGAAAGAGCCACTATGGGGCATAATAGTGTGTGCAGGGGCCACTATGGGGCATAATAGTGTGTGCAGGGGCCACTATGGGGCATAATAGTGTGTGCAGGGGCTAATATGGGGCATAATAGTGTGTGCAGGGGCTACTATGGGGCATAATAGTGTGTGCAGGGGCCACTATGAGGCATAATAGTGTGTGCAGGGGCCACTATGGCTCATAATAGTGTGTGTAGGAATGCGTTTTGTGTGTGTGTGGGGGTCGGTCGGGGTCAGGGAGGGCCCCATGTCAAATGTTCGCTTTGGGGCCCAGCCATTCCTAGTTACGCCACTGCCACAGACAGAAATGGAGATATCAGGGTTAGGTCGCTTAGTAAATGGAAGGAACACAAGAAGTTCAGTTTTTGAAAGATTCCATTTCAGATAAAGAGAAGACCTGATGTTAGAGACAGCAGAGAGACAGTCACTGGTGTTCTGTAGTAGTGCAGGGGTGATATGAGGTATATAGTTGGGTATCATCTGCATAAAGATGGTATTGAAAGCCAAATTTGCGAATGGTTTGTCCAACTGGAGCTGTGTACAGAGAGAAGAGGAGGGGACCTAGGACTGAGCCTTGAGGAACTACAACCGCAAGGGGCAGAGGAGAAGAAATAGCACCAGCGAATGATACACTAAATGAGCGGTCAGAGAGATAGGAAGAAAACCGAGAGAGAGAGGTATCCCTGAGTCCAATAGAGCGGAGCATAGTGAGGAGGAGTTTGTGGTCTACAGTGTCAAATGCTGCTGAGAGATCCAGAAGAATAAGTAGTGAATAGTTCCCTTTAGATTTAGCCGTCAAGAGATCATTGGAGACCTTTGTGAGGGCCGTTTCTGTAGAGTGTAGAGCACGAAAACCCAATTGTAAGGGGTGCAGAAGAGAGTTAGCAGAGAGATAGCAGATTAGGCTGGAGTAGAACAAGTGTTCCAGGAGTTTAGAGATGAAGGGGAGGTTAGATACAGGTCAGTAGTTAGCAGCACAGGATGGGTCAGGGGAGGGTTTTTTCAGTAGTGGGGTTATGACAGCATGTTTGAAGGAGGAGGGAAAGATTCCAGAAGAAAAAGAGAGGTTAAAAATTTATTTGTGTGGATAGGTGGAGATGCGGGGTCACTTCACTCCTTTGTAGCGTAATGTGATAAGTGAGTTTGGAAATTGGTGTGGAAGCAGAGTCCCCCTTTAAGTTCACATACAGAGTCACACATGCTTGTGTGGTGAGTGGGAGTTTGGAAACCTGACACTGCAGATGAGCTTTCATTCTATGCCATTTAATCTAATAATAAATCCAGATTTTCCAAAATCTTATTCTTAATTTTGCTTAATACAGCAAAGACAAAATCCATCCTGTAAATTCCAGGATCTTTACATGATCTAGAAATCTCTGGGTTCCATTTGTCTTATGTGCTCCCAGTTCTGACTTCTTAATAACTCAGTAACAATATCTCCAGTCTAGACGGAGTTTGTTCTTTATACCAATTTATCACCTTTCTGCCGGCGGCCCCAGGTATATTACCTCTTAGCTTTTATTTCCTTGCAATAAATATATCGCGTCATTTATTGAACAGTATTTTAACTAGACCAAAAAATACACAGGGCCCACATTCTGTGCAGAAGACGGATGCCATCATCCATCTTCTGCACAGGGCTCTGTCTCACCTGGAGAAACCAGGGAACACGGTGAGAATAATGTTCTTTGACTTCTCCAGTGCTTTTAACATCATACAGCCCAGGTTATTGAGGGACAAGCTGGGCCTTGCTGGAGTGGACCACCACCTCTCCAACTGGATCCTAGACTACCTCACAAATCGACCTCAATACGTGAGAGCCCGAGACTGTGTGTCAGGTACCGTGATCTGTAATACGGGGGCACCTCAGGGTACGGTTCTCGCCCCTTTCCTCTTCACACTGTACACTGCAGATTTTAGGTGCAACTCATCCAGCTGCTACCTACAGAAGTATTCTGACGACTCTGCAATAGTGGGTCTCATCACAGATGATGATGACAGGGAGTACAGAGAACTGAACCAGGATTTTGTGGACTGGTGCCACGGGAACCACCTGAAGATTAACGCGGGGAAGACCAAGGAGATGGTGGTGGACTTCCGCAAAGGCAGATGCCCTCCTAAACCAGTGGACATCCTGGGGACGGGCATCGAGATTGTCAACACCTATAAGTACCTGGGTTTGCTCCTTAATAATAAGCTGGACTGGGCAGATCATATGGAGGCCCTGTACAGGAAGGGCCACAGCAGGCTCTACCTGCTTAGGAAACTGAGAGCCTTTGGAATCCGGGGGGCACTTCTTAGAACTTTCTTCAACTCGGTAGTGGCATCAGCCATCTTCTTTGGAGTGGCCTGCTGGGGGAGCAGTATATCAACCAGGGACAGAAATAAACTTGACAAGCTGATTAGAAAGGCCAGCTCTGTCCTGGGGAGCCCACTGGACCCAGGGCAGGTGGTGGGTGACAGAAGGATACTGTCCGTGGTGAGCTCCATGCAGAAGAAGAAGTCCCATCCCATGCATGAGACTGTGATCGCGCTGAGCAGTACTGTCAGTGACCGACTGCTCCACCCTAGGTGTGAGAAGGAGCGCTATCGGAAGTCTTTCCTCCCCACCGCGGTTAGGCTGTACAACCAACACCGACCTAAGCGGAGATCATTACATACAGAGAACTGCAATATCTCTCTGCCTGTTATATCCCCCCCCCCCCCCTCTGCTACGTCCTATCTGTCTGTCTGCTATTAATGTAATGCCTCTCACCTTGGAACATTCCTGTACATGTTGTATTTGTATTTGTATCTGCTTATCTTTGCTGCTGTAACACACTGAATTTCCCCATTGTGGGACTATTAAAGGACTATTATTATTATTATTATTATTATTATTATTATTTACTAAAGCCAGGGCACCAGGTTTTTGTCATTGTATGTTAGATAGATTTATTTTGTATAGCACATAATTTATGCCAAAACCTTTTTTTTGTGTGTGACATGTTTGCTGTTTTTTACTGCTCATAAGAGCGTGGCTAAGTGGATTATTGATTTACACCACATGAATTACTGGAGCGAGAAAATTTGTAGGCACCGATGAATGATCTAATTGTAATTAAATCAGGAGGTGGCAGAATTGATAGTTAAATGTCTAATGTCATATCTAACAATCTACAGTTTCTATAAATCTGACCCATCTAGTGACCGCCTGGAAATTAAAATTTTTGCGCGTTCCCAGAAACAGCGGTGAAGATCTACTTAGACCACATTCAGGACATGTACAATGCAGTGACTCACTAGTTAGTGCTGTTACTTGCATGATTGGGGTCCTGGGGTTGAAACCAGCCATGGGCAATATCTGCATGGACCTAGTATGTTCCCGTCAGTTTTGCAAATTTTTGTCCTCCATTATAAGGACTTACTGATTGGTTGTAGATTTCTAAAACTCTGTCAGCTTGTTTGCAATTTTTTTTAGTTTGTTTTATTGAATCTTATACAACAGGGTATAAAGTCAAACAGGTAATAGTTACACGTTAGTCCAAGTGGGAAAGAAACAAGGGGAACCTCCCCCCCAAAAATAGAGAACAATTCAAAACATTGCTGCAGAACTGACATCACCACAAAGCCCACAGGCAGAAGCACTGTGGGATGGCTGCAGTCTGGGAGTATACCGTAAGTGATATAGGCGGCACCAGAGGCAAGAGTCTACAGCCTTTGCCTTTGTACACCGATTGGTTACAGGGTAGAATAGAACTGACCAGTTTTTTTTCCACATAGATAGAAAGGAAGGGCAGGGAGCCATCCATCACAGTGCAATGGTTTTCCTGGCCAAAAAAAAGTGATTCTTGCAGAAAGATTCTGATATGATGTAAGATATACCTTGCTGAGATGGACAGATTTGGTAAAGATGTATAAAATGTTCTGCCGTGGTGGTAGGCACTGTAGCCGGTGTACTAGATTTTGTTATTAATATTTGACACTCACTGTAGCCTGTATATTACGTGTTTTGTTATTAATATTTGAAGTTTACTATAGCCAATGTATTTGCGGTTTTGTAATTAATATTTCACACTCTCTATAGCCAATATATTACCTGTTTTGTTATTAATATTTCACGATTACAGTAGCCAATGTGTTAGCTGTTTTTTAATATTTTATGCACACTGTAGCCAATATTACATTTTTTGTTATTATTTCAAGCAAACCATAGCCTATATATTACTTGTTTTGTTACAATATTTGAAGCTCACTGTAGCCAATGTATTAGCTATATGTTATTAATATTTGACACTAACTGTAGACAATATATTACTTTTTTTGTTAATATTTCACTCTCACCGTAACCTATATATTACCTGTTTGTTATAAATATTTGAAGCTCACTGTAGCCAATGATATACCTGTTTTATTGTTAATATTTCAGACTCAACATAGATAATGAATTAAATGTTATGTTAATAATATTTCACACTCATCGAAGGTAATGTATTACCTAATTTATTACAAATATTTGAAACTCACTGCAGCCAATATATTAGCAGTTTTGCTTTTAATATTTGACACCCACTGTAGCCGAAGTATTAGCTATTTTACTATTATTATTTGAAACTCACTATAGCCAATATATTAACTTTTTGTTATTAATATTTCATGCTCATCTAGCCTATATATTACCTGTTTTGAAAATATTTCAAGCTCACTGTAGCTAATATTTTAGCAATTTTGCTTTTAATATTTGACACTCACTGTATGATGTATGATGCTGTACATTATGTATATGTTGACACTATTTATATGATGCTGTACATTATTTATATATGTTGCTATTAATTCCATGATGCTGAACATTATTTATTTGTTGCCATTATTTATATGATGCTGTACTTTATAGATATGTTGCCATTATTTATATGATACTGCACATAATTTATATCCTGAAATTATTTATTTGGTGCTGTACATTATATGCTGCCATTAATTATATGATGCTGTACATTCTGTATATATTGCCTTTATTTATATGATGCTATACTTTATTTATATATTGCCATTAATTCCATGATGTTGTACATTATTTCTAAGTTGCAATTATTTATATGAGCTTTAAGTTATTTAAATGTTGCAATTATTTACATGATGCTGTACATTATTTATATGATGCATTAACTCCATGATGCTGTACATTATTTCTAAGTTGAAATTATTTATGATGCTTTACTTTATGTATAAGTTGCCATTTTTTATTTGATGCTATACATTTATGTGTTGCCATTATTTATATGATGCTGTACTTTAATAATTGTTCCCATTATTTATATGATGCTGTATATTATTTATAAGATGTCATTAATTCCATAATACTGTACATTATCTAAATGTTGAAATTATTTATATGATGCTGTACATTAATTATATGTTGCCATTAATTCCATGATGCTGCACATTATTTATATGTTGCAATTGTTAATATGACGCTAAACATTATTTATATGTACCATTACTTCCATGATGCTGAACATTATTTATATGGTGCTATTATTTATATGATGCTGTGCATTAATTATATGTTGTCATTAACTCCATGATGCTGTACATTAATTATATGTTGCTATTCATTCCATGATGCTGCACATTATTTATATGTTGCAATTGTTAATATGACGCTAAACATTAATTATATGTACCATTAATTCTATGATGCTGAACATTATTTATATGTTGCTATTATTTATATGATGCTGTGCATTAATTATATGTTGCCATTAACTCCATGATGCTCTACATTATTTTTATGTTGCCATTAAATCCATGATGCTGTGCATTATTTAAACGTTGCCATTAATTCCATCTTGCTGTACATTAATTATATGTTGCCATTATTTATATGATGTTGTATGTTATTTATATGTTGCCATTATTTAAATGATGCTGTACATTAATTATATGTTGCCATTATTTATATGATGTTGTATGTTATTTATATGTTGCCATTATTTAAATGATGCTGTACATTATTTATATGTTGCATTTAATTCCAACATGCTGTACATTATTTATATGTTGATATTAATTCCATAATGCTGTACATTATTTATATGTTGAAATTATTTATATGATGCAGTACATTATTTATATGATGCCTTTAATTCTATGATGCTGCATATTATTTATTTGTTACCATAATTTATATAATGCTGTACATTATTAATATGTTGCAATTATTAATAATATGCTGTACATTAATATGTTGCCTTTAATTCTATGATGTTGCACATTAATTATATGTTGCCATTATCTATATGATGCTGTACATTATTTATATGTTGCCATTAAATCCATGATGCTGTACATTATTTATATATTGTAAATATTTATATGATGCTGTACATTATTATGTTGCCTTTATTTTATGATGCTGCACATTATTAATATGTTGTCATTAGTTATATGATGCTCTATGTTATTTATATGTTGCCATTAAATCCATGATGCTATACATTATTTATATATTGTAAATATTTATATGATGCTGTACATTATTATGTTGCTTTTATTTTTATCATGCTGTACATTATTTATAAGTATCCTATAATTCCATGATGCTATACATTATTTTTCTCTTGCAATTATTATTATGATGCTGTACATTATTTCTATGTTGCAATTATATATATGATGCTGTGCATTAAATATACGTTGCCATTAATTCCATGATGCTATACATTAATTATATATTGCCATTATTTATATGATGCTGTATGTTATTTATATGTTGCCATTATGTATATGATGTTAAACATTACTAATATGTTGTAATTATTTATATGATGCCATTAATTCCCTCATGTTGTATATTATTTATATGTTGCAATTATTTATATGATGCTGTACATTATTTATCTGTTGCCATTAATTCCTTGATGCTATATGTTGAAATTATTTAAATTATTATACATATTATTGAAATGATGGAATCATTTATATAATGCTGTACATTATTAATATTTTGTAATTATTTATATGATGTTGTAGATTATTTATATGGTTCAATTAATTCCATGATGCTGAACATTATTTATATGCTTCAATATTTATTTGCTGTTGTGAATTATTTATATATTGTCATTAATTCCATGATACTATACATTATTTATATGTTGCAATTATTTATATGATGCTATACAATATTTATATGTTGCCATTAATTCCATGATGCTGTATATTATTTATATGTTGCAATTATTTATATGATTATGTGTATTAATTATATGTTGCCCTTAATTCCATGATACTGTACCTCACCCTATGGACCTCAACGACTACAGACCTGTAGCACTGACATCCCACTTGATGAAGATCTTAGAGAGATTGGTTCTCACACATCTTCCCCCCTTGTGCCCCTTGCTTTGTTTGTTTGGGGGGGTTGGGGGGATGATCCTCTCCCCTCTGCACAGGGCTCTGTCTCACCTGGAAAAACCAGGGAACACGGTGAGAATAATGTTCTTTGATTTCTCCAGTGCTTTTAACACCATACAGCCCAGGTTACTGAGAGACAAGCTGGGCCTTGCTGGAGTGGACCACCACCTCTCCAACTGGATCCTAGACTACCTCACAAATCGACCTCAATACGTGAGAGCCCAAGACTGTGTGTCAGGTACCGTGATCTGTAATACGGGGGCACCTCAGGGTACGGTTCTCGCCCCTTTCCTCTTCACACTGTACACTGCTGATTTTAGGTGCAACTCATCCAGCTGCTACCTACAGAAGTATTCTGACGACTCTGCAATAGTAGGCCTCATCACAGACGATGATGACAAGGAGTACAGAGAACTGAACCGTTTTTTTGTGGACTGGTGCCACCAGAACCACCTGAAGATTAACGCGGGGAAGACCAAGGAGATGGTGGTGGACTTCCGTAAAGGCAGATGCCCTCCAAAACCAGTGGACATCCTGGGGACGGGCATCGAGATTGTGAACACCTATAAGTACCTGGGTCTGCTCCTTAATAATAAGCTGGACTGGGCAGATCATATGGAGGCCCTGTACAGGAAGGGCCACAGCAGGCTCTACCTGCTTAGGAAGCTGAGAGCCTTTGGAATCCGGGGGGCACTTCTTAGGACTTTCTTCAACTTGGTAGTGGCATCAGCCATCTTCTTTGGAGTGGCCTGCTGGGGGAGCAGTATATCATCCAGGGATAGGAATAGACTGGACAAGCTGATTAGAAAGGCCAGCTCTGTCCTGGGGAGCCCACTGGACCCAGTGCAGGTGGTGGGTGACAGAAGGATACTATCCGTGGTGAGCTCCATGCGGGAGAATAACTCCCATCCCATGCATGAGACTGTGATTGCGCTGGGCAGTACTGTCAGTGATCGACTGCTCCACCCTAAGTGTGAGAAGGAGCGCTATCGGAAGTCTTTCCTCCCCACCGCGGTTAGGCTGTACAACCAACACCGACCTAAGCGGAGATCATTACATACAGAGAACTGAAATATCTCTCTGCCTGTTAAATCCCCCCCCCCTCTGCTACATCCTATCTGTCTGTCTGCTATTAATGTAATGCCTCTCACCTTGGAACATTCCTGTACATGTTGTATTTGTATTTGTATCTGCTTATCTTATCTTTGCTGCTGTAACACACTGAATTTCCCCACTGTGGGACTATTAAAGGACTATTATTATTATTATTATTATTATTATTATTATTATTATTATCTGTTGCAATTATTTATATGATGCGATGCTATAAAATATTTTTATGTTTTCCATTATTATACTGATGCTGTACATTATTTATATGTTTTAATTATTTATACAATGCTATAAGTAATTGATATGTCACCATTAATTCCATGATGCTGTATATTATTTATATGTTGCAGTAATTTATATAATGCTATACAATATTTATATGGTGCCATTAATATAATGATGCTGTACATTATTTATGTGTTGCAATTTTTTATATGATGCTATACAATGTTTATATGTTGCCATTAATTTCATGATGCTGTATATTATTTATATGTTGCAATTATTTATATGATGCTGTACAATATTTATATGTTGCAATTATTTATTTAATGCTCTACATTATTGATATGTCACCATTAATTTCATAGTGCTGTATATTTTTTATATGTTGCAATATTTATATGATGATGGGCATTAATTATATGTTGCTATTAATTCCTTGATGCTGTACATTTTTTATCTGTTGCAATTATTTATATGATGCAATGCTATAAAATATTTTTATGTTTTCCATTATTATACTGATGCTGCACATTATTTATATGTTTTAATTATTTATACAATGCTATAAGTAATTGATATGTTACCATTAATTCCATGATGCTGTATATTATTTATATGTTGCAGTAATTTATATAACAATATTTATATGGTGCCATTAATATAATGATACTGTACATTATTTATGTGTTTGAATTATTTATATGATGCTCTATGTTATTTTAAGTTTTCTATTATACTGATGCTGTACATTATTTATATGTTTTAATTATTTATATGATGCTCTAAATAATTGATATGTCACCATTAATTCCATGATGCTGTATAATATTTATAAGTTGCAATATTTATATGATGTTGTGAATTATTTATATATTGTCATTAATTCCATGATGATGTACATTATTTATATTTTGCAATTATTTATATGGTGCCATAAATATATTGATGCTGTACATCATTTATATGTTACAATTATTTATATGATGCTCTACATTATTGATATGTCACCATTAATTCTATGATGCTGTATATTATTTATTTTTTGCAACATTTATATGATGTTGTGAATAAATTATATGATGTCATTAATTCCATGATGATGTACATTATTTATATGTTGCAATTATTTATATGATGCTATACATTATTTGTATGTTGCCATTAATATAATAATGCTGTAAATTATTTATATGTTGCAATAATTTATATGATGCTATACAATATTTATATGGTGCCATTAATATAATGATGATCTACATTATTTATATGTGGCAATTTTTTATATGATGTCATATAATATTTATATGTTGTCACTAAGATACTGATGCTGTACATTACTTGTATGTTGCAGTAATTTATATGATGCTCTACATTAATATGTCACCATTAATTCCATGATGTATATTATTTATATGTTGCAATATTTATATGATGCTATATAATATTTATATCTTGCCAATAATATACTAATGCTGTACAATATTTATTTGTTGCAATAATTTATTTGACGCACTCCATTATTGATATGTCACCATTAATTTCATGGTGCTGTATATTTTTTATATGTTGCAATATTTATATGATGATGTGCATTAATTATATGTTGCCATTAATTCCTTGATGCTCTACATTTTTTATCTCTTGTAATTATTTATATGATGCGATGCTATAAAATATTTTTAAGTTTTCCATTATTATACTGATGCTGTACATTATTTATGTTTTTATTATTTATACGATGCTATAAATAATTGATATGTCACCATTAATACCATGATGCTGTATATTATTTAGATTTCGCAATAATTATATGATGTTGTGAATTAATGATATATTGTCATTAATTCCATTAAGCTGTACATTATTTATATGTTGCAATTATTTATATGATGCTCTACATTAATGTTATGTCACCATTAATTCCATGATGCTGTATATTATTTATATGTTGCAATTATTTATATGATGCTATACAATATTTATATATTGCCATTAATATATTGATGCTGAACATTATTTATGTGTTTGATTTATTTATATAATGCTCTACATTATTGATGTCAACATTAATTCCATGATGCTATACATTATTTGTATGTTGCAATTATTTATATGATATGCAATATTTTTATATTTCCATTAATATACTGATGCCGTACATTATTTATGTTAGAATTATTTATATGATGCTCTACATAATTTATATGTCACCATTAATTCCATGATGTTGCATATTATTTAAGTGTTGCAATATTTATATGATGCCGTGCATTAATCATATGTTGCCATTAACATACTGATGCTGTACATTATTTATATGTTTTAAATATTTATATGATGCTCTAAATTATTAATATGTCACCATTAATTCCATGATGCTGTATTTTATTTATTTGTTGCACTTTTTACGATGCTGTGCACCAATTTTATGTTGCCATTTAATCCATGATGCTGTACATTATTTCCATGTTGGAATATTTATATGATGATGTGCATTAATTACATGTTGCCATTAGTTCCATGACGCTGTATAATATTTATATGTTGCAATTATTTATATGTTATATAATATTTATATGCTGACATTAATATATTGATGCTGTACATTATTTATGTGTTGCAATTATTTATATGATGACCTACATTACTGATATGTCACCATTAATTCCATGAAGCTGTATATTATTTGTTTCATTATTTAAATGATGCTGTGCATTAATTTTATGTTGCCAATAATTCCATGATGCTGTTCATTAGTTATATGTTGCAATTATTTATATGATGCTATACAATATTTATATGGTGCCATTAATATAATGATGCTGTACATTATTTATATGTTGTAAATATTTATATGATGCTGTACAATATTTATATCTTGCCAATACTATACTAATGATGTACATTTTAAAAGTTACAATTATTTATATGATGCTCTACATTATTGATATGTCACCATTAATTCCATGATACTGTACATTAGTTATATGTTGCAATTAATTATATGATGCTATACAATATTTATATGGTGCCATTAATATAATGATGCTGTACATTACTTATATTTTGCAATTTTTTATATCATGCTATACAATATTTATATGTTGCCATTAATATACTGATTCTGTATATTATTTATATGTTTTAATTATTTATATGATGCTTTACATAATTGATATGTCACCATTAATACCATGATGCTGTATATTATTTAGCTTTTGCAATAATTATATGATGTTGTGAATTAATTATATATTGTCATTAATTCCATGACACTGTACATTTTTTATATGTTGCAATTATTTATATGATGCTCTACATTAATGTTATGTCACCATTAATTCCATGATGCTGTATATTATTTATATGTTGCAATATTTATATGATGTTGGGCAATAATTATATATTGTAATTAATTCCATTAAGCTGTACATTATTTATATGTTGCAATTATTTATAAGATGCTATACAATATTTATATATTGCCATTAATATATTGATGCTGTACATTATTTATGTGTTTGAGTTATTTATATGATGCTCTACATTATTGATATGTCAGCATTAATTCCATGATGCTGTATATTATTTATATGTTGCAATATTTATATGATGCGATGCTATAAAATATTTTTAAGTTTTCCATTATTATACTGATGCTGTACATTATTTATGTTTTAATTATTTATATGATGCTCTACATAATTGATATATCACCATTGATTCAAAGATGCTGTATATACTTTATATGTTGCAATATTTATATGATGTCTGAATTAATTATATATTGTTATTAATTCCATGATGATGTACATTAGTTATATGCTGCAATTATTTATATAATGCTATATAATATTTATATGTTGTCATTAATATACTGATGCTGTACATTATTTATGTGTTGCAATTTTTTATATGATGCTATACAATATTTATATGTTGTCATTAATATACTGATGCTGTACATTATTTATGTGTTGCAATTTTTTATATGAAGCTATACAATATTTATATGTTGCCATTAATATACTAATGCTATACATTATTTATATGTTACAATATTTTACTATGATGCGCTACATTATTGATATGTCACCAATAATTCCATGATGCTGCATATTATTTTTATGTTGCAATATCTATATGATGCTGTTTATTAATTATATATTGTCATTAATTCCCTGATGCTGTACATTATTTATATGTTGCAGTTATTTATATGATACTATACAATATTTATACCTTGCCAATAATATACTAATTCTGTACATTATTTATATGTTGCAATTTTTTATATGATGCTCTACATTATTGATATGTCCCATTAATTCCATGTGCTGTAAATATTTATATGTTGCAATATTTATATGATGATGTGCATTAATTATATGTTGCCATTAATTCCATGATGCTGTACATTATTTATATGTTACAATAATTTATATGATGTTTTAAAATATTTAAATCTTGCCATAAATATACTGATGCTGTACATTATTTACCTGTTTTAATTATTTATATGATGCTCTCCATTAATGATATATTACCAATAATTCCATGAAGCTGTATATTATTTATGTTTCAATATTTATATGATGCTGTGCATTAATTATATGTTGCCAATAACTCCATGATACTGTACTATAGTTATATGTTGCAATTATTTATATGATGCAATACAATATTTATTTGGTGCCATTAATATAATGATACTGTACATTACTTATATTTTGCAATTTTTTTATATGATGCTATACAATATTTATATGTTGCCATTAATATACTGATTCTGTATATTATTTGTATGTTGCAGTAATTTATATGATGCTTTACATTAATGATATGTCACCATTAATTCCATGATGCTGTATATTATTTATATGTTGCAATATTTATATGATGATGTGCAATAGATATATGTTGCCATTAATTCCATGATGCTGAACATTTTTTATATGTTGCAATTATTTATATGATGCGAAGCTATAAAATATTTTTAAGTTTTCCATTATTATACTGATTCTGTACATTATTTGTATGTTTTAATTATTTATATGATGCTTTACATAATTGATATGTCACCATTAATACCATGATGCTGTATATTATTTAGCTTTTGCAATAATTATATGATGTTGTGAATTAATTATATGTTGTCATTAATTCCATGACACTGTACATTTTTTATATGTTGCAATTATTTATATGATGCTCTACATTAATGTTATGTCACCATTAATTCCATGATGCTGTATATTATTTATATGTTGCAATATTTATATGATGTTGGGCAATAATTATATATTGTAATTAATTCCATTAAGCTGTACATTATTTATATGTTGCAATTATTTATAAGATGCTATACAATATTTATATGTTGCCATTAATATATTGATGCTGTACATTATTTATGTGTTTGAATTATTTATATGATGCTCTACATTATTGATATGTCAACATTAATTCCATGATGCTGTATATTATTTATATGTTGCAATATTTATATGATGCGATGCTATAAAATATTTTTAAGTTTTCCATTATTATACTGATGCTGTACATTATTTATGTTTTAATTATTTATATGATGCTCTACATAATTGATATGTCACCATTGATTCAAAGATGCTGTATATACTTTATATGTTGCAATATTTATATGATGTCTGAATTAATTATATATTGTTATTAATTCCATGATGATGTACATTAGTTATATGCTGCAATTATTTATATAATGCTATATAATATTTATATGTTGTCATTAATATACTGATGCTGTGCATTAATTATATGTTGCCAATAACTCCATGATACTGTACTATAGTTATATGTTGCAATTATTTATATGATGCAATACAATATTTATTTGGTGCCATTAATATAATGATGCTGTACATTACTGATATTTTGCAATTTTTTTATATGATGCTATACAGTATTTATATGTTGCCATTAATATACTGATTCTGCATATTACTTGTATGTTGCAGTAATCTATATGATGCTTTACATTAATGATATGTCACCATTAATTCCATGATGCTGTATATTATTTATATGTTGCAATATTTATATGATCATGTGTATTAATTATATGTTGCCATTAATTCCATGATACTGTACATTATTTCTATGTTGCAAATATTTAGATGATGCAATACAATATTTATATTTTGCCAATAATATACTAATGCTATACATTATTAATATGTTGCAATTATTTATATGATGCTCTACATTATTAATATGTCACCATTAATTCCATGATGCTGTATATTATTTATATGTTGCAATATTTATATAATGATGTGCATTAATTATATGTTGCCATTAATTCCATGATGCTGTACAATTTTTATATGTTGCAATTATTTATAAGATGCAATACAATTTTTATATGGTGCCATTAAAATAATGATGCTGTACATTATTTATATCTTGTAATTATTTATATGATGCTCTACAATATTGATATGTCACCATTAATTCCATAATGCTGTATATTATTTATATGTTGCAATATTTGTGATGCTGTGCATTAATTATATATTGTCATTAATTCCAAGATGCTGTACATTATTTATATGTTGCAATTATTTATATAATGCTATACAATATTTATATGTTGTCATTAATATACTGATGCTGTACATTATTTATGTGTTGCAATTTTTATATGATGTTATAAAATATTTATATTTTGCCATTAATATACTGATTCTGTACATTACTTGTATATTGCAATAATTTATATGATGCTTTACATTAATGATATGTCACCATTAATTCCATGATACTGTACAATATTTCTATGTTATAATTATTTATATGATGTTTTAAAATATTTAAATCTTGCCATAAATATACTGATGCTGTACATTATTAATATGTTGCAATTATTTATATGATGCTATACAATATTTATATGTTGTCATTAATATACTGATCCTGTACATTATTTACCTGTTTTATTTATTTATAAGATGCTCTCCATTATTGATATATTACCAATAATTCCATGAAGCTGTATATTATTTATATGTTTCAATATTTATATGATGCTGTGCATTAATTATATGTTGCCAATAACTATGATCCTGTATATTAGTTATATGTTGCAATTATTTATATGATGCTATACAATATTTATATGGTACCATTAATATAATGATGCTGTACATTACTTATATTTTGCTATTTTTTTATATGATGATATACAGTATTTATATGTTGCCATTAATATACTGATTCTATATAATACTTGTATGTTGCAGTAATTTATATGATGCTTTACATTAATGATATGTCACCATTAATTCCATGATGCTGTATATTATTTATATATTGCAATATTTATATGATCATGTGTATTAATTATTTGTTGCCATTATCTCCATGATACTGTACTTTATTTCTATGTTGCAAATATTTAGATGATGCAATACAATATTTATATTTTGCCAATAATATACTAATGCTATACATTATTAATATGTTGCAATTATTTATATGTTGCTCTACATTATTAATATGTCACCATTAATTCCATGACGCTGTATATTATTTATATGTGGCAATATTTATATAAGGATGTGCATTAATTATATCTTGCCATTAATTCCATGATGCTGTATAATTTTTATATGTTGCAATTATTTATAAGATGCAATATAATTTTTATATGGTGCCATTAAAATACTGATGCTGTATATTATTTATATCTTGTAATTATATATATGATGCTCTACATTATTGATATGTCACCATTAATTCCAAAATGCTGTATATTATTTATATGTTGCAATATTTACATAATGCTGTGCATTAATTATATATTGTCATCAATTCCAAGATGCTGTACATTATTTATATGTTGCAATTATTTTTATATTGCTATACAATATTTATATGTTGCCATTAATATACTGATTCTGTACATTACTTGTATGTTGCAATAATTTATATGATGCTTTGCATTAATGATATGTTACCATTAATTCCATGATGCTGTATATTATTTATATGTTGCAATTATTTATATAATGCTATACAATATTTATATGTTGTCATTAATATACTGATGCTGTACATTACTTGTATGTTGCAATAATTTATATGATGCTTTACATTAATGATATGTTACCATTAATTCCATGATGCTGTACATTATTTATATGTTGCAATTATTTATATAATGCTATACAATATTTATATGTTATCATTAATATACTGATGCTGTACATTATTTATGTGTTGCAATTTTTTATATGATGCTATACAATATTTATATGTTGTCATTAATATACTGATGCTGTACATTATTTATGTGTTGCAATTTTTTATATGAAGCTATACAATATTTATATGTTGCCATTAATATACTTATTCTGTACATTACTTGTATGTTGCAATATTTTATATGATGCTTTACATTAATGATATGTCACCATTAATTCCATGATGCTGTTTAAAATTTAAAATTTAAAAAGTCATGTGTATTAATTATATGTTGCAATTAATTCCATGATACTGTACAGTATTTATATGTTGCAATATTTAAATGGTGCTCTGCATTTTTGATATCTCACCATTAATTCCAGGAAGCTGTATATTACTTATATGTTGCAATATTTATATAATGATGTGCATTAATTATATGTTTCCATTAATTCCATGATACTGTACAATTTTTATATGTTGCAATTATTTATAAGATGCAATACAATTTTTATATGGTGCCATTAAAATACTGATGCTGTACATTATTTATATGTTGTTATTATGTATATGATGCTCTACATTATTGATTTGTCACCATTAATTCCATAATGCTGTATATTATTTATATGTTCCAAAATTTAAATGGTCATGTGTATTAATTATATGTTGCAATTAATTCCATGATACTGTACAGTATTTATATGTTGCAATATTTAAATGATGCTCTGCATTTTTGATATCTCACCATTAATTCCAGGAAGCTGTATATTACTTATATGTTGCAATATTTATATAATGATGTGTATTAATTATATGTTGCCATTAATTCCATGATACTGTATAATTTTTATATGTTGCAATTATTTATATGATGCTATACAATTTTTATATGGTGCCATTAAAATACTGATGCTGTACATTATTTATCTGTTGTTATTATTTATATGATGCTCTACATTATTGATTTGTCACCATTAATTCCATAATGCTGTATATTATTTATATGTTGTAAAATTTAAATGGCCATGTGTATTAATTATATGTTGCAATTAATTCCATGACACTGTACAGTATTTATATGTTTCAATATTTAAATGATGCTCTGCATTATTGATGTCACCATTAATTCCATAATGCTGTATATTATTTATATGTTGCAATATTTATATAATGCTGTTCATTAATTATATATTGTCATTAATTCCAAGATGCTGTACATTATTTATATGTTGCAATAATATATATCATGCTATACAATATATATATATGTTGTCATTGACATACTGATGCTGTACATTATTTATATGTTGCAATTTTTTATATGATGCTATACAATATTTATTTGTTGCCATTAATATACTGATTCTGTACTTTACTTGTATGTTGCAATAATTTATATGATGCTTTACATTAATGATATGTCACCATTAATTCCATGATGCTGTATATTACTTACATGTTGCAAAATTTAAAAGGTCATGTGTATTAATTATATGTTGCAATTAATTCCACGATACTGTACAGTATTTATATGTTGCAATATTTAAATGGTGCTCTGCATTTTTGATATCTCACCATTAATTCCAGGAAGCTGTATATTACTTATATGTTGCAAAATTTATATAATGATGTGCATTAATTATATGTTGCAATTAATTCCATGATACTGTACAGTATTTATATGTTGCAATATTTAAATGATGCTCGGCATTTTTGATATCTCACCATTAATTCCAGGAAGCTGTATATTACTTATATGTTGCAATATTTATATAATGATGTGCATTAATTATATGTTGCCATTAATTCCATGATACTGTATAATTTTTATATGTTGCAATTATTTATAAGATGCAATATAATTTTTATATGGTGCCATTAAAATACTGATGCTGTACATTATTTATCTGTTGTTATTATTTATATGATGCTCTACATTATTGATTTGTTACCATTAATTCCATAATGCTGTATATTATTTATATGTTCCAAAATTTAAATGGTCATGTGTATTAATTATATGTTGCAATTAATTCCATGATACTGTACAGTATTTATATGTTGCAATATTTAAATGATGCTCTGCATTATTGATATGTCACCATTAATTCCATAATGCTGTATATTATTTATATGTTGCAATATTTATATAATGCTGTGCATTAATTATATATTGTCATTAATTCCAAGATGCTGTACATTATTTATATGTTGCAATTATTTTTATAATGCTATACAATATTTATATGTTGTCATTAATATACTGATGCTGTACATTATTTATGTGTTGCAATTTTTTATATGAAGCTATACAATATTTATATGTTGCCATTAATATACTTATTTTGTACATTACTTGTATGTTGCAATAATTTATATGATGCTTTACATTAATGATTTGTCACCATTAATTCCATGATGCTATATATTATTTACATGTTGCAAAATTTAAAAGGTCATGTGTATTAATTATATGTTGCAATTAATTCCATGATACTGTACAGTATTTATATGTTGCAATATTTAAATGATGCTCTGCATTATTGATATGTCACCATTAATTCCATAATGCTGTATATTATTTATATGTTGCAATATTTATATAATGCTGTGCATTAATTATATATTGTCATTAATTCCAAGATGCTGTACATTATTTATATGTTGCAATTATTTTTATAATGCTATACAATATTTATATGTTGTCATTAATATACTGATGCTGTACATTATTTATGTGTTGCAATTTTTTATATGAAGCTATACAATATTTATTTGTTGCCATTAATATACTTATTCTGTACATTACTTGTATGTTGCAATAATTTATATGATGCTTTACATTAATGATCTGTCACCATTAATTCCATGATGCTGTATATTATTTACATGTTGCAGAATTTAAAAGGTCATGTGTATTAATTATATGTTGCAATTAATTCCATGATACTGTACAGTATTTATATGTTGCAATATTTAAATGATGCTCTGCATTTTTGATATCTCACCATTAATTCCAGGAAGCTGTATATTACTTATATGTTGCAATATTTATATAATGATGTGTATTAATTATATGTTGCCATTAATTCCTTGATGCTGTATAATTTTTATATGTTGCAATTATTTATAAGATGCAATACAATTTTTATATGGTGCCATTAAAATACTGATGCTGTACATTATTTATCTGTTGTTATTATTTATATGATGCTCTACATTATTCATTTGTCACCATTAATTCCATAATGCTGTATATTATTTATATGTTCTGAAATTTAAATGGTCATGTGTATTAATTATATGTTGCAATTAATTCCATGACACTGTACAGTATTTATATGTTTCAATATTTAAATGATGCTCTGCATTATTGATATGTCACCATTAATTCCATAATGCTGTATATTATTTATATGTTGCAATATTTATATAATGCTGTGCATTAATTATATATTGTCATTAATTCCAAGATGCTGTACATTATTTATATGTTGCAATAATATATATAATGCTATACAATATATATATATATGTTGTCATTGACATACTGATGCTGTACATTATTTATGTGTTGCAATTTTTTATATGATGCTCTACAATATTTATTTGTTGCCATTAATATACTGATTCTGTACATTACTTGTATGTTGCAATAATTTATATGATGCTTTACATTAATGATATGTCACCATTAATTCCATGATGCTGTATATTACTTACATGTTGCAAAATTTAAAAGGTCATGTGTATTAATTATATGTTGCAATTAATTCCATGATACTGTACAGTATTTATATGTTGCAATATTTAAATGATGCTCTGCATTATTGATATGTCACCATTAATTCCATAATGCTGTATATTATTTATATGTTGCAATATTTGTATAATGCTATGCATTAATTATATATTGTCATTAATTCCAAGTTGCTGTACATTATTTATATGTTGCAATTATTTTTATAATGCTATACAATATTTAAATGTTGTCATTAATATAATGATGCTGTGCATTATTTATGTGTTGCAATTTTTTATATGATGCTATACAATATTTATATGTTGCCATTAATATACTGATTCTGTTCATTACTTGTATGTTGCAATAATTTATATGATGCTTTACATTAATGATATGTCACCATTAATTCCATGATGCTTTATATTATTTACATGTTCCAAAATTTAAATGGTGATGCTATACAATATTTATATGGTGCCATTAATATAATGATGCTGTACATTACTTATATTTTGCAATTTTTTATATGATGCTATACAGTATTTATATGTTGCCATTAATATACTGATTCTAGATATTACTTGTATGTTACAGTAATTTATATGATGCTTTACATTAATGATATGTCAACATTAATTCCATGATGCTGTATATTATTTATATGTTGCAATATTTATATGATCATGTGTATGAATTATATGTTGTCATTAATTCTATGATACTGTACATTATTTCTATGTTGTAAATATTTAGATGATGCTATACAATATTTATATTTCTCCAACAATATACTAATGCTATACATTATTAATATGTTGCAAATATTTATATGATGCTCTACATTATCAATATGTCACCATTATTTCCATGATGCTGTATATTATTTATATGTTGCAATATTTATATAATGATGTGCATTAATTATATGTTGCCATTAATTCCATGATGCTGTACATTATTTATATGTTGCAATTATTTTTATGATGCTATACAATATTTATATGTTGTCATTAATATACTGATTCTGTACATTACTTGTATGTTGCAATAATCTATATGATGCTTTACATTAATGATATTTCACCATTAATTCCATGATACTATATATTATTTACATGTTCCAAAATTTAAATGGTCATGTGTATTAATTATGTGTTGCAATTAATTTCATGATAATGTATAGTATTTATATGTTGCAATATTTATATGATGCTCTGTATTATTGATATGTCACCATTAAATCCAGGAAGCTGTATATTATTTATATGTTGCAATATTTATATAATGATGTGCATTAATTATATGTTGGCATTAATTCCATGATGCTGTACAATTTTTATATGTTGCAATTATTTATAAGATGCAATATAATTTTTATATGCTGCCATTAAAATACTGATGCTGTACATTATTTATATGTTGTAATTATTTATATTTCCCCATTGTGGGACTATTAAAGGACTATTATTATAATTATTATTTTTATTATTATTATTATTAGATGCTCTACATTATTGATATGTCACCATTAATTCCATAATGTTGTACATTATTTATATGTTGCAATTATTTATATAATGCTATACAATATTTATATGTTGTCATTAATATACTGATGCTGTACATTATTTATGTGTTGCAATTTTTTATATGATGCTATACAATATTTATATGTTGTCATTAATATACTGACGCTGTACATTATTTATGTGTTGCAATTATTTATAAGATGCAATACAATTTTTATATGGTGCCATTAATATACTTATTCTGTACATTACTTGTATGTTGCAATAATTTATATGATGCTCTACATTATTGATTTGTCACCATTAATTCCATAATGCTGTATATTATTTATATGTTCTAAAATTTAAATGGTCATGTGTATTAATTATATGTTGCAATTAATTCCATGACACTGTACAGTATTTATATGTTTCAATATTTAAATGATGCTCTGCATTATTGATATGTCACCATTAATTCCATAATGCTGTATATTATTTATATGTTGCAATATTTATATAATGCTGTTCATTAATTATATATTGTCATTAATTCCAAGATGCTGTACATTATTTATATGTTGCAATAATATATATAATGCTATACAATATATATATATGTTGTCATTGACATACTGATGCTGTACATTATTTATGTGTTGCAATTTTTTATATGATGCTCTACAATATTTATTTGTTGCCATTAATATACTGATTCTGTACATTACTTGTATGTTGCAATAATTTATATGATGCTTTACATTAATGATATGTCACCATTAATTCCATAATGCCGTACATTATTCATATGTTGCAATATTTGTATAATGCTATGCATTAATTATATATTGTCATTAATTCCAAGTTGCTGTACATTATTTATATGTTGCAATTATTTTTATAATGCTATACAATATTTATATATTGTCATTAATATATTGATGCTGTGCATTATTTATGTGTTGCAATTTTTTATATGATGCTATACAATATTTATATGTTGCCATTAATATACTGATTCTGTACATTACTTGTATGTTGCAATAATTTATATGATGCTTTACATTAATGATATGTCACCATTAATTCCATGATGCTGTATATTATTTATATGTTGCAATATTTATATGATCATGTGTATGAATTATATGTTGTCATTAATTCTATGATACTGTACATTATTTCTATGTTGCAAATATATAGATGATGCTATACAATATTTATATTTCTCCAACAATATACTAATGCTATACATTATTAATATGTTGCAAATATTTATATGATGCTCTACATTATCAATATGTCACCATTATTTCCATGATGCTGTATATTATTTATATGTTGCAATATTTATATAATGATGTGCATTAATTATATGTTGCCTTTAATTCCATGATGCTGTACAATTTTTATATGTTGCAATTATTTATAAGATGCAATACAATTTTTATATGCTGCCATTAAAATACTGATGCTGTACATTATTTATATGTTGTAATTATTTATATTTCCCCATTGTGGGACTATTAAAATACTATTATTATTATTATTATTATTATTATTATTATTATTATTATTATTATTATATGATGCTCTACATTATTGATATGTCACCATTAATTCCATAATGCTGTACATTATTTATATGTTGCAATATTTGCATAATGCTATGCATTAATTATATATTGTCATTAATTCCAAGTTGCTGTACATTATTTATATGTTGCAATTATTTTTATAATTCTATACAATATTTAAATGTTGTCATTAATATAATGATGCTGTGCATTATTTGTGTTTGCAATTTTTTATGATGCTATACAATATTTATTTGTTGCCATTAATATACTGATTCTGTACATTACTTGTATGTTGCAATAATTTATATGATGCTTTACATTAATGATATGTCACCATTAATTCCATGATGCTGTATATTACTTACATGTTGCAAAATTTAAAAGGTCATGTGTATTAATTATATGTTGCAATTAATTCCATGATACTGTACAGTATTTATATGTTGCAATATTTAAATGATGCTCTGCATTATTGATATGTCACCATTAATTCCATAATGGCGTATATTATTTATATGTTGCAATATTTGTATAATGCTATGCATTAATTATATATTGTCATTAATTCCAAATTGCTGTACATTATTTATATGTTGCAATTATTTTTATAATGCTATACAATATTTATATGTTGTCATTAATATACTGATTCTGTACATTACTTGTATGTTGCAATAATCTATATGATGCTTTACATTAATGATATTTCACCATTAATTCCATGATGCTATATATTATTTACATGTTCCAAAATTTAAATGGTCATGTGTATTAAGTATGTGTTGCAATTAATTTCATGATAATGTATAGTATTTATATGTTGCAATATTTATATGATGCTCTGTATTATTGATATGTCACCATTAAATCCAGGAAGCTGTATATTATTTATATGTTGCAATATTTATATAATGATGTGCATTAATTATATGTTGCCATTAATTCCATGATGCTGTACATTATTTTTATATGTTGCAATTATTTATAATCTCCTTATACTGTGCTGTCTTTTTTTGTTGTTTTTTGCTTCCCTCGGAAATGTGTCATTAATATACTGATGCTGTACATTATTTATGTGTTGCAATTTTTTATAGATGCTATACAATATTTATATGTTGCCATTAATATACTGATTCTGTACATTACTTGTATGTTGCAATAATTTATATGATGCTTTACATTAATGATATGTCACCATTAATTCCATGATGCTGTATATTACTTACCCATGTTGCACTATTTAAAAGGTCATGTGTATTAATTATATGTTGCAATTATTTCCATGATACTGTACATTATTTATATGTTGCAATATTTAAATGATGCTCTGCATTATTGATATGTCACCATTAATTCCATAATGCTGTACATTACTTATATGTTGCAATTATTTATATAATGCTATGCATTATTTATATGTTGTCATTAATTCCTTGATGCTGTACATTATTTATATGTTGCAATTATTTATATGATGCTATACAATATTTATATGTTGTCATTAATATACTGATGCTGTACATTATTTATGTGTTGCAATTTTTTATATGATGCTATACAATATTTATATGTTGCCATTAATATACTTATTCTGTACATTACTTGTATGTTGCAATAATTTATATGATGCTTTACATTAATGATATGTCACCATTAATTCCATGATGCTGTATATTATTTACATGTTCAAAATTTAAATGGTCATTTGAAAGGTCATGATGCTATTAATTATATGTTGCAATTAATTCCATGTATGTCTTACTGTACTGTATTTATTATGTTGCAATATTTATATGATGCTCTACATTTTTGATATCTCACCATTAATTCCAGGATGCTGTATATTATTTATATGTTGCAATATTTATATAATGCTGTGTATTAATTATATGTTGCCATTAATTCCATGATACTGTACATTATTTATATGTTGCAATTATTTATATGATGCTATACAATATTTATATGTTGCCATTAATATACTGATGCTGTACATTATTTATCTGTTGCTATTATTTATATGATGCTCTACATTATTGATATGTCACCATTAATTCCATGATGCTGTATATTATTTATATGTTGCAATATTTATATAATCATGTGTATTAATTATATGTTGCCATTAATTCCATGACACTGTACAGTATTTATATGTTGCAATTATTTATATGATGCTCTACATTATTGATATGTCACCATTAAAATACAGTTCCATATATGCTGTATATTATTTATATGTTGCAATATTTATATAATGCTGTGCATTAATTATATATTGTCATTAATTCCAAGATGCTGTACATTATTTATATGTTGCAATAATATATATAATGCTATACAATATATATATATGTTGTCATTGACATACTGATGCTGTACATTATTTATGTGTTGCAATTTTTTATATGATGCTATACAATATTTATTTGTTGCCATTAATATACTGATTCTGTACATTACTTGTATGTTGCAATAATTTATATGATGCTTTACATTAATGATATGTCACCATTAATTCCATGATGCTGTATATTACTTACATGTTGCAAAATTTAAAAGGTCATGTGTATTAATTATATGTTGCAATTAATTCCATGATACTGTACAGTATTTATATGTTGCAATATTTAAATGATGCTCTGCATTATTGATATGTCACCATTAATTCCATAATGCTGTATATTATTTATATGTTGCAATATTTGTATAATGCTATGCATTAATTATATATTGTCATTAATTCCAAGTTGCTGTACATTATTTATATGTTGCAATTATTTTTATAATGCTATACAATATTTATATGTTGTCATTAATATAATGATGCTGTGCATTATTTATGTGTTGCAATTTTTTATATGATGCTATACAATATTTATTTGTTGCCATTAATATACTGATTCTGTACATTACTTGTATGTTGCAATAATTTATATGATGCTTTACATTAATGATATGTCACCATTAATTCCATGATGCTGTATATTACTTACATGTTGCAAAATTTAAAAGGTCATGTGTATTAATTATATGTTGCAATTAATTCCATGATACTGTACAGTATTTATATGTTGCAATATTTATATGATGCTCTGCATTATTGATATGTCACCATTAATTCCATAATGCTGTATATTATTTATATGTTGCAATATTTGTATAATGCTATGCATTAATTATATATTGTCATTAATTCCAAGTTGCTGTACATTATTTATATGTTGCAATTATTTTTATAATGCTATACAATATTTATATGTTGTCATTAATATAATGATGCTGTGCATTATTTGTGTGTTGCTTTTTTTTTATGATGCTATACAATATTTATTTGTTGCCATTAATATACTGATTCTGTACATTACTTGTATGTTGCAATAATTTATATGATGCTTTACATTAATGATATGTCACCATTAATTCCATGATGCTGTATATTACTTACATGTTGCAAAATTTAAAAGGTCATGTGTATTAATTATATGTTGCAATTAATTCCATGATACTGTACAGTATTTATATGTTGCAATATTTAAATGATGCTCTGCATTATTGATATGTCACCATTAATTCCATAATGCTGTAGTATATTATTTATATGTTGCAATATTTGTATAATGCTATGCATTAATTATATATTGTCATTAATTCCAAGTTGCTGTACATTATTTATATGTTGCAATTATTTTTATAATGCTATACAATATTTATATGTTGTCATTAATATACTGATTCTGTACATTACTTGTATGTTGCAATAATCTATATGATGCTTTACATTAATGATATTTCACCATTAATTCCATGATGCTATATATTATTTACATGTTCCAAAATTTAAATGGTCATGTGTATTAATTATGTGTTGCAATTAATTTCATGATACTGTACAGTATTTATATGTTGCAATATTTATATGATGCTCTGCATTATTGATATGTCACCATTAAATCCAGGAAGCTGTATATTATTTATATGTTGCAATATTTATATAATGATGTGCATTAATTATATGTTGCCATTAATTCCATGATGCTGTACAATTTTTATATGTTGCAATTATTTATAAGATGCAATACAATTTTTATATGGTGCCATTAAAATACTGATGCTGTACATTATTTATATGTTGTAATTATTTATATTTCCCTCATTGTGGGACTATTGCTTTATTTATATTATTTTTATTTTATTGTTTGATGCTCTACATTATTGATATGTCACCATTAATTCCATAATGCTGTACATTATTTATATGTTGCAATTATTTATATAATGCTATACAATATTTATATGTTGTCATTAATTACTGATGCTGTACATTATTTATGTGTTGCAATTTTTTATATGATGCTATACAATATTTATATGTTGTCATTAATATACTGATGCTGTACATTATTTATGTGTTGCAATTTTTTATATGAAGCTATACAATATTTATATGTTGCCATTAATATACTTATTCTGTACATTACTTGTATGTTGCAATAATTTATATGATGCTTTACATTAATGATATGTCACCATTAATTCCATGATGCTGTATATTATTCATGTTAAAATTTAAAAGGTCATGTGTATTAATTATATGTTGCAATTAATTCCATGATACTGTACAGTATTTATATGTTGCAATATTTAAATGATGCTCTGCATTTTTGATATCTCACCATTAATTCCAGGAAGCTGTATATTACTTATATGTTGCAATATTTATATAATGATGTGCATTAATTATATGTTGCCATTAATTCCATGATACTGTATAATTTTTATATGTTGCAATTATTTATAAGATGCAATACAATTTTTATATGGTGCCATTAAAATACTGATGCTGTACATTATTTATCTGTTGTTATTATTTATATGATGCTCTACATTATTGATTTGTCACCATTAATTCCATAATGCTGTATATTATTTATATGTTCTAAAATTTAAATGGCCATGTGTATTAATTATATGTTGCAATTAATTCCATGATACTGTACAGTATTTATATGTTTCAATATTTAAATGATGCTCTGCATTATTGATATGTCACCATTAATTCCATAATGCTGTATATTATTTATATGTTGCAATATTTATATAATGCTGTTCATTAATTATATATTGTCATTAATTCCAAGATGCTGTACATTATTTATATGTTGCAATAATATATATAATGCTATACAATATATATATATGTTGTCATTGACATACTGATGCTGTACATTATTTATGTGTTGCAATTTTTTATATGATGCTATACAATATTTATTTGTTGCCATTAATATACTGATTCTGTACTTTACTTGTATGTTGCAATAATTTATATGATGCTTTACATTAATGATATGTCACCATTAATTCCATGATGCTGTATATTACTTACATGTTGCAAAATTTAAAAGGTCATGTGTATTAATTATATGTTGCAATTAATTCCACGATACTGTACAGTATTTATATGTTGCAATATTTAAATGATGCTCTGCATTATTGATATGTCACCATTAATTACATAATGCTGTATATTATTTATATGTTCCAATATTTGTATAGTCCTGTGCATTAATTATATGTTGCAATTAATTCCATGATGCTGTACAGTATTTATATGTTGCAATATTTAATGATGTCGGCATTTTTGATATCTCACCATTAATTCCAGGAAGCTGTATATTACTTATATGTTGCAATATTTATATAATGATGTGCATTATTTATATGTTGCCATTAATTCCATGATACTGTATATTTTTTATATGTTGCAATTATTTATAAGATGCAATATAATTTTTATATGTTGCCATTAATATACTGATGCTGTACATTATTTATATGTTGTTATTATTTATATGATGCTCTACATTATTGATTTGTTACCATTAATTCCATAATGCTGTATATTATTTACATGTTGCAAAATTTAAATGGTCATGTGTATTAATTATATGTTGCAATTAATTCCATGATACTGTACAGTATTTATATGTTGCAATATTTAAATGATGCTCTGCATTATTGATATGTCACCATTAATTCCATAATGCTGTATATTATTTATATGTTGCAATATTTGTATAATGCTGTGCATTAATTATATATTGTCATTAATTCCAAGATGCTGTACATTATTTATATGTTGCAATTATTTTTATAATGCTATACAATATTTATATGTTGTCATTAATATACTGATGCTGTACATTATTTATGTGTTGCAATTTTTTATATGAAGCTATACAATATTTATTTGTTGCCATTAATATACTTATTCTGTACATTACTTGTATGTTGCAATAATTTATATGATGCTTTACATTAATGATATGTCACCATTAATTCCATGATGCTGTATATTACTTACATGTTCCAAAATTTAAATGGTCATGTGTATTAATTATATGTTGCAATTAATTCCATGATACTGTACAGTATTTATATGTTGCAATATTTAAATGATGCTCTGCATTATTGATATGTCACCATTAATTCCATAATGCTGTATATTATTTATATGTTGCAATATTTGTATAATGCTGTGCATTAATTATATATTGTCATTAATTCCAAGATGCTGTACATTATTTATATGTTGCAATTATTTATATAATGCTATACAATATATATATATATGTTGTCATTAACATACTGATGCTGTACATTATTTATGTGTTGCAATTTTTTATATGATGCTCTACAATATTTATTTGTTGCCATTAATATACTGATTCTGTACATTACTTGTATGTTGCAATAATTTATATGATGCTTTACATTAATGATATGTCACCATTAATTCCATGATGCTGTATATTACTTACATGTTGCAAAATTTAAAAGGTCATGTGTATTAATTATATGTTGCAATTAATTCCACGATACTGTACAGTATTTATATGTTGCAATATTTAAATGATGCTCTGCATTATTGATATGTCACCATTAATTACATAATGCTGTATATTATTTATATGTTGCAATATTTGTATAATGCTATGCATTAATTATATATTGTCATTAATTCCAAGTGCTGCTGTACAATTTTTATATGTTGCAATTATTTATAAGATGCAATACAATTTTTATATGCTGCCATTAAAATACTGATGCTGTACATTATTTATATGTTGTAATTATTTATATTTCCCCATTGTGGACTATTAATACTTATTATTATTATTATTATTATTATTATTATTATTATTATTATTATTATTATTATTATTATATGATGCTCTACATTATTGATATGTCACCATTAATTCCATAATGCTGTACATTATTTATATGTTGCAATATTTGTATAATGCTATGCATTAATTATATATTGTCATTAATTCCAAGATGCTGTACATTATTTATATGTTGCAATTATTTTTATAATGCTATACAATATTTATATGTTGTCATTAATATACTGATGCTGTACATTATTTATGTGTTGCAATTTTTTATATGAAGCTATACAATATTTATATGTTGCCATTAATATACTTATTTTGTACATTACTTGTATGTTGCAATAATTTATATGATGCTTTACATTAATGATATGTCACCATTAATTCCATGATGCTATATATTATTTACATGTTGCAAAATTTAAAAGGTCATGTGTATTAATTATATGTTGCAATTAATTCCATGATACTGTACAGTATTTATATGTTGCAATATTTAAATGATGCTCTGCATTATTGATATGTCACCATTAATTCCATAATGCTGTATATTATTTATATGTTGCAATATTTATATAATGCTGTGCATTAATTATATATTGTCATTAATTCCAAGATGCTGTACATTATTTATATGTTGCAATAATATATATAATGCTATACAATATATATATATAGTTGTCATTGACATACTGATGCTGTACATTATTTATGTGTTGCAATTTTTTATATGATGCTCTACAATATTTATTTGTTGCCATTAATATACTGATTCTGTACATTACTTGTATGTTGCAATAATTTATATGATGCTTTACATTAATGATATGTCACCATTAATTCCATGATGCTGTATATTACTTACATGTTGCAAAATTTAAAAGGTCATGTGTATTAATTATATGTTGCAATTAATTCCATGATACTGTACAGTATTTATATGTTGCAATATTTAAATGATGCTCTGCATTATTGATATGTCACCATTAATTCCATAATGCTGTATATTATTTATATGTTGCAATATTTGTATAATGCTATGCATTAATTATATATTGTCATTAATTCCAAGTTGCTGTACATTATTTATATGTTGCAATTATTTTTATAATTCTATACAATATTTAAATGTTGTCATTAATATAATGATGCTGTGCATTATTTATGTGTTGCAATTTTTTATGATGCTATACAATATTTATTTGTTGCCATTAATATACTGATTCTGTACATTACTTGTATGTTGCAATAATTTAAATGATGCTTTACAATAATGATATGTCACCATTAATTCCATGATGCTGTATATTACTTACATGTTGCAAAATTTAAAAGGTCATGTGTATTAATTACATGTTGCAATTAATTCCATGATACTGTACAGTATTTATATGTTGCAATATTTAAATGATGCTCTGCATTATTGATATGTCACCATTAATTCCATAATGCAGTATATTATTTATATGTTGCAATATTTGTATAATGCTATGCATTAATTATATATTGTCATTAATTCCAAGTTGCTGTACATTATTTATATGTTGCAATTATTTTTATAATGCTATACAATATTTATATGTTGTCATTAATATACTGATTCTGTACATTACTTGTATGTTGCAATAATCTATATGATGCTTTACATTAATGATATTTCACCATTAATTCCATGATGCTATATATTATTTACATGTTCCAAAATTTAAATGGTCATGTGTATTAATTATGTGTTGCAATTAATTTCATGATAATGTACAGTATTTATATGTTGCAATATTTATATGATGCTCTGTATTATTGATATGTCACCATTAAATCCAGGAAGCTGTATATTATTTATATGTTGCAATATTTATATAATGATGTGCATTAATTATATGTTGCCATTAATTCCAAGATGCTGTACAATATTTATATGTTGCAATTATTTATAAGATGCATATAATTTTTATATGCTGCATTAAAATACTGTGTGTCATTATTTTATGTTGTATTTTTTATTTCCATTGTGGGACTATTGGCTATTATTTTTATTTTTTTATTATTTTATTATTGATGTCTACATTATTGATATGTCACCATTAATTCCATAATGTTGTACATTATTTATATGTTGCAATTATTTATATAATGCTATACAATATTTATATGTTGTCATTAATTACTGATGCTGTACATTATTTATGTGTTGCAATTTTTTATATGATGCTATACAATATTTATATGTTGTCATTAATATACTGATGCTGTACATTATTTATGTGTTGCAATTTTTTATATGAAGCTATACAATATTTATATGTTGCCATTAATATACTTATTCTGTACATTACTTGTATGTTGCAATAATTTATATGATGCTTTACATTAATGATATGTCACCATTAATTCCATGATGCTGTATTTATTAAATTTAAAATTTAAAAGGTCATGTGTATTAATTATATGTTGCAATTAATTCCATGATACTGTACAGTATTTATATGTTGCAATATTTAAATGATGCTCTGCATTTTTGATATCTCACCATTAATTCCAGGAAGCTGTATATTACTTATATGTTGCAATATTTATATAATGATGTGATTAATTATATGTTGCCATTAATTCCATGATACTGTATAATTTTTATATGTTGCAATTATTTATAAGATGCAATACAATTTTTATATGGTGCCATTAAAATACTGATGCTGTACATTATTTATCTGTTGTTATTATTTATATGATGCTCTACATTATTGATTTGTCACCATTAATTCCATAATGCTGTATATTATTTATATGTTCCAAAATTTAAATGGCCATGTGTATTAATTATATGTTGCAATTAATTCCATGACACTGTACAGTATTTATATGTTGCAATATTTAAATGATGCTCTGCATTATTGATATGTCACCATTAATTCCATAATGCTGTATATTATTTATATGTTGCAATATTTATATAATGCTGTGCATTAATTATATATTGTCATTAATTCCAAGATGCTGTACATTATTTATATGTTGCAATAATATATATAATGCTATACAATATATATATATGTTGTCATTGACATACTGATGCTGTACATTATTTATCTGTTGCAATTTTTTATATGATGCTATACAATATTTATTTGTTGCCATTAATATACTGATTCTGTACTTTACTTGTATGTTGCAATAATTTATATGATGCTTTACATTAATGATATGTCACCATTAATTCCATGATGCTGTATATTACTTACATGTTGCAAAATTTAAAAGGTCATGTGTATTAATTATATGTTGCAATTAATTCCACGATACTGTACAGTATTTATATGTTGCAATATTTAAATGATGCTCTGCATTATTGATATGTCACCATTAATTCCATAATGCTGTATATTATTTATATGTTCCAAAATTTAAATAGTCCTGTGCATTAATTATATGTTGCCATTAATTCCAAGATACTGTACAGTATTTATATGTTGCAATATTATGATCGGCGTTTGAATCTCACCATTAATTCCAGGGCTGTATATTATTATATGTTGCATATTTATATAATGATGTGATAATTATATGTTGCCATTAATTCCATGATGCTGTACAATTTTTATGTGTTGCAATTATTTATATGATGCTATACAATATTTATATGTTGCCATTAATATACTGATTCTATACATTACTTGTCTGTTGCAATAATTTATATGATGCTTTACATTAATGATATGTCACCATTAATTCCATAATGCTGTATATTATTTATATGTTCTAAAATTTAAATGGCCATGTGTATTAATTATATGTTGCAATTAATTCCATGACACTGTACAGTATTTATATGTTGCAATATTTAAATGATGCTCTGCATTATTGATATGTCACCATTAATTCCATAATGCTGTATATTATTTATATGTTGCAATATTTGTATAATGCTGTGCATTAATTATATATTGTCATTAATTCCAAGATGCTGTACATTATTTATATGTTGCAATAATATATATAATGCTATACAATATATATATGTTGTCATTGACATACTGATGCTGTACATTATTTATGTGTTGCAATTTTTTATATGATGCTATACAATATTTATTTGTTGCCATTAATATACTGATTCTGTACATTACTTGTATGTTGCAATAATTTATATGATGCTTTACATTAATGATATGTCACCATTAATTCCATGATGCTGTATATTACTTACATGTTGCAAAATTTAAAAGGTCATGTGTATTAATTATATGTTGCAATTAATTCCACGATACTGTACAGTATTTATATGTTGCAATATTTAAATGGTGCTCTGCATTTTTGATATCTCACCATTAATTCCAGGAAGCTGTATATTACTTATATGTTGCAAAATTTATATAATGATGTGCATTAATTATATGTTGCCATTAATTCCATGATACTGTACAATTTTTATATGTTGCAATTATTTATAAGATGCAATACAATTTTTATATGCTGCCATTAAAATACTGATGCTGTACATTATTTATATGTTGTAATTATTTATATTTCCCCATTGTGGGCTATTAATCTTTATTTTTTATTATTTTTTTTTTATTTATTATATTTATGATGCCTATTATTGATATGTCACCATTAATTCCATAATGCTGTACATTATTTATATGTTGCAATATTTGTATAATGCTTGCATTAATTATATATTGTCATTAATTCCGATGCTGTACATTATTTATATGTTGCAATTATTTTTATAATGCTATACAATATTTATATGTTGTCATTAATATACTGATGCTGTACATTATTTATGTGTTGCAATTTTTTATATGAAGCTATACAATATTTATATGTTGCCATTAATATACTTATTCTGTACATTACTTGTATGTTGCAATAATTTATATGATGCTTTACATTAATGATTTGTCACCATTAATTCCATGATGCTGTATATTATTTACATGTTGCAAAATTTAAAAGGTCATGTGTATTAATTATATGTTGCAATTAATTCCATGATACTGTACAGTATTTATATGTTGCAATATTTAAATGATGCTCTGCATTATTGATATGTCACCATTAATTCCATAATGCTGTATATTATTTATATGTTGCAATATTTATATAATGCTGTTCATTAATTATATATTGTCATTAATTCCAAGATGCTGTACATTATTTATATGTTGCAATAATATATATAATGCTATACAATATATATATATGTTGTCATTGACATACTGATGCTGTACATTATTTATGTGTTGCAATTTTTTATATGATGCTCTACAATATTTATTTGTTGCCATTAATATACTGATTCTGTACATTACTTGTATGTTGCAATAATTTATATGATGCTTTACATTAATGATATGTCACCATTAATTCCATGATGCTGTATATTACTTACATGTTGCAAAATTTAAAAGGTCATGTGTATTAATTATATGTTGCAATTAATTCCATGATACTGTACAGTATTTATATGTTGCAATATTTAAATGATGCTCTGCATTATTGATATGTCACCATTAATTACATAATGCTGTATATTATTTATATGTTGCAATATTTGTATAATGCTATGCATTAATTATATATTGTCATTAATTCCAAGTTGCTGTACATTATTTATATGTTGCAATTATTTTTATAATTCTATACAATATTTAAATGTTGTCATTAATATAATGATGCTGTGCATTATTTATGTGTTGCAATTTTTTATGATGCTATACAATATTTATTTGTTGCCATTAATATACTGATTCTGTACATTACTTGTATGTTGCAATAATTTAAATGATGCTTTACATTAATGATATGTCACCATTAATTCCATGATGCTGTATATTACTTACATGTTGCAAAATTTAAAAGGTCATGTGTATTAATTATATGTTGCAATTAATTCCATGATACTGTACAGTATTTATATGTTGCAATATTTAAATGATGCTCTGCATTATTGATATGTCACCATTAATTCCATAATGCAGTATATTATTTATATGTTGCAATATTTGTATAATGCTATGCATTAATTATATATTGTCATTAATTCCAAGTTGCTGTACATTATTTATATGTTGCAATTATTTTTATAATGCTATACAATATTTATATGTTGTCATTAATATACTGATTCTGTACATTACTTGTATGTTGCAATAATCTATATGATGCTTTACATTAATGATATTTCACCATTAATTCCTATGATGCTATATATTATTTACATGTTCCAAAATTTAAATGGTCATGTGTATTAATTATGTGTTGCAATTAATTTCATGATAATGTACAGTATTTATATGTTGCAATATTTATATGATGCTCTGTATTATTGATATGTCACCATTAAATCCAGGAAGCTGTATATTATTTATATGTTGCAATATTTATATAATGATGTGCATTAATTATATGTTGCCATTAATTCCATGATGCTGTACAATTTTTATATGTTGCAATTATTTATAAGATGCAATATAATTTTTATATGCTGCCATTAAAATACTGATGCTGTACATTATTTATATGTTGTAATTATTTATATTTCCCCATTGTGGGACTATTAAAGGACTATTATTATAATTATTATTTTTATTATTATTATTATTAGATGCTCTACATTATTGATATGTCACCATTAATTCCATAATGCTGTACATTATTTATATGTTGCAATTATTTATATAATGCTATACAATATTTATATGTTGTCATTAATATACTGATGCTGTACATTATTTATGTGTTGCAATTTTTTATATGATGCTATACAATATTTATATGTTGTCATTAATATACTGACGCTGTACATTATTTATGTGTTGCAATTTTTTATATGAAGCTATACAATATTTATATGTTGCCATTAATATACTTATTCTGTACATTACTTGTATGTTGCAATAATTTATATGATGCTTTACATTAATGATATGTCACCATTAATTCCATGATGCTGTAATTATTAAATGTTAGAAATTTAAAAGGTCATGTGTATTAATTATATGTTGCAATTAATTCCATGATACTGTACAGTATTTATATGTTGCAATATTTAAATGATGCTCTGCATTTTTGATATCTCACCATTAATTCCAGGAAGCTGTATATTACTTATATGTTGCAATATTTATATAATGATGTGCATTAATTATATGTTGCCATTAATTCCATGATACTGTATAATTTTTATATGTTGCAATTATTTATAAGATGCAATACAATTTTTATATGGTGCCATTAAAATACTGATGCTGTACATTATTTATCTGTTGTTATTATTTATATGATGCTCTACATTATTGATTTGTCACCATTAATTCCATAATGCTGTATATTATTTATATGTTCCAAAATTTAAATGGCCATGTGTATTAATTATATGTTGCAATTAATTCCATGACACTGTACAGTATTTATATGTTGCAATATTTAAATGATGCTCTGCATTATTGATATGTCACCATTAATTCCATAATGCTGTATATTATTTATATGTTGCAATATTTATATAATGCTGTTCATTAATTATATATTGTCATTAATTCCAAGATGCTGTACATTATTTATATGTTGCAATAATATATATAATGCTATACAATATATATATATGTTGTCATTGACATACTGATGCTGTACATTATTTATCTGTTGCAATTTTTTATATGATGCTATACAATATTTATTTGTTGCCATTAATATACTGATTCTGTACATTACTTGTATGTTGCAATAATTTATATGATGCTTTACATTAATGATATGTCACCATTAATTCCATGATGCTGTATATTACTTACATGTTGCAAAATTTAAAAGGTCATGTGTATTAATTATATGTTGCAATTAATTCCACGATACTGTACAGTATTTATATGTTGCAATATTTAAATGATGCTCTGCATTATTGATATGTCACCATTAATTCCATAATGCTGTATATTATTTATATGTTCCAAATAAATGTCTGTGTATTATTATATGTTGCAATTTATTTGATGTGCATTAATTATATGTTGCCATTAATTCCATGATACTGTACAATTTTTATATGTTGCAATTATTTATAAGATGCAATACAATTTTTATATGCTGCCATTAAAATACTGATGCTGTACATTATTTATATGTTGTAATTATTTATATTTCCCCTTGTGGCTTTTCTATTATTATTATTTTTTTTATTTTATTATTTATATGATGCTCTACATTATTGATATGTCACCATTAATTCCATAATGCTGTACATTATTTATATGTTGCAATATTTGTATAATGCTATGCATTAATTATATATTGTCATTAATTCCAAGATGCTGTACATTATTTATATGTTGCAATTATTTTTATAATGCTATACAATATTTATATGTTGTCATTAATATACTGATGCTGTACATTATTTATGTGTTGCAATTTTTTATATGAAGCTATACAATATTTATATGTTGCCATTAATATACTGATTCTGTACATTACTTGTATGTTGCAATAATTTATATGATGCTTTACATTAATGATTTGTCACCATTAATTCCATGATGCTATATATTATTTACATGTTGCAAAATTTAAAAGGTCATGTGTATTAATTATATGTTGCAATTAATTCCATGATACTGTACAGTATTTATATGTTGCAATATTTAAATGATGCTCTGCATTATTGATATGTCACCATTAATTCCATAATGCTGTATATTATTTATATGTTGCAATATTTATATAATGCTGTGCATTAATTATATATTGTCATTAATTCCAAGATGCTGTACATTATTTATATGTTGCAATTATTTTTATAATGCTATACAATATTTATATGTTGTCATTAATATACTGATGCTGTACATTATTTATGTGTTGCAATTTTTTATATGAAGCTATACAATATTTATTTGTTGCCATTAATATACTTATTCTGTACATTACTTGTATGTTGCAATAATTTATATGATGCTTTACATTAATGATATGTCACCATTAATTCCATAATGCTGTATATTATTTATATGTTCTAAAATTTAAATGGTCATGTGTATTAATTATATGTTGCAATTAATTCCATGACACTGTACAGTATTTATATGTTGCAATATTTAAATGATGCTCTGCATTATTGATATGTCACCATTAATTCCATAATGCTGTATATTATTTATATGTTGCAATATTTATATAATGCTGTTCATTAATTATATATTGTCATTAATTCCAAGATGCTGTACATTATTTATATGTTGCAATAATATATATAATGCTATACAATATATATATATATGTTGTCATTGACATACTGATGCTGTACATTATTTATGTGTTGCAATTTTTTATATGATGCTATACAATATTTATTTGTTGCCATTAATATACTGATTCTGTACATTACTTGTATGTTGCAATAATTTATATGATGCTTTACATTAATGATATGTCACCATTAATTCCATGATGCTGTATATTACTTACATGTTGCAAAATTTAAAAGGTCATGTGTATTAATTATATGTTGCAATTAATTCCATGATACTGTACAGTATTTATATGTTGCAATATTTAAATGATGCTCTGCATTATTGATATGTCACCATTAATTACATAATGCTGTATATTATTTATATGTTGCAATATTTGTATAATGCTATGCATTAATTATATATTGTCATTAATTCCAAGTTGCTGTACATTATTTATATGTTGCAATTATTTTTATAATTCTATACAATATTTAAATGTTGTCATTAATATAATGATGCTGTGCATTATTTATGTGTTGCAATTTTTTATGATGCTATACAATATTTATTTGTTGCCATTAATATACTGATTCTGTACATTACTTGTATGTTGCAATAATTTATATGATGCTTTACAATAATGATATGTCACCATTAATTCCATGATGCTGTATATTACTTACATGTTGCAAAATTTAAAAGGTCATGTGTATTAATTACATGTTGCAATTAATTCCATGATACTGTACAGTATTTATATGTTGCAATATTTAAATGATGCTCTGCATTATTGATATGTCACCATTAATTCCATAATGCTGTATATTATTTATATGTTGCAATATTTGTATAATGCTATGCATTAATTATATATTGTCATTAATTCCAAGTTGCTGTACATTATTTATATGTTGCAATTATTTTTATAATGCTATACAATATTTATATGTTGTCATTAATATACTGATGCTGTACATTACTTGTATGTTGCAATAATTTATATGATGCTTTACATTAATGATATGTTCCATTAATTCCATGATGCTGTACATTATTTATATGTTGCAATTATTTATATAATGCTATACAATATTTATATGTTGTCATTAATATACTGATGCTGTACATTATTTATGTGTTGCAATTTTTTATATGATGCTATACAATATTTATATGTTGTCATTAATATACTGATGCTGTACATTATTTATGTGTTGCAATTTTTTATATGAAGCTATACAATATTTATATGTTGCCATTAATATACTTATTCTGTACATTACTTGTATGTTGCAATAATTTATATGATGCTTTATATTAATGATATGTCACCATTAATTCCATGATGCTGTATATTATTTACATGTTGCAAAATTTAAAAGGTCATGTGTATTAATTATATGTTGCAATTAATTCCATGATACTGTACAGTATGTATATGTTGCAATATTTAAATGATGCTCTGCATTATTGATATGTCACCATTAATTCCATAATGCTGTATATTATTCATATGTTGCAATATTTGTATAATGCTATGCATTAATTATATATTGTCATTAATTCCAAGTTGCTGTACATTATTTATATGTTGCAATTATTTTTATAATGCTATACAATATTTAAATGTTGTCATTAATATAATGATGCTGTGCATTATTTATGTGTTGCAATTTTTTATATGATGCTATACAATATTTATATGTTGCCATTAATATACTGATTCTGTTCATTACTTGTATGTTGCAATAATTTATATGATGCTTTACATTAATGATATGTCACCATTAATTCCATGATGCTGTATATTATTTACATGTTCCAAAATTTAAATGGTGATGCTATACAATATTTATATGGTGCCATTAATATAATGATGCTGTACATTACTTATATTTTGCAATTTTTTATATGATGCTATACAGTATTTATATGTTGCCATTAATATACTGATTCTATATATTACTTGTATGTTACAGTAATTTATATGATGCTTTACATTAATGATATGTCAACATTAATTCCATGATGCTGTATATTATTTATATGTTGCAATATTTATATGATCATGTGTATGATTTATATGTTGTCATTAATTCCATGATACTGTACATTATTTCTATGTTGCAAATATTTAGATGATGCTATACAATATTTATATTTTGCCAACAATATACTAATGCTATACATTATTAATATGTTGCAAATATTTATATGATGCTCTACATTATCAATATGTCACCATTGATTCCATGATGCTGTATATTATTTATATGTTGCAATATTTATATAATGATGTGCATTAATTATATGTTGCCATTAATTCCATGATGCTGTACAATTTTGATATGTTGCAATTATTTATAAGATGCAATACAATTTTTATATGGTGCCATTAAAATACTGATGCTGTTCATTTTTTATACCTTGTAATTATTTATTTGATGCTCTACATTATTGATATGTCACCATTAATTCCATAATGCTGTACATTATTTATATGTTGCAATTATTTATATAATGCTATACAATATTTATATGTTGTCATTAATATACTGATGCTGTACATTATTTATGTGTTGCAATTTTTTATATGAAGCTATACAATATTTATATGTTGCCATTAATATACTTATTCTGTACATTACTTGTATGTTGCAATAATTTATATGATGCTTTACATTAATGATATGTCACCATTAATTCCATGATGCTGTATATTATTTACATGTTGCAAAATTTAAAAGGTCATGTGTATTAATTATATGTTGCAATTAATTCCATGATACTGTACAGTATGTATATGTTGCAATATTTAAATGATGCTCTGCATTATTGATATGTCACCATTAATTCCATAATGCCGTATATTATTCATATGTTGCAATATTTGTATAATGCTATGCATTAATTATATATTGTCATTAATTCCAAGTTGCTGTACATTATTTATATGTTGCAATTATTTTTATAATGCTATACAATATTTATATATTGTCATTAATATATTGATGCTGTGCATTATTTATGTGTTGCAATTTTTTATATGATGCTATACAATATTTATATGTTGCCATTAATATACTGATTCTGTACATTACTTGTATGTTGCAATAATTTATATGATGCTTTACATTAATGATATGTCACCATTAATTCCATGATGCTGTATATTATTTATATGTTGCAATATTTATATGATCATGTGTATTAATTATATGTTGTCATTAATTCCATGATACTGTACATTATTTCTATGTTGCAAATATTTAGATGATGCTATACAATATTTATATTTCTCCAACAATATACTAATGCTATACATTATTAATATGCTGCAAATATTTATATGACGCTCTACATTATCAATATGTCACCATTATTTCCATGATGCTGTATATTATTTATATGTTGTAATATTTATATAATGATGTGCATTAATTATATGTTGCCTTTAATTCCATGATGCTGTACAATTTTTATATGTTGCAATTATTTATAAGATGCAATACAATTTTTATATGCTGCCATTAAAATACTGATGCTGTACATTATTTATATGTTGTAATTATTTATATTTCCCCATTGTGGGACTATTAAAATACTATTTTATTATTATTATTATTATTATTATTATTATTATTATTATTATTATATGATGCTCTACATTATTGATATGTCACCATTAATTCCATAATGCTGTACATTATTTATATGTTGCAATATTTGTATAATGCTATGCATTAATTATATATTGTCATTAATTCCAAGTTGCTGTACATTATTTATATGTTGCAATTATTTTTATAATTCTATACAATATTTAAATGTTGTCATTAATATAATGATGCTGTGCATTATTTAGTTTTGCAATTTTTTATGATGCTATACAATATTTATTTGTTGCCATTAATATACTGATTCTGTACATTACTTGTATGTTGCAATAATTTATATGATGCTTTACATTAATGATATGTCACCATTAATTCCATGATGCTGTATATTACTTACATGTTGCAAAATTTAAAAGGTCATGTGTATTAATTATATGTTGCAATTAATTCCATGATACTGTACAGTATTTATATGTTGCAATATTTAAATGATGCTCTGCATTATTGATATGTCACCATTAATTCCATAATGCCGTATATTATTTATATGTTGCAATATTTGTATAATGCTATGCATTAATTATATATTGTCATTAATTCCAAGTTGCTGTACATTATTTATATGTTGCAATTATTTTTATAATGCTATACAATATTTATATGTTGTCATTAATATACTGATTCTGTACATTACTTGTATGTTGCAATAATCTATATGATGCTTTACATTAATGATATTTCACCATTAATTCCATGATGCTATATATTATTTACATGTTCCAAAATTTAAATGGTCATGTGTATTAATTATGTGTTGCAATTAATTTCATGATACTGTATAGTATTTATATGTTGCAATATTTATATGATGCTCTGTATTATTGATATGTCACCATTAAATCCAGGAAGCTGTATATTATTTATATGTTGCAATATTTATATAATGATGTGCATTAATTATATGTTGCCATTAATTCCATGATGCTGTACAATTTTTATATGTTGCAATTATTTATAAGATGCAATATAATTTTTATATGCTGCCATTAAAATACTGATGCTGTACATTATTTATATGTTGTAATTATTTATATTTCCCCATTGCGGGACTATTAAAGGACTATTATTATAATTATTATTTTTATTATTATTAAGATGCTCTACATTATTGATATGTCACCATTAATTCCATAATGTTGTACATTATTTATATGTTGCAATTATTTATATAATGCTATACAATATTTATATGTTGTCATTAATATACTGATGCTGTACATTATTTATGTGTTGCAATTTTTTATATGATGCTATACAATATTTATATGTTGTCATTAATATACTGACGCTGTACATTATTTATGTGTTGCAATTTTTTATATGAAGCTATACAATATTTATATGTTGCCATTAATATACTTATTCTGTACATTACTTGTATGTTGCAATAATTTATATGATGCTTTACATTAATGATATGTCACCATTAATTCCATGATGCTGTTTAAAATTTAGGAAAATTTAAAAAGTCATGTGTATTAATTATATGTTGCAATTAATTCCATGATACTGTACAGTATTTATATGTTGCAATATTTAAATGGTGCTCTGCATTTTTGATATCTCACCATTAATTCCAGGAAGCTGTATATTACTTATATGTTGCAAAATTTATATAATGATGTGCATTAATTATATGTTGCCATTAATTCCATGATACTGTACAATTTTTATATGTTGCAATTATTTATAAGATGCAATACAATTTTTATATGGTGCCATTAAAATACTGATGCTGTACATTATTTATATGTTGTTATTATGTATATGATGCTCTACATTATTGATTTGTCACCATTAATTCCATAATGCTGTATATTATTTATATGTTCCAAAATTTAAATGGTCATGTGTATTAATTATATGTTGCAATTAATTCCATGATACTGTACAGTATTTATATGTTGCAATATTTAAATGATGCTCTGCATTTTTGATATCTCACCATTAATTCCAGGAAGCTGTATATTAATGGTGAGATGTCACCATTAATATACAGCTTCCTGGATTAATGGTGAGATATCAAAAATTCCAGGAAGCTGTATATTACTTATATGTTGCAATATTTCTATAATGATGTGTATTAATTATATGTTGCCATTAATTCCATGATACTGTATAATTTTTATATGTTGCAATTATTTATAAGATGCAATACAATTTTTATATGGTGCCATTAAAATACTGATGCTGTACATTATTTATCTGTTGTTATTATTTATATGATGCTCTACATTATTGATTTGTCACCATTAATTCCATAATGCTGTATATTATTTACATGTTCTAAAATTTAAATGGCCATGTGTATTAATTATATGTTGCAATTAATTCCATGACACTGTACAGTATTTATATGTTTCAATATTTAAATGATGCTCTGCATTATTGATGTCACCATTAATTCCATAATGCTGTATATTATTTATATGTTGCAATATTTATATAATGCTGTTCATTAATTATATATTGTCATTAATTCCAAGATGCTGTACATTATTTATATGTTGCAATAATATATATAATGCTATACAATATATATATATATGTTGTCATTGACATACTGATGCTGTACATTATTTATATGTTGCAATTTTTTATATGATGCTATACAATATTTATTTGTTGCCATTAATATACTGATTCTGTACTTTACTTGTATGTTGCAATAATTTATATGATGCTTTACATTAATGATATGTCACCATTAATTCCATGAATCTGTATATTACTTACATGTTGCAAAATTTAAAAGGTCATGTGTATTAATTATATGTTGCAATTAATTCCACGATACTGTACAGTATTTATATGTTGCAATATTTAAATGATGCTCTGCATTATTGATATGTCACCATTAATTACATAATGCTGTATATTATTTATATGTTCCAAAATTTAAATAGTCATGTGTATTAATTATATGTTGCAATTAATTCCATGATACTGTACAGTATTTATATGTTGCAATATTTAAATGATGCTCGGCATTTTTGATATCTCACCATTAATTCCAGGAAGCTGTATATTACTTATATGTTGCAATATTTATATAATGATGTGCATTAATTATATGTTGCCATTAATTCCATGATACTGTATATTTTTTATATGTTGCAATTATTTATAAGATGCAATATAATTTTTATATGTTGCCATTAAAATACTGATGCTGTACATTATTTATATGTTGTTATTATTTATATGATGCTCTACATTATTGATTTGTTACCATTAATTCCATAATGCTGTATATTATTTATATGTTCCAAAATTTAAATGGTCATGTGTATTAATTATATGTTGCAATTAATTCCATGATACTGTACAGTATTTATATGTTGCAATATTTAAATGATGCTCTGCATTATTGATATGTCACCATTAATTCCATAATGCTGTATATTATTTATATGTTGCAATATTTATATAATGCTGTGCATTAATTATATATTGTCATTAATTCCAAGATGCTGTACATTATTTATATGTTGCAATTATTTTTATAATGCTATACAATATTTATATGTTGTCATTAATATACTGATGCTGTACATTATTTATGTGTTGCAATTTTTTATATGAAGCTATACAATATTTATATGTTGCCATTAATATACTTATTTTGTACATTACTTGTATGTTGCAATAATTTATATGATGCTTTACATTAATGATTTGTCACCATTAATTCCATGATGCTGTATATTATTTACATGTTGCAAAATTTAAAAGGTCATGTGTATTAATTATATGTTGCAATTAATTCCATGATACTGTACAGTATTTATATGTTGCAATATTTAAATGATGCTCTGCATTATTGATATGTCACCATTAATTCCATAATGCTGTATATTATTTATATGTTGCAATATTTATATAATGCTGTGCATTAATTATATATTGTCATTAATTCCAAGATGCTGTACATTATTTATATGTTGCAATTATTTTTATAATGCTATACAATATTTATATGTTGTCATTAATATACTGATGCTGTACATTATTTATGTGTTGCAATTTTTTATATGAAGCTATACAATATTTATATGTTGCCATTAATATACTTATTCTGTACATTACTTGTATGTTGCAATAATTTATATGATGCTTTACATTAATGATATGTCACCATTAATTCCATGATGCTGTATATTATTTACATGTTGCAGAATTTAAAAGGTCATGTGTATTAATTATATGTTGCAATTAATTCCATGATACTGTACAGTATTTATATGTTGCAATATTTAAATGATGCTCTGCATTTTTGATATCTCACCATTAATTCCAGGAAGCTGTATATTACTTATAAGTTGCAATATTTATATAATGATGTGCATTAATTATATGTTGCCATTAATTCCATGATACTGTACAATTTTTATATATTGCAATTATTTATAAGATGCAATACAATTTTTATATGGTGCCATTAAAATACTGATGCTGTACATTATTTATCTGTTGTTATTATTTATATGATGCTCTACATTATTGATTTGTCACCATTAATTCCATAATGCTGTATATTATTTATATGTTCCAAAATTTAAATGGTCATGTGTATTAATTATATGTTGCAATTAATTCCATGATACTGTACAGTATTTATATGTTGCAATATTTAAATGATGCTCTGCATTATTGATATGTCACCATTAATTCCACAATGCTGTATATTATTTATATGTTGCAATATTTATATAATGCTATGCATTAATAATATATTGTCATTAATTCCAAGATGCTGTACATTATTTATATATTGCAATTATTTTTATAATGCTATACAATATTTATATGTTGTCATTAATATACTGATGCTGTACATTATTTAGGTGTTTCAATTTTTTATAGATTCTATACAATATTTATATATTGCCATTAATATACTGATTCTGTACATTACTTGTATGTTGCAATAATTTATATGATGCTTTACATTAATGATATGTCACTATTAATTCCGTGATGCTGTATATTATTTATATGTTCCAAAATTTAAATGGTCATGTGTATTAGTTATATGTTGCAATTAATTTCATGATACTGTACAGTATTTATATGTTGCAATATTTATATGATGCACTGTATTATTGATATGTCACCATTAAATCCAGTAAGCTGTATATTATTTATATGTTGCAATATTTATATAATGATGTGCATTAATTATATGTTGCCATTAATTCCATGATGCTGTACAATTTTTATATCTTGCAATTATTTATAAGACGCAATACAATTTTTATATGGTGCCATTAAAATACTGATGCTGTACATTATTTATATGTTGTAAATATTTATATGATGCTCTACATTATTGATATGTCACCATTAATTCCATAATGCTGTATATTATTTACATGTTGCAAAATTTAAAAGGTCATGTGTATTAATTATATGTTGCAATTAATTCCATGATACTGTTCAGTATTTATATGTTGCAATATTTAAATGATGCTCTGCATTTTTGATATCTCACCATTAATTCCAGGAAGCTGTATATTACTTATAAGTTGCAATATTTATATAATGATGTGCATTAATTATATGTTGCCCTTAATTCCATGATACTGTACAATTTTTATATATTGCAATTATTTATAAGATGCAATACAATTTTTATATGGTGCCATTAAAATACTGATGCTGTACATTATTTATCTGTTGTTATTATTTATATGATGCTCTACATTATTGATTTGTCACCATTAATTCCATAATGCTGTATATTATTTATATGTTCCAAAATTTAAATGGTCATGTGTATTAATTATATGTTGCAATTAGTTCCATGATACTGTACAGCATTTATATTTTGCAATATTAAATGATGCTCTGCATTATTGATATGTCACCATTAATTCCACAATGCTGTATATTATTTATATGTTGCAATATTTGTATAATGCTGTGCATTAATTATATATTGTCATTAATTCTAAGATGCTGTACATTATTTATATGTTGCAATTATTTTTATAATGCTATACAATATTTATATGTTGTCATTAATATACTGATGATTTTCTTTGTCTGTACATTACTTGTATGTTGCAATAATCTATATGATGCTTTACATTAATGATATGTCACCATTAATTCCATGATGCTGTATATTATTTACATGTTCCAAAATATAAATGGTCATGTGTATTAATTATGTGTTGCAATTAATTTCATGATACTGTACAGTATTTATATGTTGCAATATTTATATGATGCTCTGTATTATTGATATGTCACCATTAAATCCAGGAAGCTGTATATTATTTATATGTTGCAATATTTATATAATGATGTGCATTAATTATATGTTGCCATTAATTCCATGATGCTGTACAATTTTTATATGTTGCAATTATTTATAAGATGCAATATAATTTTTATATGCTGCCATTAAAATACTGATGCTGTACATTATTTATATGTTGTAATTATTTATATTTCCCCATTGTGGGACTATTAAAGGACTATTATTATTATTATTATTATTATTATTATTATTATTAGATGCTCTACATTATTGATATGTCACCATTAATTCCATAATGCTGTACATTATTTATATGTTGCAATTATTTATATAATGCTATACAATATTTATATGTTGTTATTAATATCCTGATGCTGTACATTATTTATGTGTTGCAATTTTTTATATGATGCTATACAATATTTATATGTTGTCATTAATATACTGATGCTGTACATTATTTATGTGTTGCAATTTTTTATATGAAGCTATACAATATTTATATGTTGCCATTAATATACTTATTCTGTACATTACTTGTATGTTGCAATAATTTATATGATGCTTCACATTAATGATATGTCACCATTAATTCCATGATGCTGTTTATTATTTACATGTTGCAAAATTTAAAAGGTCATGTGTATTAATTATATGTTGCAATTAATTCCATGATACTGTACAGTAGTTATATGTTGCAATATTTAAATGATGCTCTGCATTTTTGATATCTCACCATTAATTCCAGGAAGCTGTCCAGTCATGGCCAAAAGTTTTGAGAATGATACAAATATTAATTTTTACAAAGTCTACTGCTTCAGTTTTTCTAATGGCAATTTGCATATACTCCAGAATGTTATAAAGAGTGATCAGCTTAACAGCAATTACTTGCAAAGTCAATATTTGCCTAGAAAATGAACTTTATCCCCCAAAACACATTTCAACATCATTGCAGCCCTGCCTTAAAAGGACCACCTAACATCGTTTCAGTGACTGCTCCATTAACACAGGTGTGGGTGTTGATGAGGAAGGGCTGGAGATCAATCTGTCATGATTAAGTAAGAATGACACCACTGGACACTTTAAAAGGAGGCTGGTGCTTGCCATCATTGTTTCTCTTCTGTTAACCATGGTTATCTCTAAAGAAACACGTGCAGTCATCATTGCACTGCACAAAAATGGCCTAACTGGGAAGAGTATTGCAGCTAGAAAGATTGCACCTCAGTCAACAATCTATCGCATCATCAAGAACTTCAAGGAGAGAGGTTCCATTGGTGCCAAAAGGCTCCAGGGCGCCCAAGAAAGACCAGCAGCGGCAGGCCGTCTCTTAAAGTGTTTCAGCTGCGGGATCGGGCTACCAGCAGTGCAGAGCTTGCTGAGGATGGCAGCAGGCAGGTGTGAGTGCATCTGCACGCACTGTGAGGCGGAGACTCTTGGAGCAGGCCTGGTCTCAAGGAGGGCAGCAAAGAAGCCACTTCTCTCCAGAAAAAACATCAGGGACAGACTTATATTCTGCAAAAGGTACAGGGAGTGGACTGCTGAGGACTGGGGTAAAGTCATTTTCTCTGATGAATCCCCTTTTCGATTGTTTGGAACATCTGGAAAACAGCTTATTCGGAGAAGAAGAGGTGGCGCTACCACCAGTCTTGTCTCATGCCAACTGTAAAGCATCCTGAAACCATTCATGTGTGGGGTTGCTTCTCAGCCAAGGGAATCGGCTCTCTCACAGTCTTGCCTAGAAACACAGCCATGAATAAAGAATGGTACCAGAATGTCCTCCAAGAGCAACTTCTCCCAACCGTCCAAGAGCAGTTTGGCGCTCAACAATGCCTTTTCCAGCATGATGGAGCACCTTGCCATAAAGCAAAGGTGATAAGTAAATGGCTCAGGGAACAAAACATAGAGATTTTGGGTCCATGGCCTGGAAACTCCCCAGATCTTAATCCCATTGAGAACTTGTGGTCAATCATCAAGAGACGGGTGGACAAACAAATACCAACAAATTCAGACAAAATTAAAGCATTGATTCTGCAAGAATGGACTGCTATCAGTCAGGATTTGGTCCAGAAGTTGATTGAGAGCATGCCAGGGAGAATTGCAGAGGTCCTGAAGAAGAAGGGTCAACACTGCAAATATTGACTTGCTGCATTAACTCATTCTAACTGTCAATATAAGCTTCTGTTACTCATAATATGAATGCAATTATATTTCTGTATGTGATAAAAACATCTGACAAACACACATAAAAACCAGAGGGCAGCAGATCATGTGAAAATATAATATTTGTGTCATTCTCAAAACTTTTGGCCATGACTGTATATTACTTATATGTTGCAATATTTATATAATGATGTGCATTAATTATATGTTGCCATTAATTCCATGATACTGTACAATTTTTATATGTTGCAATTATTTATAAGATGCAATACAATTTTTATATGGTGCCATTAAAATACTGATGCTGTACATTATTTATCTGTTATTATTATTTCTATGATGCTCCACATTATTGATTTGTCACCATTAATTCCATAATGCTGTATATTATTTATAGGTTCCAAAATTTAAATAGTCATGTGTATTAATTATATGTTGCAATTAATTCCATGATACTGTACAGTATTTATATGTTGCAATATTTAAATGATGCTCTGCATTATTGATATGTCACCATTAATTCCATAGTGCTGTATATTATTTATATGTTCCAATATTTATATAATGATGTGCATTAATTATATGTTGCCATTAATTCCATGATGCTGTACATTATTTATATGTTGCAATTATTTTTATAATGCTATACAATAATTATATGTTGTCATTAATATACTGATGCTGTACATTATTTATGTGTTTCAATTTTTTATATGATGCTATACAATATTTATATATTGCCATTAATATACTGATTCTGTACATTACTTGTATGTTGCAATAATTTATATGATGCTTTACATTAATGATATGTCAATATTAATTCCGTGATGCTGTATATTATTTACATGTTCCAAAATTTAAAGGGTCATGTGTATTAATTATATGTTGCAATTAATTCCATGATACTGTATAGTATTTATATGTTGCAATATTCATATGATGCTCTGTATTATTGATATGTCACCATTAAATCCAGTAAGCTGTATATTATTTATATGTTGCAATATTTATATAATGATGTGCATTAATTATATGTTGCCATTAATTCCATGATGCTGTACAATTTTTATATCTTGCAATTATTTATAAGACGCAATACAATTTTTATATGGTGCCATTAAAATACTGATGCTGTACATTATTTATATGTTGTAATTATTTATATGATGATCTACATTATTGATATGTCACCATTAATTCCATAATGCTGTATATTATGTATATGTTGCAATATTTGTATAATGCTGTGCATTAATTATATATTGTCATTAATTCCAAGATGCTGTACATTATTTATATGTTGCAATTATTTTTCTAATGCTATACAATATTTATATGTTGTCATTAATATACTGATTCTGTACATTACTTGTATGTTGCAATAATCTATATGATGCTTTACATTAATGATATGTCACCATTAATTCCATGATGCTGTATATTATTTACATGTTCCAAAATTTAAATGGTCATGTGTATTAATTATGTGTTGCAATTAATTTCATGATACTGTACAGTATTTATATGTTGAAATATTTATATGATGCTCTGTATTATTGATATGTCACCATTAAATCCAGGAAGCTGTATATTATTTATATGTTGCAATATTTATATAATGATGTGCATTAATTATATGTTGCCATTAATTCCATGATGCTGTACAATTTTTATATGTTGGAATTATTTATAAGATGCATTATAATTTTTATATGCTGCCATTAAAATACTGATGCTGTACATTATTTATATGTTGTAATTATTTATATTTCCCCATTGTGGGACTATTAAAGGACTATGATTTTATTATTATTATATTATTATTATTATTATTATTATTATTATTATATGATGCTCTACATTATTGATATGTCACCATTAATTCCATGATGCTGTATATTATTTATATGTTGCAATTATTTATATGATGCTATACAATATTTATATGGTGCCATTAATATAATGATGCTGTACATTACTTATATATTTCAATTTTTTTTATGATGCTCTACATTATAGATATGTCACCAATAATTCCATTATTTTATATATTACTTATATGTTGCAATATTTATATGATGCTTTGCCATTAATTCCATGATGCTGTACAATTTTGATGTGTTGCAATTTTTTTATATGATTCTATACAATATTTATATGTTGCCATTAATATACTGATTTTGTACATTATTTATATGTTGCAATTATTTATATGATGCTCTGCATTAATGTTATGTCACCATTATTTCCATGATGCTCTATATTATTTATATGTTGCAATATTTATATGATCTGTGCATTAATTATGTTGCCATTAAATACATGATTCTACACTTATTTACATGTTGCAATTATTTATATGATGCTATACAATATTTAATTGTTGCCATTAATATACTGATGCTTTACTTATTTATATGTTTTAATTATTTATTGTGCTCTACATTATTGATATGTCACCATTAATTCCATGTGCTGTATATTTTTTATATGTTGCAATATTTATATGATGCTGTGTTAATTATATATTGTCATTAATTCCATGATATTGTACTTTTCTATATGTTGATTATTTATGATGTGATGCTATAGAATATTTTTAACTTTTTCATTATTATACTGATGCTGTACGTTATTTATATGTTTTAATTATTTATATGATGTTCTACATAATTGATATGTCACCATTAATTCCATGATGCTGTAAATTATTTATATTTTGCAATATTTATATGATGTTGTGAATTAATTATATATTGTCATTAATTCCATGATGCTGTACATTATTTATATGTTGCAATTATTTATATGGTGCTCTACATTATTGATATGTCACCATTAATTCCATGATGCTGTATATTATTTATATTTTTTTATATTTATATGATGTGAATTAATTATATATTGTCATTAATTCCATGATGATGTACATTATTTATATGTTGTAATTATTTATATGATGCTATATAATATTTATATGTTGCCATTAATGTACTAATGCTGTACATTATTTATATGTTGCAGTAATTTATATGATGCTCTACATTATTATGTCACCATTAATTCCATGATACTGCATATTATTTATATGTTGCAATATTGATATGATGCTGTGCATTTATTATATGTCACCATTAATTCCATGATGCTGTATATTATTTACATGTTGCAATATTTATATAATTCTGTGCATTTATTATATGTTGCCATTAATTCAATGATGCTGTATTATTTTTATTTGTTGCAATTATTTATTTGATGCTCTTCATTATTGATATGTCTCCATTTATTCCATGATGCTGTATATTATATATGTTGCAATATTTATATGAAGATGTGCATTAATTATATGTTGCCATTAATTCCATGATGCTGTACATTAGTTATATGTTGCAATTATTTATATGATTTTATACAATATTTATATATTTTCCATTAATATACTGATGCAGTACATTATTTATATGTTTTAATTATTTTAATGATGCTCTACATTATTAATATGTCACCATTAATTCCATGATGCTGTACATTATTTATATTTTTCAGTTATTTATATGATGGCATACAATATTTATATGATCCCATTAATATACTGATGCTGTACAATATTGATATATTAAAAAAATTATTGATATGTTGCCAATAATTCCATGATTCTATATATTATTTATATGTTGCAATATGTACATGATGCTGTGCATTAATTATATGTCACCATTAATTCCATGATGCTGTGTTATTTACATGTTGCAATATTTATATGATGCTGTACATTAATTATATATTGTCATTAATTCCATGATGATGCACATTATTTATATGATGCTATACAATATTTATATGTTGCCGTTAATATAGTTATGCTGTACATTATTTATATGTTGCAATAATATATATGATGCTCTACATTATTGATGTCACCATTAATTCCATGATGCTGTATATTATTTATATGTTGCAATATTTATATGATGTTGTGCATTAATTATATGTTGCCAATAATTCCATTATTCTGTACATTATATATATGTTGTAATTATTTATATGATGCTATACAATATTTATATTTTGCCATTAATATACTGATGCTGTACATTATTTATATGTTGCAATTTTTTATATGATGCTCTACATTATTGATATGTCACCATTAATTCCATGATGCTTTAAATATTTATATGTTGCAATATTTATATGATGATGTGCATTAATTATATGTTGCCAATAATTCCATGATGCTGTACATTCTTTATATGTTGCAATTATTTATATGATGCTATTCAATATTTATGTTCTTCATTAGCATACATATGATGCTCACCATAAATTCCATGATGCTGTATATTATTTATATCTTGCAATATTTATATGATGGTATGCATTCATTATATATTGTCTTTAAATCCATGTTGTTGTACATTATTTATATTTCGGAATTGTTTATATGAAGATCTACATTACTGATATGTCACGATTAATTCCATGATACTGCATATTATTTATATGTTTTAGTTATTTATATGATGCTATACAATATTTATAAGTTCCCATTTATATATTGACGCTGTACATTACTTATATATTGCAATTTTTTTATGATGCTCTACATTATAGATATGTCACCAATAATTCCATTTTTCTATATATTATTTACATGTTGCAATATTTATATGATGCTTTGCCATTAATTCCATGATGCTGTACAATTTTTATGTGTTGCAATTTTTTATATGATTCTATACAATATTTATATGTTGCCATTAATATACTGATTTTGTACATTATTTATACGTTGCAATTATTTATATGATGCTCTACATTAATGTTATGTCACCATTATTTCCATCATGCTCTATATTATTTGTATGTTGCAATATTTATATGATCATGTGCATTAATTATGTTGCCATTAATTCCATGATTCTACACATTATTTACATGTTGCAATTATTTATATGATGCTATACAATATTTAATTGTTGCCATTAATATACTGATGCTGTACATTTTTTATATGTTGCAATATTTATATGATACTGTGCATTAATTATATATTGTCATTAATTCCATGATGCTGTACATTATTTATATGTTGCAGTTATTTATATGATGCTATATAATATTTATATCTTGCCAATAATATACTAATTCTGTACATTATTTATATGTTGCAATAATTTATATGATGCTATACAATATTTATATGGTGCCATTAATATAATGATGCTGTACATTATTTATATGTTGCAATTTTTTATATAATGTTATACAATATTTATATGTTGCCATTAATATACTGTTGCTGGTCATTACTTATATGTTGCAGTAATTTATATGATGCTCTACATTATTATGTCACCATTAATTCCATGATGCTGTATATTATATATGTTGCAATATTTATATGAAGATGTGCATTAATTATATGTTGCCATTAATTCCATGATGCTGTACATTAGTTATATGTTGCAATTATTTATATGATGTTATACAATATTTATGTTTTCCATTAATATACTAATGCAGTACGTTATGTATATGTTTTAATTATTTTAATGATGCTCTACATTATTAATATGTAACCACTAATTCCATGATGCTGTGCATTAATTATATGTTGTCATTAATTCCATGATGCTGTACATTATTTATATTTTTCAGTTATTTATATTATGGTATACAATATTTATATGTTCCCATTAATATACTGATGCTGTACATTATTGATATATTAAAAAAAATTTTATGATGCTCTACATTATTGATATGTCACCAATAATTCCATGATTCTATATATTTTTATATGTTGCAATATGTATATGATGCTGTGCATTAATTAATATTTTGCCATTAATTCCATGATGCTGTACAATTTTTATGTGTTGCAATTTTTTTATATGATTCTATACAATATTTATATGTTTCCATTAATATACTGATTCTGTACATTATTTATATGTTGCAATTATTTATATGATTCTCTACATTGATGTTATGTCACCATTATTTCCATGATGCTCTATATTATTTATATGTTACAATAATTATATGATCATGTGCATAAATTATATTTTGCCATTAATTCCATGATACTGTACATTTTTTACATGTTGCAATTATTTATATGATGCTATACAATATTTAAATGTTGCCATTAATATACTGATGCTGTACATTATTTATATGTTCTAATTTTTTATATGATGCTCTATATTATTGATATGTCACCATTAATTCCATGATGCTGTATATTTTTTATATGTTGCACTATTTATATTGATGATGTGCATAAATTATATTTTGCCATTAATTCCATGATACTGTACATTTTTTATATGTTGCAATTATTTATATGATGCTATACAATATTTATATCTTGCCGATAATATACTAATTCTGTACATTATTTATATGTTGCAATTATTTATATGATGCTCTTCATTATTGATATGTCACCATTAATTCCATGATGCTGTATATTTTTTATATGTTGCACTATTTATATGATGATGTGCATAAATTATATTCTGCCATTAATTCCATGATACTGTACATTTTTTATATGTTGCAATTATTTATATGATGCGATGCTATAAAATATTTTTAAGTTTTCCATTATTATACTGATGCTGTACATTATTTATATGTTTTAATTATTTATGTGATGCTCTACATAATTGATATGTCACCATTAATTCCATGATGCTGTATATTATTTATATGTTGCAATATTTACATGATGTTGTGAATTAATTATATATTGTCATTAATTCCATGATTCTGTACATTATTTATATGTTGCACATATTTATATGGTGCCATAAATATACTGATGCTATACATTATTTATATGTTGCAATTATTTATATGATGCACTACATTATTGATATGTCACCATTAATTCCATGATGCTGTATATTATTTATATTTTTTAATATTTTTATGATGTGAATTAATTATATATTGTCATTAATTCCATGATGATATACATTATTTATATGTTGTAATTATTTATATGATGCTATACAATATTTATATGTTTCCATTAATATACTAATGCTAAACATTATTTATATGTTGCAATAATTTATATGATGCTATACAATATTTATATGGTGCCATTAATATAATGATGCTGTACATTATTTATATGTTGCAATTTTTTATATGATGTTATACAATATTTGTATGTTGTCATTAATATACTGATGCTGTACATTATTTGTATGTTGCAGTAATTTATATAATGCTCTACATTATTATGGCTCCATTAATTCCATGATACTGCATATTATTTATATGTTGCTATATTGATATGATGCTGTGCATTAATTATATGTCACCATTAATTCCATGATGCTGTATATTATTTACATGTTGCAATATTTATATTATTTTGTGCATTAATTATATGTTGCCATTAATTCCATGATGCTGTATAATTTTTATTTTTTGTAATTATTAATATGATGCTCTACATTATTGATATGTTACCATTAATTCCATGATGCTGTATATTATATATATGTTGCAATATTTATATGAAGATGTGCATTAATTATATGTTGCCATTAATTCCATGATGCTGTACATTAGTTATATGTTGCAATTATTTATATGATGTTATACAATATTTATGTTTTCCATTAATATACTGATGCTGTACATTATTTATATGTTTTAATTATTTTTATGATGCTCTACATTATTAATATGTCACCATTAATTTCATGATGCTGTATATTATTTATATGTTGCAATATTTATATGATGCTGTGCATTAATTGTGTTGCCATTAATTCAGTGATGCTGTTCATTATTTATATGTTGCAATTATTTATATGATGCTGTACAATATTTATATGTTGCCATTAATATACTGATGCTATACTTAATTTATATGTTGCAATTATTTATATGATGCTGTACATTATCTATATGTTGACAATAATTCCATGATGCTGTACATTATTTATATGTTGCCATTTATTCCATGATGATGTACAATATTTATATTTTGCAATTGTTACTATGATGCTGTACATTATTTATATGTTGCAATTAATTCCATGATGCTATACATAATTTTTTTGTTGCAATTATTTTCATGATGCAGTACATTATTTATATGTCGCCAATAATTCCATGATGCTGTACATTATTTATAAGTTGCAATTATTTATATGATGTTCTGCATTATTTATATGTTGCCAATATTTGCATGATGCTATACATTATTCATATGTTGACATTATTTATATGATGCTGTACATTATTTATTTATTGCCATTAATTCCACAATGCTGTATATTATTTATATGTTGCCATTATTTATATTATGCAATGCATTATTTATATGTTGCCATTAATTCCATGATGCTGAACATTTTTTACATGTTACCATTATGTATATGATGCCCTACATTATTTATATGCTTCAATTATTTGTATGATGCTGTACATTATTTATATGTTGCCATTAATTCCACAATGCTGTATATTATTTATATGTTGCTATTATTTATATGATGCAATGTATTATTTATATGTTGCCATTAATTCCATGATGCTGAACATTTTTTACATGTTACCATTATGTATATGATGCCCTACATTATTTATATGCTTCAACTATTTGTATGATGCTGTACATTATTTATATGTTGCCATTAATTCCTTGGTGCTAATTATTATTTTAATGTTGTCATTTTGTATATGTTGCTGTAAATTATTTATATGCTTCCATTATTTCCATGATGTTGTACATTTTTTATATGATGCCATTATTTATATGATTATGTACATTATTTATATGTTGTCATTATTTATATGATGCTGTACATTTTTTACATGTTGCCATTAATTCCATGATGCTGTACATTTTTATATGTTGCAAATATTTATATGATGCTGTGCATTAATTATATTTTGCTATTAATTCCTTGCTGCTGTTTATTATACTTATTATTAATATTTGACATTCACTGTGGAAAAAAAATAAGTATTTTGTTATTAATATATCATATTCACCATAGCCTACGTATTTCCTGTTTTTTATTAATATTTGAAGATCAATGTATCCAATGTATTAGCTAGTTTGTTATTAATATTTGACACTCACTGTAGCCAATATTTTACCTTTTTTGTTATTAATATTTTACGCTCACCGTAGCCTATATATTAACTGTTTTGTTGAAGGGAGCTTCAGATACTGATAACAAATGTATTAGCTGTATTGTTATTAATATTTGACACTCACTGTAGAGAAAATATTAAAATTTTGTTATTAATATATCATGCTCACCGTAGCCTTTGTATTATCTGTTGTATTATTAATATTGTAAGCTCACTGTAGCCAATGTATTAGCTGTTTTGTTATTAATATTTGAAGCTCATTTTAGCCAATGTATTAGCTTTTTTGTTTTTAATATTTGACACTCACTGTTGCCATTATATAAGCTGTTTTGTTTATGGAGGTGGACATAGTTACCAGCACTGGTAGTACTCTTGGGGTGGCAGTCCTTGAGGAAACTCAGCAAGCAAGCCCTTCTGTTCTGGCAGTTGTAGCCTTGGGCCTCTTGGTGCCTTTTGGTCCAGTGGTCTGGGGAGTCAGGGGATCTATTCTCTTTGGAGATGGGTTTTGTGATAGACACATCCTGAGCACGTTTTATTTTTTTTGTGGCACTCCCACTTTTTTTGTGCACTGGGTGATTCGTTGGCACAGCTTGCGACCTTCGAAAAAAAAAAAATCAGGGAACCAGTGATTTCTAGGGCCTTTACCAGGACTGTGTTTCATTTCATCCGGGGCTCCAAGATGGACAGAGTGAAGCGGACTGTTATGTATAAGGACCCTCGCAAGGGCGGGAAGGGTATCCCTGATATCCCAACGGCTCTTGAGAATTGCTTTTGTATGTGACTGTGCCCGCAGGATTTTAAGGACTGTAAACGGCTCAGTGGGCAGAGCCATGTCTCACTTGTTCTTGCTCCCCCTCTAGAGGACTTGGCTGGGACAAGTGGGACAGCTCCATCCCTTACAACTGGGCAGTTCCTTGGTTCTATGGGGACATGCCCAAGTTTGTGAGGGAATACCAACTGGAGAGTCTCAAACCCGATCTCTGGAAGCCGCAGACGATCCACAAGCTCATCCGATCTAAGGACTTGATGGAGTGTGTTCCAGGACTTACAGCAGATTCTACGAAGGTCATTTCGCAGAACATCTCTTCAAATCTGCTGACCTACGGGCACAAGGATATGTCTTGGCCATTCAGGGGGGGCTGCCCCTCCGGTCATTCATGCATGCCCGCAACCTGAGCAAGACGAGGTACTGCCACAGGTGCCCCCTCAGGGAAGAAACAGTTATGCACCTCTTCTGGGAGTGCCCTTTTGCTCAGGGCCTGTTGGATGCCTTGGAACATGAATTTGAGGATTCCGTACCCAGGAGCAGCCTTTCATACCACTCTGTATTTTATGGACTATTTCCTGGGATTCACAGAGAAAGCAAGATTCTGGAGGCCTGGTGCCTTATGAACTGTTTTAAGGACGTTATCTGGTTTACTAGAAACAGACTTATTTTGTGAAGAGAGAGTGTCACCTTTCAGGATTGTTGCAGGCTGTTTCACAGCTTGCAGCGGGACTACTGTATTCCATTCTGGATAGCCTGAGTGGCGAAGAGGAAGAAGAGGATTGATACCTCCTCTCCTTCCCCACCCTCCCTTCATGTTGTGTTTTTCAACAAAGCTTCGGGCCTTTTGATTACTCCCTCCCCTTACCCTCTTTCCATTCCCCCATCCCATCACTTGTACTGAATGTCTTTATTGCATTTACTTATTATGTTTTACAGTTTATTGCATGCTAGGTTAGGGTGTCGCGGATAGTTTAGGATGTATTGTATATTTCCTTTCTGTACCCACCATCCCTTCTTTGTGTTGTGGTCTTTAAATAAAGCTTAGGGCCTGTGACTTCCCCTCCCTTCCCCTCTTTCCCATCATATGTCTGTATGTCTTTGTTGATTGTACAAAGTATGCTAGCGTAGGATATAGTGTTGTATATAGTGTAGAATGTATTTCCTCGCCGTATGTTGCACTGTGTCCTCTAAGGATGCAAGTTTATCTATTTATTGTATGTATTGTAACTCAGTTTGCGCTGCATCACAGTACATATGTATGTATGCTTGTTGATGACTGATTGTAATAAAGATATATTCAATCAAAATCAGGGAGCCGGTGAATTTCCCGGTTGGCCCAGTGCCCGTAGGGGGTTCTACCGGATCTCCACTGCTTTTTTTACAATAGGCAGTGGAGGTGCGGTAAGGCCCCTAATCACTTACCTCTCCCCGCTCCTGGCCAGGGTGCCGCCCTCTGTACGCCGCGCATTACGTCATCGTGATGCACAGGGACAAGGCTGAAGTGGGAAGAGGTAAGTGATGCAGCCAGGTTCTACCCAGTTTTGCAATCTGGTTTTAAGAAAACGGATCGCAAAACTGGGGAGAAGTGTTGCTGCCAACCTGGTCCTGCTACTAGAAAAGCAGGATGCCAGTCCTCTACCACTCACAGACTTGTAGGCCACAAGCCCCATTGAGCCTGTGGCCTAAAAGCTAAGCACCGATATTTACCTGCTCTCCGACGCTTCCTGCTTCTTCCTTCTCTGGGTGCACATGACATCACCTCAGTGCATCCGGAGCAGGAAGGAGCGGGACTGGGGAGCAGACAGGTAAGTAATCACCCAATCTTCTATAGGGAGGACCAGTGAAGGGGCCTCTGTATGGGTATACAGTGTCCCCTTCACTATTCCTCCCCATACAGTGGCCCCTTCACTGGTCCCCTTTACTGTATGGGGACCATTGATGGAGGCCAATACCCTGGGGGACATTAAAGAGGTTGTCCAGGATAACATTTTTATTTTTTTTTAATTACACCAGGGCAGTTGAAAAAAAACAAAACAAAAAAACCTCAAACTTTCTCTCCTGTCCTCAGTGTCTCCCAGCGCGGTTTCATCCTGCAGCTCTGTTGTTTTCTTCCAGAAGAAGTTCTCTCTGCACGTGACTACCTGTGATGTCACGTGACCCCTGAAGCCAATCAACGGCCTAAGGGAAGGGACCTGGGACGTCACAGCCAGTAAGGACTTCTGGCAAAAGAAGACAGTGGAGCTGTGGGACCGGACCGTGCTGGGAGGACACCGGAGCACTGGGGACAGGTGGGTATGGTTTTTTTGGGTTTTTTTGGAGGGGAGGGGGGATTCACCTAGCAATCAGGTATTTATGGCCTATTCTGAACATAGGCCATAAAAAAGATTAACCCTGGACAACCCCTTTAATATTCCCCACACAGTTTAATGTCCCACCCCCAGTATGTTAGCCCCCATCACTGCTCCCACACAATATAATGACCCCATCACTGTTCCCTTTACAGTATGGGGGACCAGTGAAGAGGCCATAAAAAAATTTGGCCCAGACAACCCCTTAAAAGAGGTTGTTCATAAACTGGAGCGACCACTGTGGCGGCCGCCAGAGAGGTGTAAAAATAAAAATTTTTTTTAAAAAAGTATACTCACCTGTCCCCAGCACCCCGTTGTCTCCTGCCTGTGTCTGTTCAGTCTCATGGTGGTGCCTCATTTCTAGAAATCCTGTACCTAATTGGTCTCAGTGGTCACATGAGATGCAGGACTCCCAGCAAGGAGGCGCCAGCACGAGACCGTGGTTGCTCCAATTCCTGGACAAGCTCTTTAAAAGATTTATCCATCTTTCTAATATTGATGGCCTGTCCTTAGGATAGGCCATCAATATTACATCTGCAGGGATACAGCCAGGACCTCTGCAGATCAGCTTTTCCAGGACAAAGTAGCTACAGGTAATGATAACAATTTTAGGAGTCACACTGTTCACTTGCCATACAGGGTGTAGCAGTGGATTTAGGTAGTGCAGTGGTGCACATCATATGGCGGGTGAGCAGCATGGCTCCCGATATGTTATTACCTTTAGCTTCCCTGTCTTGGTACCGCTGATCTGTAGGGGTCCTGGCGATGGGCACCTAGAAACAATTCCACTGGTGGGCCCTAGACATCCCAGTCCGACACTGTTTGCACTCATGAGGTTTGTGGTGCCAGGCACAGGTCTGCCTACTGCTGTATGTCAGGATGGCAGAGCAGGATAAGGTGCTGCATTCAGGTCACACTCTCTTCTGGAGGTGTAGGTTGGAATCCCACTGATGATAGCCAAGTTCTAGGTCTCTTTACTGCTAAAGGAGCAAAGCTACTGCTGGGTATGGAGATTGTGTTTGCACACATGAGGCCTGCGTGGTGCACAGGCACAGGGTTGTTGTTTTTAAGTGCTGGAACATTTTATATAAAATATTCTTAGTGTTAAAGAATTTAGAAAAAGCCATTAAATATTTCCATTTCCTCCCCTCTCCCCCCACCAACCAAACTGGTAAGAGAAAAAACATACCTAGTGAAAAAAAAAAAATTATAATAAAGCAATATATATGCACCGTCCCCCTTCAGATTTGCATAATTTCCCATGAGGCCTTGTCTTTAGATCTCCTTAGTTTAAATAGATGTCCCACTGAAGTTATCTATGTAGGAGGCGGATGGTTTTACTGTGCTCTTTGCAGACTGCTTGTTTTGGTGTCTGACTAGGAGGTTACGAAGGTTCTTCTGAGTTGTTCAGTCCAGAAACCGATCAAGATCTTTCCAAGAAGACTGAAGTTTGTGAAAGCATCTTCGTGAAAGTGAATTGGGCCTTTGAGATGAATCTCTTTGTACTGTTTAATGAAAGAAGGATGTGTTATAGTAGGTGTCGGTGGCTTTAGCCTTATGGTGCATGTCCTCACCTTTTTCACTTCTTCTCGGTAATACATATATTTTCAGCTGTTCTAATTTGCATAAATTCCCACAATGCACTGCCTGAGGCTCTCCTTAAGTTAAATGAATGTTGTACTTTGGTAGTCCCTGTGAGAACGCCCAATCTTAGATGTAGAGTGTTTTCTGCACTCATGAGGTCTGCCTGCTGCTGTTTGTCGGAGGCTGGCACTAGATGGCAGCAGAGGAGCACACAAAACCACAACTCTCATCCGGTTTATCAGGAGATGTGGGTTGGAATCCCTCTTATGATAGCCAAGCTCTAGGTCTGCCTACTGCTAAAGGAGCAAAGCTACAGCTGTGTATGGAGGTTGGTGCTGGGTGGTAGCGCCAGCCATTCTTTTTATAACCATGAAATTGTAAATTAAGTACGTAGACCATGATAAAAAGAAATTGCAGCCTGTGAACCCCCACCCCAGCAATCCCTCAGCCGTGTCCTGACAGGACTAGATTATAAAGCAGCAGCTGAGGCTCCGCCCACCCCAGTAGACCACAGCAGCACAGAGCAATTTGCCAGATTTCATGAAATTTTGCTAGATTTGATTTATGCTTGACACTTTTCATTAAACTCAAAGAGAGTTCCAGCAATGGCTTCTGGGAAATTATGCAAATTGTACACTTTTGATTGGATAAGAAGTAAATTATTTAAAATGGCTAGTAGGTAGGCAGTCCATGTCATAAGGGAACACAGGTCAGGACCAGACGCATGGTCTTATTCTTCTCTCCACATGCTCTGGAAGACACAGTCTGCCCCTCAATGGCCAACATCCTGTTCAGTAGCTGGTAACGGACGCAGCGATCGCTGATTGCAGGGATTACTTTCTGTCAAATTAGTCTGACTAGACGGAGCATCTATAGATCTTTAACCGCTTCCAGACCACCAATAGACTATATTTGTCTTGGCAATTGTAACCCTGCAATGACATTTAGGCTGCCAGACATGTCATCTCACCCACTATTAAACTAAGGCTTTAGTATTTTTTTATTAAATATATATAAATACTTATATATATATTTTCAGCATCACCAAAAAATATTTAAAGTGATCACAAAATGACGTACATTAAAATGGCCCAATTGTTTATTTTAATTAATTAGTAACACGCTGGGGTCTAATCAGCGTCAGACTCGCCCAGAATCCTGAACGGCAAATCTGTCTTGTCATAAACTCAAGACAAGTCCTATCACTACATGAATAGGCACAATTTTCATTCTGATCTCTAGAAAAGCTTGTTGGCAACGAATATGGTGACAGTGACAGCTCACCCAGCTTTCCTACAGTCCTGAATGACAAATATACATTGCATCAGTACGTCCATTCTCATTGGATAATCAGACCTTTTTACTATTCAATACTTACAAAAGCTGAGAGCTGTTACCGCTCCCATATTAGTTGTCAATAGCAACTCTACATTTATAGCAATGGCAAATCTTCCCTATCACTGTATAATTAGACCCTTTTGCCATTTAGGACACTAGAAAAGCTGAGACAATCAAATCTCAGCTGCCACTAAAGGATTTTACAACAACAAAAAAAAAAAGCCTTGTTACATAGTGATAAAGGATGTATTAATGTTAGGGCTGCTTGGACACAACCATTTCATTTTCCAAAAATACGCTGGAACCTACCGCGCTCTTATACCTGAAATAAAACACTCTACAACGTCATGTGGTTTATGTGGGATTGGCCACAGCTTTTAATTTAACATATTTGTAATCAAGAACAAAATCTACCAAAACCTTCCGTGCCCATCTTCACAGTTCAATGCTTCGCCCGACTGCTAAACGGGCCCTATTTACTTACCGATCCACGTACCTGCTCACGGCCACCTGCGCTTCCCCCTTCTGCCCCCAGGGGGCCCCATGCGTTTCATATCACATCACTGGGGCCCCCTGGAGGGAAGAAGAGAAAGCTGAGGTGGCCATGAGCAGGAGCAGGGATTGGTAAGTAGGGCCTGTGGCAAGAGTATTTGTTGGGTGAACCCTAACAAATTCTACCATCATATATTGAAGTCTCTTTAGACCCCAGAGTATAATGATCGGAGGCCCAGGAGAGGTGAGCGAACAGAAAAACCAGTGGTACTCACCTCTCTGGCACGACTCCAGGCATTCTTCGGCCTCTGTAGTGACATCACAGAAGTCACATGGGTCAGGCTGGCATCGCAACGCATAATGACGCTTGCATAACCCTATATCTGTGACGTCATTGAAGTGGAATGCAGCATAGCCCAGGAGAGGTAAGTACCATTGGTTTTTATGTTTGACACCTCCCCTAAGTCACTGATCATTATACTCTGGGGTCTGAAAAGATCCCAGAGTATAATACTAGTTTGTTGGTGGTGTACCCAAAATTTTTGCAATATTTGCAGTGAACACTGTTGGGGCCACAGTGGGACATAATACTGTGTGACTTTATACTGTATGGAGACTGCTATGGGACATTATACTGTGTGCAGGGGCAGCTATGGGACATTATACTGTGTGGAGGGGCCGCTAAGGGACATTATACTGTGTGGCGGGGCTGCTATGGGACATTATACTGTATGGAGACTGCTATGGGACATTATACTGTGTGCAGGGGCCGCTATGGGACATTATACTGTGTGGAGGGGCCGCTAAGGGACATTATAGTGTGTGGCGGGGCCACTATGAGACATTATACTGTGAGGAGGGGCCACTATGGGACATTATATTGTGAGGAGGGGCCACTTTGGGACATTACAGTGTGTGTAAATGGGGTGTTATTCTTTGTGGGGGCCAGGAAAGGGGGTGCTATGCTGGAGAGCCGAGTCTTTGCTAGTTATGTCCCTGCCAGTATGGAATTCTATTACATCTGGCTGCAACCCACCCAGCAAGAGCAAGGCCTTTTCGAGGCCGTCCTGCAAACCGGACAGGAAGATATCATTGCCAGTGCCTGAGCAGTAGATCAGAGTTGTCCCCTTCAAGCTCTCTATGGCGTATGATCAAGCCACCAAGTGCCCGGACATATCTTGAAATCCTGACGTTCAGGACTCTCCTGGCTCTGTCAATAGCCAGGGGGGTCCTCTTGCCCCTCTCCGAAATTGATCTCAGAATCATCTCTGACAAGACAATAAGAGAACAAGAGAGAAAGTCTGACATTCTGGCCAGATCCTGCTTCATGAGAATTATTAGTTCTGCCAGCTTCACTTTCCCTAAATCATTCCCTCCAGCCTGTATTAACACTACGCAGGGGCCATAGCAGTGTCGATCGACATGCACCAATGAGGGCAAGATCTGGTGCCATCTGAGCCCATGTTCTCCTTTCCAAGTGATGTTGACATTGGTCAGGCTGAGGTTCAAGCTGCACGGGCGCACTGCAGTCCTCCTTTCAGCCCAGTATATGTATGAATGGCCCAAAATAAAAAAATACTAACTGGCCCTACACCTAAAGAGAAAAAGGGACAGAATATAACGGGGGGAGCAAACGAGAGAACTATGAAGTCAACAAATCAGGGAGAATATATGTCTTATAGCTATCAGAAGCCCACCGTCCTAGTCGCTTGCCAGCCCCCAGGACCGATATCACAGGTTGCCTCAGACCCCAGAGTATAATAACACAAGTCTACAAATTTTCAAAAGTTGTTTGGTTCAAAAATAAAATGAGCCATTTCTTAATGATTTTCATGTGCTGAATTCAAATATCACAAGGAAAAGTGTCAACTGGCTCTAGTTTCTATGATATCGAAGAATTCTCATTTTACTGTTATATAAATTGTATAGATTATAATATATAATTGTGACTTCTGCAATCGTATAGGTGCAAGTTTATTGTTCATAAAATTTTATATATAATATATATTCTGATGAAAATTAGCTGTATTTAAAATCAACTATAATTTACAGACATGTCTAAGCATTTTTACAAATTATAATTCTATTTAGGCTAATATGTTATCGGGTCCTCATTCATCGGCTACTCGGCTCTTTTTCACACGTCTCTTGCATTCAGGCATCAGATTGTCTCTGGTAAGTGTCCCGCAGTAGTCTGCAAGCATTGATGGGTTCCATTTACCCTGATAACTTTTTTCCATAGTCGCAATTTCCTGGTGAAATCGCTCACCAAGTTCATCGTTCACCGATCCACAGTTTGGTGCAAAGAAGTCTAGATGAGAGTGCAAGAAATGAATCTTTAAAGACATGTTACATCCCAGGTTTTTATATGCCTTGAGGAGATTTTCCACCAACTCTTCAGTTATCTGCCTTGGTGTTTCCAGGAAATTTGTTACTACTAAGCGGAAGGCTTCCCATGCAGTCTTTTCCTTGCCACGCAGCAAACGGTGAAACTCATCATCTTGAAGAAGCGCACGAATCTGAGGACCAATAAAAACTCCTTCCTTTATCTTTGCTTCACTCAACTTTTGAAACTTACATAGGAGATACTTGAATGCCTCTTCATTTTTATCAATTGCCATTACGAAGTTCTTCATAAGACCCAGCTTGATATACAGTGGAGGAAGCAGAATCTTTGTTGGTTCATTGAGCGCTGGATGAATAACATTTTAGTCCCTGGCTGCAGTGATTGTCGGAGTGGCCAGTCTCTTTTCTTGTAGTGATCTGATCTTGCACGACTGTCCCATTCACATAGGAAGCAGCAGTACTTTGTGTATCCACCCTGGAGCCCAAGCGCTGGCGCAACCACCTTCAAGTCACCACAGATGTTGATCATAGTTTATGCATCTCAAAAGCTGTTTCATGTTGTTATATGTTTCCTTCATGTGACCCACATAACCAATTGGAACTGATGGTAGTGCATTACTATAGTTTTATGGGCCATGTTAATGTTAACAATTCCAGGAGCCATGCTGCTCGCTTGCCATACACAATGTAGAGGTGGGTTTAGGTAGTGCAGTGGTGCACATCGTATGGCGGGTGAGCAGCATGGCACTGTTATTACCTGTATCCCCGCTGTGTCGGTACAGCTGATCTGCAGTCCCTAGAAACAATTACATTGGTAGGCCCTAGTCATCCCAGTCTGACACTGCAAAAACATCGGTTTTGGATCTACAAATACAAAGCCGAACATCGTGCAGTCCGATTAAGACGTCTCTGGCGAGCAGACCACCTGGGCATTGCGAACCAGCTCACCAATCCGTAGTGCGGCAAAAAAGGCCATAGAAAAAGCGGTCCAAAACAAATGTGGTTTGCCGACATTGACGCAGATGATAGGACAGCCAGGACCTGTCTAGCAGGAACAATGAAGCAGGGCATCTCTTGTAGCACCCTACCCATTCCTTCTGTCAGATCACAAAGTGCCTAGTTACATCCGGAAGACCAGCCAATTCCAGCATGAAGGTGGCGCCCGACAAGCTCTTGGGCACAACATTAGCAGACACCTGTTCTGTTTGCAGTTCCAACAAGAACTGCGATCAGAACAATGAAATGGCTTCTGACACCCAATTGTCTGGTATTTTCTGGAGAGGTGGAAACGATGATTCTCCAAAATTGGGAAAACCAGGTTGTGCCCCAATTTCTGTGCAGTGAGCACTGCCCTTCTGGCACTGCTTGATATACTCTATGCATAATACGACCTGACGCCTTGTAGTCATCCGGGGTGGGAAAATTCTAATATAAAAAGGAGGCTTTCCCGTGTCTTTGGTCCATGCAGTGCAACTCTAGAGCCGAGCCTGATGTATCCAAAGGCTAATGTGGTGAATCTGTTGTGTGCCTGAGGGCTGGAGAGGTGAGATTTACAGTCATAGGAGAGCCATGCATAGCCGAAGCAGCGGCAGCCATGTCACTCATACATTAACATAAAAATGGCCACATTGATGTAAAAATTTCCACTAACTGGATAATAAAGTTCTGCAAATTTCCTTCAGAGATGATACACTGCAACAACACCTGCAGCTGTGACAGCTGAACATGAGCAGGATGGGATCTTGGCCTCTGGATGTTAAGAGTGTTTATTCACTGACAGCAAGGAAGAGCTATAAGCACTAAGGGTAAAATATATCGAACCCCAACATCAAAGGTTGCAGAATGTAAATCTCACTAATTTCTAAATTTACTTTTTTACTAAACTAATTAAACTTTCCTGATGAACATTTCCTGACTAGCCTGGAATACTCACAATTTATTCCCAATATGTGCTGTGTATCCAGCAGTGGCAGAACAAAAGAGGAAAATCTCGGGGTAGGAGCCAGGTGGGTGTTGAAAAAGAAAAAAGTGAAGCAACTTTGTAAGTCATCTTCAATAAAAACTGAACATTTTGTCTGCCGTTCCTATGAAAAGCTGTGCGTTTCCATGGATACAGACAACAAACAAACCCTTTGTAGTCTGATCTTACAATTCATTCCATCTGCCTCCGCTTCTTGCTAATTTACAAAGAGTGGAAGGGTTAAACAGTGGCTACAGCAGAATAAGACTATGCAGGCTTGTTTGTAGTCTGTAACTACGGAAACACACAGGCAAGCACAGGAGCTGAAGACACAAGACAGCAGCAGGTTTACAGTTTTTAAAATATTCCAAACGTTGTTTCATTATAGTCACATTAGAGCAATAGAAAAAGATGGCTGCCATACTGCATACACCCTTTAAAGCTGCCACCTTAATTAAAGGGGTTTCCAGTTCTCTGTATGTGAAATTTAAGGCTGAGGCCACACGTGGCAGAAACGCAGCTTTTTTTGTTGCAGATTTTGCTGCGGTTTTTTGAACCAAAGCCAGGAGTGGATTGACCAGAAGGGAGAACTATAAGAACTTCCTATATATTTTCCATTCCTTTTGTAGCCAGTCTTGACTTTGCGGAAATGCAGCATTTTGTTTTGCAGATTTTGCTGCAGTTTTTTGAGCCAATGAGGGGCCTTAACCTAATGGGAAAGTGTTGCCAGGAAATGACCTGTGATTAATATAAAAAATGCAATTTAAACAATATTTTTCAAGAATTTTTGGTCATTTTGTTTTTAACTTTCCATGTTATTTATATTAAAAAAAAAAAAAAAAAAAAAAAAAACACACACAACTAAAAATTTAGCAATTTCAACTCTTGCCACCAAGCCCACAATAGTTTGTGACTTTCTGCTCTGCTCTCTGACCCATGCAGAGGTCATTTTGCAGAGAGGGAGAGTAGATAAGATATGACATCACTTATTGTGACTGGCGGACTCACAGCTACCATGTATATGTAGGTAAGCTGTAAGTGAGGTGACTGCTGCAAAGAAATCTCCTACAGAAAAAAGGAAGTCTCAGCATACTATTTGGCTTACTAACCAGAGTCACAACAGCAGACTGTTAGATATAACATGGAATATATTTAAAAACCTTACCAAAAATTCTTTAAAAATATGTTTAACATAAAACATAAATTTAAAAAAAAAATAGGTAACTGTACAGAGACGTATTATATTAAGGTGGGTATGGTTATTACAACTAAAATATGAGGACACCAGAACAGGTCACACTGATCTCACAATCCTGCTTTAATATCCCCAAAACCAGAGAAAATAAAAAAAATAATAAAACAAACATTTTTCACAAAGACAAAAGGATTAAATGATGATTCTGGTGATTTTTAAATGCTGCACATAGGGGGCGGTAAAGGGCATGGCACAGTAATAAAATCTGAGGCATTTAAGCCCCCTTAGATAAGTTCTTCTTATGGAATTAAGGTACTCATGGAAGAGAGGAGGCAGTATAAAGAACTGCGAGCAGGGTGGAACAATCCATACAAATCATTATAATGGCAGCCCACTAGACAAGGGGAGCTTTGCTGCAAGGGTGGAGGAGAATACAATTTAAATACCCCCCAAAATCTTGGAATGACAGTGGCATAATCCATCAATAGGTGCCCTGGGTATCTCGCCCCCACAGGAGTCACATTCACAACTCATGCAAAATATGACAATTTTTTTTTTTTTATTATTTATGTTTATTAAAGAGTTTTCAAACACAATATAAAAGAGGAAGAAATAAAAAAAAGGAAAAAAACAAAAAGCAATATCAACAATAGGCTCGGGGAGAACCCCGCCCACTGTTTTGAGACACAATATACTAACAAAGGGGCAGAGGCCCAGGTATATGGGATCATAAAAACGTCTGCAGAGAAATGTGGGACGGACAAAACAGACAAGGGGAACACACAGGGGGAACAACAATCAGGAAGACACATGTGGGGGAGGGGAGGCATCAGGGGAAGGGAAGAACAACCAGTAACCTCTTAAGAGGAAAGGGAGAAGAGAATAGTAAAGTAATTCTGGATAAGAAGAAGAAAGAGGAGAACTCGGTCGATTCTTGAAACACCACCCAAGGCTGCCAAAGAGCATCAAATTTGGATGAATCCACCAGGGCCTCCATTCTTATTAGGAGAAGCTCCTGTAGGAATTCAACCAGGGAGGGCGCAGTAGTTCTTCGCCAGTGCCTGGGAATGACGGTTATGGCAGCCATGAGAAAGTGTTGCAGGATATTCTTCTTTACCGCAGAAATCCTGCCAGGGATAACTGAAAGAAGGGCCAGTTGGGGAGTCGAACACAGCGCCCCGGAAGGGCCTAAGAACGTCACCCTCCCACCAGATGTGATATAGGGTACCTTTCTCAGTGCCACAGCGCCAACACCAGTCAGTCACAGCAGGATAGATTCTGTGGAGGAAGTCAGGACACCTGTACCATCGAGACAGACTCTTGAAATTCTTTTCTTGTGCACTGCAAGGCAACAGAAGATTATGGACAAACAGGAAAGACCTATCCCAGTCGGCAGGGGAAGACCCGCGCGAAGGTCTGACTCCCAGGGGCCTGGATACGAGGGGGACCCGGGAGTAACGTCTTGGAGAAGAATGCTCTAAAGAGTCGAGAGTGCACGCGGGGAAGAGTCAGCGTGGGGAAGGACGGACTCCAGGTCAGTCATAGTTGAGGAAAGGAGGGGAGTGGGACAAGGAGAATTTCCGCAAGAAGGTCATAAGTTGGCCACACTTCAGCCAGGACAAATGAAGGTCCGGATGAGAAGTGCGCAGCTGGGCCAACGGAAGAAGAGGTGGGTCCCCAGCGACCTGCCTAAGTCTTACATCATCACCGCTGCGCCAACAATCTGTCTACAGAACAAACTGGGGGGAAAAAAATGTATTATTATTTAAAGAAAAATCTTCACCCGCTCCCCCCCCCCCCCCATTCCTGGTGATAAATCCAAGAATCCAAGCAGGAATCTGATGTCCACCATTACTGGGTCATGCGACCAGGTGTCCAGGAATATTCAGCAAATATTTTGTATTTTTTGTTCCAATTCACAAAACAGTTCAATACATGAGAAATATTTAGATTGACCTGACGTCCGACTGTACAATTATTTCCAGCTCACAAGCGGGGCCTCAGAACAAGTCCTGCAGCTCTGACTCCAGGATCTCCGCAGCATCCTCCAGTATCTCACAGAATGACGGCCACTTAAATGCTCTGAGCTGGGGAATGAGATAGAAATGAAGGGTTAACTCTATATAATACAGTGTAGTGGCACATGTAAGGGACTCGTTACAGTGTATCTGGCTTTGTACTGTAACGAGCTGTGCACCAAGTCAACAGAACAAGGTCAGGGTAGTTGTGAATGTTCCCTCCTGAAGCAGTGGATAAGGTTGTGTTCACACATTACCTTACAGAACTTTGTTCGTTGTGATAAGCCGGCTTCCTGCAGCTGCCTCAGCATCATTATGGGCAAGGACAAGCCCATAATGATGGTGTCATGCTCCACCCACCCACGAGACAGAGGGCAGAATATATAGTGAACGTGAAGTGGCCTACCCCCCCCCACCCCATGCCATATGCAGATAGGTGGGGCGACACCTACCGACAGAAGTGCGCAGCAACGTCCAGCACCTGAGGAGGACAATCCCTCACCAAGGCATGAAATGCAACAACGTCCAAAGCAAAGGCCTAAAGATGGTGGAATATTATAAGACAGTTAATACAAAACCTGATGGGAGGTGTAGTCCTGTGTGCTAGGCTTCCTAACCCCACTCTCCCAGTAACCAGGGACAGAAAAGAGCCCATACATCTTTGTGTGTAGATATCCCTAGAAAATAAAAGGCCGCGTTTACCTGATGTTAGGTGAAGCAATGGCTCACAGCAGGTGAATGGTGGAGGTGGCCGCAAACCTGTCTGCATCCTGCTGGGAGCCATCAGTACATCTAACATCAGAGGACTGGGGTATGATGTATAAAGATGTCCTGAACATGTGTGAATACCGTTATATCAAACATCCTGAAATTCTGCCCAGAATAACAGTGTCTGTAGGAATGTAACCAAGTATTTCACAAAGGACAATTCTAAAAGAGAAGACATCAACCTGTATAATAAGATGATGTAACAAAAGGTATATAGAGGCTCAGTATTATAGTAGTTATATTCTTGTACATAGGAGTAGTATTATAGTAGTTATATTCTTGTACATAGGAGGTAGTATTATAGTAGTTATATTCTTGTACATAGGGAGCAGTATTATAGTAGTTATATTCTTGTACATAGGAGCTGTATTATAGTAGTTATATTCTTGTACATAGGAGCAGTATTATAGTAGTTATATTCTTGTACATAGATGTAGTATTATAGTAGTTATATTCTTGTACATAGGAGCAGTATTATAGTAGTTATATTCTTGTACATAGGAGCAGTATTATAGTAGTTATATTCTTGTACATAGGGGGCAGTATTATAGTAGTTATATTCTTGTACATAGGAGCAGTATTATAGTAGTTATATTCTTGTACATAGGAGCAGTATTATAGTATTTATATTCTTGTACATAGTAGTATTAGAGTAGTTATATTCTTGTACATAGGAGGTAGTATTATAGTAGTTATATTCTTGTACATAGGAGCAGTATTATAGTAGTTATATTCTTGTACATAGGAGCAGTATTATAGTAGTTATATTCTTGTACATAGGAGTAGTATTATAGTAGTTATATTCTTGTACATAGGAGCAGTATTATAGTAGTTATATTCTTGTACATAGGGGGCAGTATTATAGTAGTTATATTCTTGTACACAGGAGCAGTATTATAGTAGTTATATTCTTGTACATAGGAGTAGTATTATAGTAGTTATATTCTTGTACATAGGGGCAGTATTATAGTAGTTATATTCTTGTACATAGGAGTAGTATTATAGTAGTTATATTCTTGTACATAGGAGCAGTATTATAGTAGTTATATTCTTGTACATAGGAGCAGTATTATAGTAGTTATATTCTTGTACATAGGAGGTAGTATTATAGTAGTTATATTCTTGTACATAGGAGGCAGTATTATAGTAGTTATATTCTTGTACATAGGTGGCAGTATTATAGTAGTTATATTCTTGTACATAGGAGGTAGTATTATAGTAGTTATATTCTTGTACATAGGTAGTATTATAGTAGTTATATTCTTGTACATAGGAGCAGTATTATAGTAGTTATATTCTTGTACATAGGAGCAGTATTATAGTAGTTATATTCTTGTACATAGTAGAGTATTATAGTAGTTATATTCTTGTACATAGGGTAGTATTATAGTAGTTATATTCTTGTACATAGGAGCAGTATTATAGTAGTTATATTCTTGTACATAGGGGGCAGTATTATAGTAGTTATATTCTTGTACACAGGAGCAGTATTATAGTAGTTATATTCTTGTACATAGGAGCAGTATTATAGTAGTTATATTCTTGTACATAGGGGGCAGTATTATAGTAGTTATATTCTTGTACACAGGAGCAGTATTATAGTAGTTATATTCTTGTACATAGGAGCAGTATTATAGTAGTTATATTCTTGTACATAGGAGCGGTATTATAGTAGTTATATTCTGGTACATAGGAGGTAGTATTATAGTAGTTATATTCTTGTACATAGGAGCAGTATTATAGTAGTTATATTCTTGTACATAGGAGTAGTATTATAGTAGTTATATTCTTGTACATAGGAGGTAGTATTATAGTAGTTATATTCTTGTACATAGGAGCAGTATTATAGTAGTTATATTCTTGTACATAGGAGCAGTATTATAGTAGTTATATTCTTGTACATAGGAGGTAGTATTATAGTAGTTATATTCTTGTACATAGGAGCAGTATTATAGTAGTTATATTCTTGTACATAGGAGCAGTATTATAGTAGTTATATTCTTGTACATAGGAGCAGTATTATAGTAGTTATATTCTTGTACATAGGAGGTAGTATTATAGTAGTTATATTATTGTACATAGGAGCAGTATTATAGTAGTTATATTATTGTACATAGGAGGTAGTATTATAGTAGTTATATTCTTGTACATAGGGGGCAGTATTATAGTAGTTATATTCCTGTACATAGGAGGTAGTATTATAGTAGGTTATATTCTTGTACATAGGAGTAGTATTATAGTAGTTATATTCTTGTACATAGCAGGTAGTATTATAGTACTTATACAAATTGTTCTGGAATACCGTACTTTGTCAAAGTGACTCATAGTCTACTCTGTCGAAGGCCTTAGCCTGGTAAAGGGTTACAGCATATCTCCCACACCTGACATTGCTTTACATCTCTCAAACATCTCCCTTATGGAGAGAACTGCTTCAGCCAACAATACAAGGGCAAACAAATTAACCTAGGGAACAGAATTTTTGGCAGAATTTTCCTGTCAACATTCAAGAGGGCAATCGGCCTCCAGTTCTTGATGTCAGTAGGCTCTTTACCTTTAGACAGCAGAATTAGGGAGGACACTCATGGATGGAGGCATCAGGTGATTTCCTAGACAGACTTTCTACACATCCACAAGGATTGGAGCGAAGAGGTATCTAAATTTCTTGTAGAACTCAGCTGTAATACCATCTGGACCTGGTGCTTTCTTCAGATGTAACTTATTAATGACCTCTTTCACCTCCTCCACAGTTAATTCAAAGGAGAAAAGTCCAAAAGATTCTTATAAGGATCTGGAGTTGCCTCCAAGAATTGAGCCACCTTCTCTCTATCCAAAACCTTCTTCTGAAACAAGTCAGCATTGTAAGATCTCACCACCCTGGGATACCCTCCCGGGATTCCTGCAAAACACCCTGAGAGTCCGAGAGACCTGTGACCGATTTGTTTGGCACCCGCTCCTTGCAATTCTTAAAAGGATCAGGAGCCCCTGAGGACCCATAGGTCGATACGAGTATGTTGTTTTTTTTTCCTCTTTTTGTTTTACACCTCCCGCCACATTGCCCCAATTCCTGGACAAGGACAACCTCATTAAAGGGGTTATCCATAGGATAGGCCATCAATATTACATCTACAGGGGTCTGACAGCCAGTAACCCTGCAGAACAGCTTTTAAAGGACAGCACGGCTATAGGTAATGTTAACAATTCCAAGAGTCACGCTGCTCACTTGCCATACAGTGTGTAGCGATGGGTTTCGGTAGTGCAGTGGTGCACATCATATGGCAGTTGAACACACAGGGCCTGGCTCCAGGTTTGTGTGGGCCCTTGGGCAACAGAGCCCTAGTGGGCCCCTTTTGGAGTAACTCATGCACACTGCAGAAAAAAAACAATCGAAATAGACCTACTGGAGTGGAGAGTAATACAGTCCATGCCATACAAGTAGATACAAACTGTTCAGACATCGGAAAGTAAAGAGGATTTTGAGGCGAACATCTGCCCTGGATTCTTCTTTATTTTCTGCCCCTGGCTCACAGTGCGGGGTATCAGTATTCTGCTGCAGCTCTCACCGCTGATTAGGCCCAAATGAATTAATCTAACCAGTGGGAAGTCTCAAGCCACAGCCTCCAAATCAGCTGCAGAATCTGCGGTAAGCTCCAGCAGGACACTTTTTTTTTTTCAGCTTCCTCCTCCAATTAGTTTCAATAGGAGGCAGAATGAGGGAGGAATCTGCTGCAAAATCAGTGCCAGATTCCACCGTGTGAACAGGGCCTGATACTGTTATTAGTGCCACTCCACAGTGGCCCCCACACAGTATCACGTGCTCCACAGTGGCCCCCCCCACACAGTATCACGTGCTCCACAGTGGCCCCCACACAGTATCACGTGCTCCACAGTGGCCCCCACACAGTATCACGTGCTCCACAGTGGCCCCCACACAGTATTATATGCTCCCAAGAGCAACCCCCCTCCTAGAGCTGCTAGAAAAAAAATTCAACTGGTGTGCCCTAGACATCCCAGTCCGACACTGGCCATTGCTCACAGTGAGGTGTGGGGCCAGATACCCGGGGAGTGGGCTGTGGAAGAGTAAGGAGGTATAGCGGTCCACGCAGACAGTTTTACTTACATACGTGTGTGCTGCAATTAAAACGGTCTGCAAGGCCAAAGGCAAAGTGTGTGTAACAGTCAGCGCGTGCCAGCCGAGTGGCCCCCCACGAGCAGACACTGGCCCTGGGCAGAGGGACCTGATCCTTTAGTCCACTAGGATTCAGCTTCCTTATATAGTGGGATAAATCCTAGTTGGCTAAAAGAACAGATCCCTCTGAGCACTTCCTTATATAGAGTGGGCTAAATCCTAGTGGGTAGAGGGACCTTGCCTTTAGAATAGGTCACTGATAAAAGATCGCCAAGAGTCTGACGTCTGTGTCCCCAGTTGATCAGCTGCTTGAAGGAACCACATTGTTCACATGAGCTCTGCAGTTTCTTCAGTGTTTAGCAAGCACAGTGCCATGTCATACATTTCACTTGAATGGGGCTGAGCTGATATCAGGGTATGTGACGTCATATAGTCTGTAAAATAAAGATGATTTTTAAAAAACACAAAAAAATCCACCATTACACTTGTATGTACATTAAATGTCCTTTAGACTAACCCTGGTTGTATACAGCTGTGTAGCGGTTCACATGTCTTGTCGCGTCTCCTAACTCACAAGCAGGTTAGACATTTAGTTTGATTATGGGAGATCACTATCATTACATTATTCTACAGTCTGTATATTTCTATATGTACATGACCTCTACATAGTCCTATAGTCTATATATATTTATATACATTATGTGTACACTATCACTGCATAGCCCTACAGTCTGCAAATATCTTTGCATATGTTCACTACACCACATAATCTTACAGTCTGTATTCATCTTTACTACCACTACGTAATCCTACATTCTTATACAGTTCTGGTAAACATCTGATCTGCAGGGTCCTAACAGTCTAAGAGATCAGTGGGGGTCTAACTGTTTGAAGGGACCATGGTGCTTTTGCGAATGCCCTCACCTCTTCGCCATTTACATCGCACAGATCTGTTTTATAGTGAACATGCAATGTAATAATATCACACATCTGCTATAAAATAAATGGGGTGTGATGTGAATAAATACAGATACAGGGTGACGACAATCGTCTGCAGCTTCGACTCGACTGGCCCTTTCTTTGAGCGGTCCCTCAATGTTTTGGAAATGGGTGGAGGACATTGTCTTCATTAGAATGGGCCCCCCTGGGGTGCTGATGCAGTTAGGATTCTGCAACGACTTGAAGGTCTAGAGCAGGGGTCGGCAAGCCCCGAAACACTTGCCAAGAGTGGCACACGAGGCTTATTTCCCTGGCACGGCAGCCCGAGTCCTTGCCTAGCAGTTTCGATCGGACCAAACACGGCAGAAACGAAACTGCTATTATACTGCGGGGTCTCTTCAGACACCAGAGTATAATAAGCAGAGGCTAAGGTGAGGTGATGAAACACAAAAATAATGTTACTCACCTCTCCTTCGCTCTAGAGCAGCACCCTGCTGTCTTCGGGGCTTCTGGCTGACGTAAGAGACCGCTGACAGTGCCTCAGGGGTCACATCGGTGGCATTAGGCGGTCTTTTAGAATCTAAAACTCCTGGATCAAAATTAAAGATGCACCGTGATTGGTTGCTATGGGCAACAAGGTCTGCTTGTTTGTTAGTCAATGGGACTTATTTATCAAAATGGTCTATGTTCTATTTATTAACCCCTTAAGGACACAGCCAAGTATAGGCATTAAGACACCAGAGACTCATTTTTCCATCGCCACATTGCATCCCCTCTCAGCATCTGTCACCTGTATGTCTAGCAGCCCGCGATCTCTCACCAAGAGGTTCACTACCAAAGAGTAGCTTCTGAGATACTTCCTGCAGGGCAGCGGGAGAAGCATTTTTACACACTCTTGTGGCAAGACCCAGTGGCAAATGGGTTACAAAATCTGGTGTGTTCCTGGTATGCAGTGGTTATAGAATACAAATGTGGTTCAAGGAAGGACAATCAGTGAACCTGGGACAAGATCATGGATGCCCAGGGCTCACTGATGCCAGTCACAGTGGCCAGGTTTACACACAAGTCACATCCCCATCCACGGCTAGACAGACTTGTTTACTCTGCAGACACTCCGAGGCAGAGATGTAGCTAAAGGATTAGGACTCCAAGTCCAAAAGTTTAGCTTGGGGCCAGGCCGATGTTCTCTGCCTCCACGTTCCTGCAGGTCTGTAATGACTAACCGATAGATATTTTAGTTCTAGAAACACACTTCTTCCTTTCACTGACTGTTGTGGAGAAAAGGTCTAGCTTCATTCTCCAAGGACATATTTATCCTCAAAATACACGACCATCTACTCTTCACCTTCATAATAATACAATCATACCATGTCCACATACTTCTACCATACATTGCTCATTAATCATGGTATACACAGAAAGTGATGTGGGTGGGCATGGAAGACTGACCTGTCAATCCCTCACTTGATGGCCACCCCAAGAATCCCACCATCCCGCTACCTGCTGTTCAAGTCACTGCTCACCCGATCATGCCAGTGAGTCCGAGAGTCACTTATGTCAGTAGTGGCTCATCTAGATATGTGACTGAGCGAGCACTCTGACTGGCAGACACTGAAGGTCCATCAACATGGACCGAAATAAGTTCCCTACAAATCACACACAGATCTTGTAAATGCCATCAGGACAAGGCTTACCTATCACAGGTTTAGCTCAGCTACATAGTCCGACCATACAGGAGAGAAACTGGAAGAACTTTAGACCTTTCAGGCGTACAAGAGACATCGGACACAGTATGAGAGGTTTTACATTTTATTGCACTTAGGGTTTTTCCAAAAAAAAAAAAAAAAAAAAAAAAAAAAAACAAAGGAAAAATACTGACTTTCCTCTCCACGTGATGCGAGGTCCGGAGGCTCCTGCTTTACCTCAGGTAAGAACAACGTAAGAGGGAAAGAAAACTGCAGCAAAACACTGGTCCGTGAGTAATACGAGGCAGTGATTGAAGGCGGCGGCAGGGGGAGCACAGCAGCAGCCGACCCCCGAGAGACACGGCACTGATCTGAAGATTCACCCCAGTCTTTGAGATCTAGTGCAAAATCGTCTCTGCTCATGTGATCCAACGTCTAAGAAGTGAAGTGTCAGCTAAGAGGCTCAGTCATCACTGTCACTGCCCGACTCGCTCAGCTGCAGGTCGTTCCCTGGGAAACAAAGCAAGAAATTCATAGAAATCACAGACAACAGCAGCAGCGCCATAATGCAAATCACAGCAAAAACTGCAGACCAAGCCTGGAACCATCAGAGGTCTCGCACATACAGATCCCACTAGTGGTAGACTCTGTAACAGGCTAAAGGCCGATGGTCTCTACTGAGTGAAGGTGACTTAGTAAAATATGCAGCACCCTAGAGAGGAGCGAAGGTCTCCATACTATCAGACCACTAGGAAATATCAGCTTTGTAGACGAGAATTATACAGCCATATTGGTCACATGACAGCAGGTCATGTACAAATCATGTGACCACAGTCGCCACATTGCCCTGGTCTTACCTATAGGTTTTCCTGAAGTACACAGCACAGTAATAATAATCATCCACAATTAACCCCATAAAACATACAGGTGACAAATCACTGAGGTGCAGCATGTGCAGGAGCGCCCAGCCGTGGAGGAGTCGCCGTCTGCAGCAGCAGATAAGCCTTTGGTGTTGGGGCATTGGGTGTGGTTACTACTACTATGCGGGAGATAAATGCAGAACGGTGAAGGTTCACTATATGGCAGGGAATGACACCCAGCATCCACATAATGTCAGAGACGACACCTCAGACTGGAGCTTGGAACAAACCAAGCAAGTGCAGGAATCCTGTGACTATAGACCACCAGATGTCTGCTGTAAGGGGCAGTAAATACATACAAGGGCAATAGTGCAAGCACCAGGGGCCACTACTCCCCATCAATACAGTTACAAGCAAAATTATTCAACCCCCTTCCAAATTACATTTATTAGCAAAATCAACTTACATCGCAGAACGCAACAAATATAACAAGCGCAGTCTCTGAACACAATGCAAAGAGGTCACTTTTAGGCTCCGGTCAGATCACGTCTATTTTAGCAGTCACATTTAATAGATGAACAGACACAAGCGGATGGGAAACAGACAATAGCCAGAGCTCAATAACTGTATTTAAAAAAAAGTGGATCTGTTTCTATTTATTAGTTTTTGGGATGGATCAAAACAGATCTTTTTTTCCTTAAATCTGAATGGACTCTGAGGGTACGGTTACACCTGCTGCTTTTACGACACCAATGAAACTAATACTAATCAAAATTACAAGAAATGCATGCTTTCCGAAAACCATTTGTTATTATGAGTAATCACAGACGTGCAAGGCTGCATTCACATGATGCGTTTTTACAACTTATTGAAAAAAAGCTGAGTCTGGATATACATCACGTGTGCATCAGGTCATAACAGCAAGAGATGCTCTATTATGTACTAAAGATGCTGGTCATGGTAAGGGTGAATAATTCCGAGACAACAGGAGTCATTACAAGTGCTATTGTGTGTGGGATTTGGAGACATTAGTTGTTATATTTGGTGTGTTCAGATATTTACATTCCTGTTCTAAGGCTACGTTCACATCTGTGTTGGAGTCTCCGTGAGCGTCCAAAATCAACAGACAAAAAAGTGCTGCAAATCAGACTTCTTTATCTGCCATTTTCAGATACATATAATGGGGGCCGTTAATCTCCATATGTGACCGTTGTGGTAGCAGCCCTCCAACGGACCAGAACAAGGGAAAGGCCAACAATAGTGTGAACCTAACGTTAGACTGATTTTTTTTCTAAGCAATTTAAAGGGATGTTCCAGCAGAAGGCTTAAAATAATAAACAGCGCACACTTAACTGTCTGTCCGATTAGGGATCCATCATTGAGTCTCCGTTCAGGTCCCCTGTCTTTGGCTGACGCGCTTGTGCTGCATAGACAATCACTGACTGAGGGATGATTCTCTATTTTAAGAGAACATCACTGCTCCGCCACTGAGTGGATGACACAGGCCAAAGGTCAGGAAGATCAGGGACCCAAATGTGGGTTCTCCAATGAATCCAGAGCTGAACGGAATGGACAGGGAGAGTGTACAGTTTATTATTTTAAGCCTCCAGAAGGTTTAAGAAATTAACCGGAACACCCCTTTAAAGTCTGGAAATTTTCTAATAAACAGAAATTAAAAAGGGGGTGAATAATTTTCATTGCAACTTCTATATTACACTAAGAGGAAGTGCACTGGATCATGTGACCTCTTCAGGCACTCGTCCTATGGACCTGCATATTACAATTATGACCTCCATTAAAACAGTGGGTATTACATACTCAGGGTGCTCATCAGCTGCTTGCCGTCATCATGAGGCTTGCTATTCCCGCTCTCCATGCTGGACGAGGACTGCTGCAGCTGGGTGGCTGAGCGTGAAGATTTGTTCTCCTCATCCTCAGAATCGCTGGAGCTGTCGTCGCTGGAGGATGATGAACTCTTGGACTCTGATGAACTGTCCGAGCTACTCATCTGGTCGATAACACTGGCCTCCGCCATCAGCTCTGCACAAACAGATGGAAAATAACACGTGAGAAACGGTCGGGCTGCTGCGGCACCTGGGATCATACATGGCAGGTTAGAGGCACCAGGATCCTGTTTGGCAGAGTAAACCTACACAACATACTGAATAATTTCACAGAAACACTGCAGGCAGAAAGTTTGGGTTCGGCCTGGTTCCGATCACCAGATCATGTGATCAGAGACTGGGTCACTTTGCCCCCTCCTGATCTCACAGGTAATGTGCTATGGGGGCTGTCTTTACTATAGCTAGTCAGCCCCCATAGCACAGAGATCAGTAGAGGAGGCAGAAGGCGGAGCAACCAGGGTGGTCGGGTTTGGTCTTGATCATTTCACCTGGGAGTCGTAACCAGGCCGGAACCCCCAGGTCCATGATGAAGAATCCGCCAAGTAAATCGAAGTAAATTTAAATCCCATGACAACGCTTTTATCCCATTTAACAGATTTGCTGGAGCCTCTGCAGGGGCCCCATGGGGCCCTTTGATTTATGTGTAACTTGAATAAATTTATTAGACCATAAACTCGATAAAATTACTGTAACAAAATGTGGTATGCTATAAAATGTGAGGAGGTGCAGATGGGCAGCCCACAGGGAGCTGGTACCTCGCTCTATGTCGTCCATTGGTGACGTGGGGGAGAGTTTCTCCAGAGGGGGGGAGGTTTTGCCACTGGTAGGAGTCTTGCTGGTGTTTCTCATCTGTTGCTGCTGCTGCTCAATGCGGGACTGGATCTTGCTGCTTCCTTCAGCTCTGCAATAAAAGACGATTGATAAGACCTAGACAGAACCAGTAAAACCAGTGCAGCAGTACCGACAAACCATGTCATCATCTGATGCCGTACCTGGTCTTCTTCACACTGATGTTACTGCTCAGCTTCTCCAGCCGACACTCGCCCGTGTCATGGTTCACTAACAGGATACATTCCCGCAGGTATGGCCGCTTGGAGCCCTTAAATACTGTGACTGGAGCAGTGGATCCCTAAAAATGAGGGAAATAAGTCTCAACAATGTATACAGCGAAATATCATCTGCACAGGGTAAGTAGATATTCACACCCCGCAAGTGAACAGCAGTAAATGTGCACACAGGCTGCTGCAAAAAATCTATATTATCCTAATTTGTAACATTAACAAGCTTCAGATTATCCAGTCTCAATAAGAGAATAACCATGTTTATATATATATATATATATATATAAAAAAAAGGAATTACCCCCTAGCCCAACACTTTGTGCCAGCCTTGGCAGTGACAATTGCAATGACACTTTAGCAATAACATGTTTCACCGTGGAGGATTTTGCCGCGCTCTTCAGTATGAAATTGTTCCCCTTCGTCCACATTGATGGGTTTAGAGCATGAATTGCCCCTTTAACTCCTTCTAACCACCACAGCTAATTTTGAATTTCCATTTTTTACTACCAGCCTTCCAGTAGCCATAACTTTTCTATATTTCCATTCACTGAGTTGTAGGAGGGCTTATTTTTTGCAGGACAAACTGTACTTCATTATGGTACCACGTAATATTTTGTACAATGTACCAAGCAGCTGAAAAAAAAAAACTCAGAAACTAGGGCTGATTTGAAACTTTATATTTTTTTTTTTTTAAAAAAACATTTTTTTAATTTTTAAGAGGACTTGAACCCTAGAGGGTCTGATAACCAGTAAAATAAACTGCAATACTAATATGCTGCAGTATATTGAGAAATCCATGTCTCAGCTGCTCCAGAACCTTCATTCATCAACTTCAGATGTGGTCCTGATACTTAACCAATGATAGGCGGATATTCTCCCCAGGATTGTAGAATTTGTGATTCCATCACTTAAGACAAGTCGCCCAGGTCTACAGACCAACACTGCCATTTCAGACTGGAAAGCAGTATTAGCTTTACGTCAAATGTTCCAGCTTTGACTCATCAGGCCACAGAATCTTATACCAAAACTATCAGGGGTGATCTATATGGTTTTCAGCTACAGTAAGCAAAACATTTGTGTTCTTTTTGGTCAGCCGTGGTGTGCGCCATATTTGCATGGAGTCTATCTTATTAGGGTGGGTTCACATTTGGGCCGGCACTATGTCCGCCGCGAACCCGACCTAAATGTCGGAAAACTGGATAGGGAAAAGTTTGCGACGCTTTGCTTAAAAACCCCATTCACTTCTATGGGTTTTTAAAGCAATGCGCTGGTGTGCGCTTACACCCTCTGTGCCGCGAAGCCATTTTTTTTCGTCGGAAACAAAGTCGGACATGCAGGACTCTGTGTCCAACGAAAAAAACTGCTCCTATGTACAAGAATATAACTACTATAATACTGCCCCCTATGTACAAGAATATAACTACTATAATACTACCTCCTATGTACAAGAATATAACTACAATAATACTGCTCCTATGTACAAGAATATAACTACTATAATACTGCTCCTATGTACAAGAATATAACTACTATAATACTGCTCCTATGTACAAGAATATAACTACTATAATACTGCCCCCTATGTACAAGAATATAACTACTATAATACTGCTCCTATGTACAAGAATATAACTACTATAATACTGCTCCTATGTACAAGAATATAACTACTATAATACTGCCCCTATGTACAAGAATATAACTACTATAATACTGCTCCTATGTACAAGAATATAACTACTATAATACTACCTCCTATGTACAAGAATATAACTACTATAATACTGCTCCTATGTACAAGAATATAACTACTATAATACTACTCCTATGTACAAGAATATAACTACTATAATACTACTCCCTATGTACAAGAATATAACTACTATAATACTACTCCTATGTACAAGAATATAACTACTATAATACTGCTCCTATGTACAAGAATATAACTACTATAATACTACCTCCTATGTACAAGAATATAACTACTATAATACTGCCCCTATGTACAAGAATATAACTACTATAATACTACTCCTATGTACAAGAATATAACTACTATAATACTGCTCCTATGTACAAGAATATAACTACTATAATACTGCTCCTATGTACAAGAATATAACTACTATAATACTACCTCCTATGTACAAGTATATAACTACTATAATACTACTCCTATGTACAAGAATATAACTACTATAATACTGCCCCCTATGTACAAGAATATAACTACTATAATACTACTCCTATGTACAAGAATATAACTACTATAATACTGCCCCCTATGTACAAGAATATAACTACTATAATACTACCTCCTATGTACAAGAATATAACTACTATAATACTGCTCCTATGTACAAGAATATAACTACTATAATACTGCACCTATGTACAAGAATATAACTACTATAATACTACCCCTATGTACAAGAATATAACTACTATAATACTACCTCCTATGTACAAGAATATAACTACTATAATACTACCCCCTATGTACAAGAATATAACTACTATAATACTGCTCCTATGTACAAGAATATAACTACTATAATACTGCTCCTATGTACAAGAATATAACTACTATAATACTACTCCTATGTACAAGAATATAACTACTATAATACTACTCCTATGTACAAGAATATAACTACTATAATACTACCCCCTATGTACAAGAATATAACTACTATAATACTGCTCCTATGTACAAGAATATAACTACTATAATACTGCTCCTATGTACAAGAATATAACTACTATAATACTGCTCCTATGTACAAGAATATAACTACTATAATACTGCTCCTATGTACAAGAATATAACTACTATAATACTACTCCTATGTACAAGAATATAACTACTATAATACTGCTCCTATGTACAAGAATATAACTACTATAATACTGCCCCCTATGTACAAGAATATAACTACTATAATACTGCTCCTATGTACAAGAATATAACTACTATAATACTACTCCTATGTACAAGAATATAACTACTATAATACTGCCTCCTATGTACAAGAATATAACTACTATAATACTGCTCCTATGTACAAGAATATAACTACTATAATACTACCTCCTATGTACAAGAATATAACTACTATAATACTGCTCCTATGTACAAGAATATAACTAATATAATACTACCTCCTATGTACAAGAATATAACTACTATAATACTGCTCCTATGTACAAGAATATAACTACTATAATACTACCTCCTATGTACAAGAATATAACTACTATAATACTGCTCCTATGTACAAGAATATAACTACTATAATACTACCTCCTATGTACAAGAATATAACTACTATAATACTACTCCTATGTACAAGAATATAACTACTATAATACTGCTCCTATGTACAAGAATATAACTACTATAATACTGCCCCCTATGTACAAGAATATAACTACTATAATACTGCTCCTATGTACAAGAATATAACTACTATAATACTACTCCTATGTACAAGAATATAACTACTATAATACTACCTCCTATGTACAAGAATATAACTACTATAATACTGCTCCTATGTACAAGAATATAACTACTATAATACTACCTCCTATGTACAAGAATATAACTACTATAATACTGCTCCTATGTACAAGAATATAACTAATATAATACTACCTCCTATGTACAAGAATATAACTACTATAATACTGCTCCTATGTACAAGAATATAACTACTATAATACTACCTCCTATGTACAAGAATATAACTACTATAATACTGCTCCTATGTACAAGAATATAACTACTATAATACTGCCCCCTATGTACAAGAATATAACTACTATAATACTGCTCCTATGTACAAGAATATAACTACTATAATACTGCCCCCTATGTACAAGAATATAACTACTATAATACTACTCCTATGTACAAGAATATAACTACTATAATACTGCTCCTATGTACAAGAATATAACTACTATAATACTGCTCCTATGTACAAGAATATAACTACTATAATACTGCTCCTATGTACAAGAATATAACTACTATAATACTGCTCCTATGTACAAGAATATAACTACTATAATACTGCCTCCTATGTACAAGAATATAACTACTATAATACTACCTCCTATGTACAAGAATATAACTACTATAATACTACCTCCTATGTACAAGAATATAACTACTATAATACTGCTCCTATGTACAAGAATATAACTACTATAATACTACCTCCTATGTACAAGAATATAACTACTATAATACTACTCCTATGTACAAGAATATAACTACTATAATACTGCCCCCTATGTACAAGAATATAACTACTATAATACTACTCCTATGTACAAGAATATAACTACTATAATACTGCTCCTATGTACAAGAATATAACTACTATAATACTACTCCTATGTACAAGAATATAACTACTATAATACTGCTCCTATGTACAAGAATATAACTACTATAATACTGCCCCCTATGTACAAGAATATAACTACTATAATACTGCTCCTATGTACAAGAATATAACTACTATAATACTACTCCTATGTACAAGAATATAACTACTATAATACTACCTCCTATGTACAAGAATATAACTACTATAATACTGCTCCTATGTACAAGAATATAACTACTATAATACTACCTCCTATGTACAAGAATATAACTACTATAATACTGCTCCTATGTACAAGAATATAACTACTATAATACTACCTCCTATGTACAAGAATATAACTACTATAATACTGCTCCTATGTACAAGAATATAACTACTATAATACTACCTCCTATGTACAAGAATATAACTACTATAATACTACTCCTATGTACAAGAATATAACTACTATAATACTGCCCCCTATGTACAAGAATATAACTACTATAATACTGCTCCTATGTACAAGAATATAACTACTATAATACTGCCCCCTATGTACAAGAATATAACTACTATAATACTGCTCCTATGTACAAGAATATAACTACTATAATACTGCTCCTATGTACAAGAATATAACTACTATAATACTACTCCTATGTACAAGAATATAACTACTATAATACTGCTCCTATGTACAAGAATATAACTACTATAATACTACCTCCTATGTACAAGAATATAACTACTATAATACTACCTCCTATGTACAAGAATATAACTACTATAATACTACCTCCTATGTACAAGAATATAACTACTATAATACTACTCCTATGTACAAGAATATAACTACTATAATACTGCTCCTATGTACAAGAATATAACTACTATAATACTGCCCCCTATGTACAAGAATATAACTACTATAATACTACTCCTATGTACAAGAATATAACTACTATAATACTGCTCCTATGTACAAGAATATAACTACTATAATACTACTCCTATGTACAAGAATATAACTACTATAATACTACTCCTATGTACAAGAATATAACTACTATAATACTGCCTCCTATGTACAAGAATATAACTACTATAATACTACCTCCTATGTACAAGAATATAACTACTATAATACTGCCTCCTATGTACAAGAATATAACTACTATAATACTACCTCCTATGTACAAGAATATAACTACTATAATACTGCTCCTATGTACAAGAATATAACTACTATAATACTACCTCCTATGTACAAGAATATAACTACTATAATACTACTCCTATGTACAAGAATATAACTACTATAATACTGCCTCCTATGTACAAGAATATAACTACTATAATACTACTCCTATGTACAAGAATATAACTACTATAATACTACCTCCTATGTACAAGAATATAACTACTATAATACTGCCCCTATGTACAAGAATATAACTACTATAATACTACCTCCTATGTACAAGAATATAACTACTATAATACTGCCTCCTATGTACAAGAATATAACTACTATAATACTGCTCCTATGTACAAGAATATAACTACTATAATACTGCTCCTATGTACAAGAATATAACTACTATAATACTGCTCCTATGTACAAGAATATAACTACTATAATACTGCTCCTATGTACAAGAATATAACTACTATAATACTGCTCCTATGTACAAGAATATAACTACTATAATACTACTCCTATGTACAAGAATATAACTACTATAATACTACCTCCTATGTACAAGAATATAACTACTATAATACTGCTCCTATGTACAAGAATATAACTACTATAATACTGCCCCCTATGTACGTACAAGAATATAACTACTATAATACTACTCCTATGTACAAGAATATAACTACTATAATACTGCTCCTATGTACAAGAATATAACTACTATAATACTACCTCCTATGTACAAGAATATAACTACTATAATACTGCTCCTATGTACAAGAATATAACTACTATAATACTGCTCCTATGTACAAGAATATAACTACTATAATACTGCTCCTATGTACAAGAATATAACTACTATAATACTGCTCCTATGTACAAGAATATAACTACTATAATACTGCTCCTATGTACAAGAATATAACTACTATAATACTACTCCTATGTACAAGAATATAACTACTATAATACTGCTCCTATGTACAAGAATATAACTACTATAATACTGCTCCTATGTACAAGAATATAACTACTATAATACTACCTCCTATGTACAAGAATATAACTACTATAATACTGCTCCTATGTACAAGAATATAACTACTATAATACTGCTCCTATGTACAAGAATATAACTACTATAATACTGCCCCCTATGTACAAGAATATAACTACTATAATACTGCTCCTATGTACAAGAATATAACTACTATAATACTACTCCTATGTACAAGAATATAACTACTATAATACTGCTCCTATGTACAAGAATATAACTACTATAATACTACCTCCTATGTACAAGAATATAACTACTATAATACTGCTCCTATGTACAAGAATATAACTACTATAATACTGCTCCTATGTACAAGAATATAACTACTATAATACTACTCCTATGTACAAGAATATAACTACTATAATACTGCTCCTATGTACAAGAATATAACTACTATAATACTGCTCCTATGTACAAGAATATAACTACTATAATACTGCTCCTATGTACAAGAATATAACTACTATAATACTGCTCCTATGTACAAGAATATAACTACTATAATACTGCTCCTATGTACAAGAATATAACTACTATAATACTGCTCCTATGTACAAGAATATAACTACTATAATACTGCTCCTATGTACAAGAATATAACTACTATAATACTACCTCCTATGTACAAGAATATAACTACTATAATACTGCTCCTATGTACAAGAATATAACTACTATAATACTGCTCCTATGTACAAGAATATAACTACTATAATACTACCTCCTATGTACAAGAATATAACTACTATAATACTACCTCCTATGTACAAGAATATAACTACTATATTACTGCTCCTATGTACAAGAATATAACTACTATAATACTGCTCCTATGTACAAGAATATAACTACTATAATACTGCTCCTATGTACAAGAATATAACTACTATAATACTGCTCCTATGTACAAGAATATAACTACTATAATACTGCTCCTATGTACAAGAATATAACTACTATAATACTACCTCCTATGTACAAGAATATAACTACTATAATACTACTCCTATGTACAAGAATATAACTACTATAATACTGCTCCTATGTACAAGAATATAACTACTATAATACTGCTCCTATGTACAAGAATATAACTACTATAATACTGCCCCTATGTACAAGAATATAACTACTATAATACTACTCCTATGTACAAGAATATAACTACTATAATACTACCTCCTATGTACAAGAATATAACTACTATAATACTGCTCCTATGTACAAGAATATAACTACTATAATACTACTCCTATGTACAAGAATATAACTACTATAATACTACTCCTATGTACAAGAATATAACTACTATAATACTACCTCCTATGTACAAGAATATAACTACTATAATACTGCTCCTATGTACAAGAATATAACTACTATAATACTGCTCCTATGTACAAGAATATAACTACTATAATACTGCTCCTATGTACAAGAATATAACTACTATAATACTGCTCCTATGTACAAGAATATAACTACTATAATACTACCTCCTATGTACAAGAATATAACTACTATAATACTGCCCCCTATGTACAAGAATATAACTACTATAATACTGCCCCTATGTACAAGAATATAACTACTATAATACTACCTCCTATGTACAAGAATATAACTACTATAATACTACCTCCTATGTACAAGAATATAACTACTATAATACTACTCCTATGTACAAGAATATAACTACTATAATACTGCTCCTATGTACAAGAATATAACTACTATAATACTGCTCCTATGTACAAGAATATAACTACTATAATACTACCTCCTATGTACAAGAATATAACTACTATAATACTGCCCCCTATGTACAAGAATATAACTACTATAATACTGCCCCTATGTACAAGAATATAACTACTATAATACTACCTCCTATGTACAAGAATATAACTACTATAATACTACCTCCTATGTACAAGAATATAACTACTATAATACTACTCCTATGTACAAGAATATAACTACTATAATACTACCTCCTATGTACAAGAATATAACTACTATAATACTGCTCCTATGTACAAGAATATAACTACTATAATACTGCCCCTATGTACAAGAATATAACTACTATAATACTGCTCCTATGTACAAGAATATAACTACTATAATACTGCTCCTATGTACAAGAATATAACTACTATAATACTGCTCCTATGTACAAGAATATAACTACTATAATACTGCTCCTATGTACAAGAATATAACTACTATAATACTACCCCTATGTACAAGAATATAACTACTATAATACTGCCCCCTATGTACAAGAATATAACTACTATAATACTACCTCCTATGTACAAGAATATAACTACTATAATACTGCCCCTATGTACAAGAATATAACTACTATAATACTGCTCCTATGTTCACTTACCTCTAGATTTGGGAGCGTTATGGTCACTTGCTCCCCTTTCCCTACCTCCAGGTCTCCCTCACAGGACGTATCGATGGATGCCGGCTTAAAATCATCTATTTAGGAGAGAAGAATAAAACTTTAATCTGGTGATGAAGACGATGGGGATGGAATTTCACTGGCCAGTAGTATGACATGGGTAGCAGCCCCCCGGATTACAGGACATGCCTCCCCCTCCCCTCCATGAGTCGCTCTCTTCCTGCCAGTAATCACACTTTGCTGATATCAGGGCTCAGGTTCTTTTCATAAGGGATTTGTCGGCTCCTGACGTCAGCAGCTGCAGTACTGGTGGCCGCTGGCCAATGTGCACAATGATCACTGGGTAAACACCACACTGCCATACCAGTGAGGGAGATGGTGGGACATGCACCCCAGGCACAGACCCCGCTCTACGACCTGTATGACTATAGTAGGAACCAGAACATCTCAATGAAGTCTCACTCCAGAAGCATTAAAGGGGTATACCCGTACTGTCATAAGACCAGGGTCAAGAACCTTTGGCACTCCAGCTGTTGTAAAACTACAACTCCCAGCATGCTTGTTTAACTTCTGTGTAAGTTTTGAGAACATCCAAACAAGTGTGCATGTTAAGAGTAGTAGTTTGACAACAGCAGGAGTGCTGAAGAGACCCGATCCTGGTACAGAAGGGGCCACAGTATGAATTGAGCATCGCAGTCCCTTCATTGTGTCTGCACAATGGGGAGCCCCCTGCCTATCAGGCGGTGGATGGTACTGCAGCGTGCTCCCATCATGCACTGCTCCCCAGACTAGAAATAGATCAGGTAATTATTTATTCTGACCTTCTCTGGGTTTTCAAGATCTCCATATCCTTTTTTTTTTTTTTTTTTTAAATCTAGAATTATCTTAAACTAGCCCTTTACCTACTGCTGAGAGTGCGTTACACTGTATTAGTGCAAGTCAATTGGTGGGGGGGGGGGATAAACATCAAGCCAGGAAGGAGATCTGTGCTGCAACTATATGATGTGTATATATATATATGTAATAGTTCACAGACACACTGTACCAACCCCTCAGCTGCGCAGTCTGAGCTCAGAAGGGACACGTGTGCTGCTGATGTATCTTGGGGACATCGTACCAGCAAATATATGAAATGTCAGCTCACATACACTGTACCAACCCCTCAGCTGTGAGCAGTCTCAGGTCAGGCGCAGCGCTCTGAGCTATTTTGGGGGCTGTCAGTGACTGATTTAGTAGCAGACAGTGACAGCAGCTGCTTCCTGGCTGCGGTGTCAGGTCATGGCGCCGTCACGCTCAGGTTTGGGGGGGTGGGGGGGACTGGTACTGTTTTTGATGGCCATAACCGCAGCGTCCAGATGTTTACTGGAGGTGAAGGGAAGACAACGTCCTCTGACCCTAACGCCTGAAGAAACTTAAAGGGCTGGTGTCCAGTCTCCAAAAATAATGTAAGCCCTGCAATTGTTTTATGGAGTCACCTTCCTATCTCTCCACGTTGTCAGATGAGGTTCAATGACATAACACAATGTGACATCATCACAGACGTCACTGCACCCGACCTCAGACCCCGGAGCAGAGGCAGATGGCCAAACTATAGAGTTTGTCACATTTTAACTCTTTGAAGTCCACTTCAGTTTAGAATAAGTTAGTGTCCCCCTAAAAATGACAAAATTCCCCTCCCCGACACAGACCGTGACAACTATTAGACTGCCCCTCCCCCACAGCTGGTACAAGATGTCACCATCCTCCCCTTCCTCACATCGGATAGTGTGGAATCCGCACCGCGGCTGCTTCTCGAAACTTTCTCCCAGCTTCAGCACTCGCTCCTTGGTGTCAAACAGGGAACATGCGGAACCATTCATCCCTGCGGCCAACCAGCGCCGCCAGCTCCGACCATCTGCCCTCAGCCAGCCGGCTACACTGCACGCCAGCCACCGGAGGGCGGGGCCTAAGACCACAGCGGACAGTCATTGGTCCCTCAGGAGAGTAGGACACTCTGATTCGCTATCATTGCATGACGTCACGCAGTTACCCCACCTCTCTGTCGTTAGCCCACCTCTCTGTCGTTCTATGGAGAATACACTCGGTACACCTCGCGCTATATTTCTGTCTGCAGCATAGCCGTCATTTTTCCGACTATCTTCTACTCAGCACTATTGCTTGGCACTCCAACAAAATGGAGTCTGTCTGTGTAGAAAGAGAAAAACTACGGCTCCTCTAGGGTTCCAGTGCCGCTGACTGGCTACAGCACCCAGCGGTGACGAAGTAGTTTCATCTCCCAGGATGCAGCGCGGCTGAGGCCTGGCAGAAATAAAAGCCCTGGGTAGAGTTGTGTCTGGTTGCTAGGCGACGTGGAGGCTTCTGGGTGGCTTGTCATTTAAAGAGCCGGTGTCTGATCCCCGTTGGGAGGATAGACTGTACCGTGAGTCTTGTGCCCGGAGGTTAGGGGCAGCAGTCAGGACCCTGAAGGTTTTTTATGGGGGTGATTCGGACATGGTTATATTAGAATGTAAAGGTCTGTTCACATGATGGAGTTTTGGTGCAGATTTTGTGTTGTATTCCACACTGAGAACCATGTACAATTGATTTCAGTGGGAAACTGCTGTGTAAGTGACGTGCTGTGTACTGAAGGTGATGGTGCATGAAGATGGCAGGGCTGGGGGCTGACTCAGGTCTGCTAATGTGAACGTAGCCAAAAAAACGGTGACCGGGTGACTCTAACAGCGCAGCCGCCCCTCTGATAGACATGGTGGTCACCATTCTGTACATCTGTTTGCTATCAATGAGCCCAATACTCTTCAAGTCTGAAGGTTTGTTACAATGTATTGTTGCAGGTAATCCAGAGAAACCATTCAGATGGGATAGAAATGTAACAAACTGTCAGCTGTGGGATAAATTTGGGTTTTTCATCTTTTGGATGTAAACAGGGATGTTCTTTATTCCCTGGCGAGATGGTGGGAGACATTCCTTGTGAATTAGGTGCGTCTTACAATGGGCCGAGCACCTCGGATGAATCTATACCAGCTCATAACTCGTATAGTTCTCTGCCATCATTTATGCCACAAAAGTAGGATATATGTTAGTGAATGTTCTGTGTCCATAAGTGACGGCAGTGTAAAAGGGGCACTGTGACAAAAAAAATCCTAAGTGCCTTTTAAAAGTTGTGGTGTAGGGATTTGGTGTATTTGTCCCAAGGTCTGAAAGGCCTGATGTGGAGTCTAATGCCGAGCTGGTGGCTTGTAACATAGTGGTGGCTGGTAGTACAGGGGAATCTCATTTACGTGGTGTCTGATAGTGAGGTGCTGTGGGGTTGGTGATCTGACTCTCTTCTCACTTTATTTGCACTTTTCTGCAGGACCATGAGTGTGAGCACGGCACACAGTGTTGACCACCGGATCCTGGAACTGGCATCTAAGCTGGCAGAAAGCAGCAATGGGTCAGACCCAGTCCTGCTGTTGAACCTGCGAGGTAAGCTGTAAGCACCAGGACCCCACCATTAGACTCCTTTACTAGCCTTACAAAGGTCTCGCAATCATTGTCCTTATCCAGATATACTGAAAAGTGCAGCACCTGGTGGTAAAGAACTGCAGAAGCTCAAGGAGGATGCCTATAGTTATGGCCTCGTCCAGTATTGTGTCCTGGTTCTGAAGCACGATTACAGCCGGGTTGAAGGAGGTTGGATGACGGGTGTTGCTCTGGCTGATATCCTCAGGTGATGGCGTGCAGGATTGACCTGCATTACATGTTTTATCAAAAAAAGTCTGTGTAAACCCAACCTTATGCTTCTCCCTTCTGATAAATCCATTCCTGGCTTTGGCTAAAAAAAAGCAGCAACATCTGCAACAGTTTTCTGCTGATTGGTTTTATAATAGATCATTATAGGGACAGATCTGTTTTTCTGACAGAGCTTCAAATGTTATAGTGCTGTGGTCGACAACCACAAGTTGGTTGAACATTGTGGCCTCTCCATTGTTTACACTGTTCTGTATATCTGCACTCTGTTCTTATTTTTTAAACAATATTTAAAATTTATAGACAATTCAAAGTTCTACATTTTTGCAAATATAAATAAAAACCTGTTGCAGAGCTTTAAAGGTTTCCTCTAACCATCTTAGTGTTGACAGACTTTTGTCTTGATTAGTTGCCAGTGAATGCGACCATGAATTCAGGAACTTTCTTTGGTCTGGAACTTGTCAGAAACCCACTTATGATATATAGCATATTGTGGCTGGATTATCATCAAACCATTCCTGCGCACAGTAGTATGCCCCATAGTGGCCCCAGCACAGTAGTATGCCTCATTGTGGACCACCCATGAACAATTATACTTTGGGGTATAATGATAGCAGTGTTTGTGGGGTTTGCAGTAGCAGCTGCCACAGGGCTCTGGGCCTCTTAATGTCCCGGGCCCTGTGGCAGCTGCTTGTCCCCTTTTCTCCCCCCGGGTGGCCCCCTCCTATAACCCCCCACATGTCCTTTTTTTGTTGCGGTTTTTTCCCCCCACATGGAGGGTCCCCTCCTGATAACCAGCCATGCTGTCCTTATTGTGGTCGGGTTATCTTCTCATACATGTAGTGTCCCCTCCTGATAACCAGCCATGATGTCCTTATTGTGGTCGGGTTATCTTCTCATACATGTAGTGTCCCCTCCTGATAACCAGCCATGATGTCCTATTGTGGTCGGGTGTTTTTCTCATGTAGTGTCCTCCTGATACCAGCCTGATGTGTCCTTATTGTGGTGTAGTGTCCGCCTCCTGATAACCAGCCATGATGTCCTTATTGTGGTCGGGTTATCTTCTCATACATGTAGTGTCCCCTCCTGATAACCAGCCATGATGTCCTTATTGTGGGGGGGTTTTCTTTTCATATATGTAGTGTCCTCCTGATAACCAGCCATGATGTCCTTATTGTGGTCGGGTTATCTTCTCGCCCCCTTTGGGGGGGGTTCTCCTTTTCTTTGTGGTGCCCTCCTGATAACCAGCCATGATGTCCTTATTGTGGTCGGGTTATCTTCTCATACATGTAGTGTCCTCCTGATAACCAGCCATGATGTTTGGTGGGGGGGTTTTTTGGGGGGCCCGGCCGGCGGTGGTCCTTTTTGTGGGGGGGTTTTCTTCTCTTACATGTAGTGTCCCCTCCTGATAACCAGCCATGATGTCCTTATTGTGGTCGGGTTATCTTCTCATACATGTAGTGTCCTCCTGATAACCAGCCATGATGTCCTTATTGTGGTCGGGTTATCTTCTCATACATGTAGTGTCCTCCTGATAACCAGCCATGATGTCCTTATTGTGGTCAGGTTATCTTCTCATACATGGTTGGGGGGGGGTTTTTTTGTTTTGTGTCCTCCTGTTAACCAGCCCTGATGTCCTTATTGTGGTCGGGTTATCTTCTCATACATGTAGTGTCCTCCTGATAACCAGCCATGGTGTCCTTATTGTGGTCGGGTTATCTTCTCATACATGTAGTGTCCTCCTGATAACCAGCCATGATGTCCTTTTTGTGGTTGGGTTATCTTCTCATACATGTGTGTCCTCCTGATAACCAGCCATGGTGTCCTTATTGTGTGTCCTCCTGGGCCCCGGGGTTTTCTCCTCTCATGTGTGTCCTCCTGATAACCAGCCATGATGTCCTTATTGTGGTCAGGTTATATTCTCATACATGTAGTGTCCCCTCCTGATAACCAGCCATGTGTCCTTATTTTTTTTGGGGGGGTTTTCTTCTCCCCCATGTAGTGTCCTCCTGATAACCAGCCATGATGCCCTTCTTGTGGTCAGGTTATGTTCTCATACATGTAGACCCCCCTCCCGTTTTTTGGGGGGGTTTCTTCTCTCTGTGTGCCTCCTGATACCAGCCATGTGCCTTAATGTGGTCGGTTAACTTCTCTAATTGCCTATGTCAAGTTTACCTTCTGAATTCTTAATTTATGTTTGCAGAAATGTGTAACTTTTAATTGCTACAAATTTACATATGGTTTTATGTTCCTGGGAAAACTTCACACGTTGTAGAAAAGCTTTTTTTTTTTTTTTTTTTGCTGTAAGAGTGGATTCAATGGGACTGCGAAATATAAATCAGACTGAGGCTTGGTTTATATGGTTCTTTTTAGCAGAAGAGCTGTGTACATTCCTAGCACATTACTATGCATTTCACATGTATGCTGACAAGCTGTAAACCAAAGGTTTTCGATGGAATATCCATGAGCATACACGTGACATGCATAGTAACAGGTGCTGCTCATTACTGCAATTCTTCAGCAAACAGCACTGTGTAACCCAAGCTTATGCTTCTCCCTTCTGATAAAATCCATTCCTGGCTTTGGCTCAAAGCAGCAACATCTGCAACAAAAAACAGCAGCTTTTCTGCAACATGTAGCCTAAACCCTAAGGCTGGGGCGACACACTGAGGAAATCCATTTTTGGCTGTTCTAGAATTCCTTCCCTGGATTGCTCGGTGGCAGATTAAGCCATGCTTCTGTTAGGCCTTATTCATACCACAGTGCAGTTTTTGATGGATATTAGTCATTTTGCATCCGTTACTTCCATTTTTCTGTTTTAGTAGACAGTCTCATCCATTTTCCACAACTTTTTAATGGGCCATTAAAACAAAAAATGGATGAATTTCTTTGGGCTTTGATTTTTGACCCAACCCACAGAACTGTAGCGTAGATGTCAATCCGTTTTCATTTATTAAAAATGGATCCATTGGTTTCTATTGAGTGTTTGTCAAAATGGACAAAGCTATACAAGTAGCCCCCCCCCATCAAAAGTACACTAATTCACTCTTGTGTTAAGACCTTAATTAGTTACTGCAATGCAACAGATTGTAATTAACCCTTTCACTTTATCATCTCCTAGTAAGTGCTGTGTTGGTTTGGATCCGAAGAACGATGCTGACGACTTTTACTCTAAGTTGCTGCCGTCTGCTGCCTTGAACATGTTAGTTTTGGGAAGACGGATCCAGGCGAGATATGTGCGCTCAGTCAGGGTAAGTATCACATGGCTGATGAGACTTGAATCACACTGTCCTATAGCTATCTGAACAAAGGTCAAGGCCTAGAAATCATATAGCATGTTGATCCATGTTGTAATATATACACAATGTGCCCATGGACTGTACAGAGTGTATACAGTTTGTCCCCAGCTGTGGGCTGCAGTGACATGTCATCCATAGGGTCTTCATGGTCCACTGCAGCCATATCATATGAAATCATGATCACAAATCTGAGCAATGACCTCACAATGAGAATTTTACCTTGGAGCATTCAGGTTTGTAAGTAATTCTCTGCAATTTCCTTGTAAGGATGAAGAGGGTGCGGCGCTGCTTCGGTGTTTCAGACTAGTCATAGAGTCTCTTTGTTGGTTGTTTAGTGGCCATGTACAGCTGGCGGAGCTTGGTAAGTGACACATAGGGGCAAATTTATACACATTTCACATTGGAAAGTGTCAGAAAACAGTGACATGGTGCTGGGGGGCCTCGCTGCAGATCTGCTACAACTCTGGAGCCGATCTGCCAAACTACTAACTCTGACTCCTTCACAAATAATTAAGTGACAAAGTTACTTTATTGTAAAGTCAGAGATGGTATTGCTATCTATGTGCCGATTGGCACTCCACCCAAAACTGAATTTGACTCCAACTCCATTTGACACCGTTGCCCTGATTCTGATGACAATGGGTTATAATTGGTAACCATTCCTGTGCGTCAGTATTCTGTTGTATAAGTGGTGCAGTATTTGGTACATGCAAAAAAAATTGTGCCAATTTTTGTCTGCTCTCGCTACTTGGGATAAAAGTAGGAGTGGTATGGGTGGGGGACACACTGGCCCCACTCATTTATTACAATTTACAATTGGTGTAAATTATAGCTGAAATGTGAGCCTGAGATTTCAGCCCTGTACAGTAAAGAGCATTCAGTTTCCTCTTTGCATTTTGGGGGGGTGTCAGGTTTTACTACTGAAAGTTTTTACGTCTTGTATTTCTCTGGCATGTCAAGCATTGCTCTGTAACATTACGGATTCAGCTCTGGTTTGCCGCATTTCTCCATATTTTGACAGAAGTCTCTGAATCTTTATCACCTCTAACACACAATGTGAGGTGCTTATGGTCATGTGTGAATGTCTTGGCTTTATCTGCAGTTCTCAGACAGGAGCATTTCCTACAGTTACTGATGACTGATGATGTGGAGAGCGGCGCGGCTGTCATGTCTGTACTGCAGGCCATACTGTGTGCCAAAAGGTAGGACCATTAATATCATGGGATGTTAGGACTAAAAACCAGGTTCATGATATAAAGTGATTTATCATTATTCATCACTAGAATAAAATCTAAAAAAAAAAAACTCTGCTTAAGACTGACACTGTGCAGAGGCTTTGGCCATACAAAGAATAGAGATCAGGCAAAAGAAACAGCAGTTAAATCACGTTGCAGCTTCTGTTTGATGCGTACACTGTCCGATATATATTTTTCAGATTGAAGGCTGTGGAATACCTTCTATAGACTCTCAATAGCAGAAATAGTACACTTGTTTTGTGGGATCTGTGTAGAAAATGTAGTATACTCAGTTTCAACAAGTTAAAAAAAAAAAAGTATACTCGGCTGGGGCCAGATGAGCTGCTTATGGCCTCCACTGGGTGAATGGAGTCCATGGATACACTTACTGGGTATGCCAGAAGCCTTTCCCAGCTTGCATACTAAATTCATTGGTTCATAGTTTAAAAAGGGGGTGGAAAGTAACCTTGCAGACCCACTACTAGGGAAGGTCCAGTCTGGGGAGACAATGTATAGGTTTAAAGGGGTTACTTCACTAAGGACACTTATCTAACCCCAGAATAGGTGACAGTGCCAGATCAGTGGTTGTCTGGCTTCTGGGGCCAATCTCAAGAACAGAGGTCCAGTGCTCTAGTCTAGCTGAGGCCATGTTCATGCTTGTCTGTTGTGATGCAGTTATCTCCATGAGACTACAGAGTAGTGTTACTTATCTCTACCTGTCCCATGAGAATGGATGGAGCACGATGGACATGTGCGGCCGATGCTCTATGTAGAGACACAGGAACTTGGTGTTGGTTTCAGCAGTCACACTTATCCCCTAACTACTGGGGTGCACTCTGGGTGCTGGAGCAGCTGCATCCTAAATAATATGTAGCATGGCCATGGCTCCTATTGGCTCACACCTCACCATCCTTCTTACTGTGAAAGTTGGAGGATAACTAGGAATCCCATTGTTCTTAGTTGCCAGCTGCTGCTGTGGATAGTGACTCTACAAATCTCCTTCTCTGTATAACTCTGTGTGACATGCAGTCAGCAGTCTTTCTTGTTGCGTGCAGCACCATCCTGCATCAGATTCCAGAGGAGATTCTACATCCAATCCTGGACGAACTGGTTTACAAGCTTTCTGCCTCTTCCAATCCGGTCACTGGCCGTTCAGCAACTCTGTCACTGCTTCAGATGGTGGAGTCCAGTCCTCAGATTGTGCAGACAGTGTGTGCTCGATACAAAGGTAAATAGGAGAGTAAATTGAATGCATTGTCTTATAGGGCTCATTGCAGAATGTACTATGGCACTCTGAATATGTCAGTACCATGTCCCACCCTCTTAGCCCTCTCTATGTATAATGGTATCCTGTCCCTCCTTACTATTCCTAGGAGTATATGTCCTAGGTGCCAATGACAGAGCTGGTTTGTATTATGCAGATCATCCCAGTACATCCTATAAATGGGCCGGGGTACAACTAATGAAGTCAAGTTTCAGGTTGTTCCTTGAGTTTACCTCGAAGTTCAGCCTACACTGTCTATGATAAAAGCTGTACCTAGGTAAAGGATCTGAAAATTATGTATATGCAATTCATGTAGGAGAAATGTAAAACCTACAAGATAAGTGGCCCTGCCATATAACTGATGGTCATCCCCTCCGGGTGCAGTAATTCAGTCTTGGGAGCGGCTCTCCTCTGGACGCTGCCGCCTGTGATGTCCTGTTGTAACTGGGTGTAAATTATTTATGTAGAAATAAGAATTGTACAAGGAGGTTTCTGGTCAGCAGTTTGATGCCCAGAGGTTTCTTATTCCTTAGCAGAAGTTTGTGGTTCAGATTCAGGCTCTGTGTTCTTATCTTGTGTTCTTAATCATCACCTGGGGACTGCAGAGAAATGAAAGATTGCTTTGTCTTCAGCCAGAAATGTAGTCAGACCTGAGGTAGGACAATCCGCCATTACTTTGTGTTGTCGCACCTGCAATATCAGAGCAGCAGTGCAGCATCCTTGGCAGTATAGGAGGGCGACAGCACCCCTAGGTGAGCAGTATGCTCTTATATCTGCAGACTGTGTATTACATGTCGTCTACCTGTGATGACCAGAGTGTGAAGAAATAATGAATCTCTACTACATAGAGGCCTGAGCTGTAAATGAAGGCTATTTATCTTACATCTACCAAACCTGTAATATACTGACATTGACTGTTTCCAACAGCAACTGAGAATGAGCACAGCTCTGGAGTATAATACAGGATGTAACTCAGGATCAGTACAGGATAAGTAATGTAATGTATGTACACAGTGACTGCACCAGCAGAATAGTGAGCGCAGCTCTGGAGTATAATACAGGATGTAAGTGTTGTTAATGTAATGTATGTACACAGTGACTGCACCAGCAGAATAGTGAGTGCAGCTCTGGAGTATAATACAGGATATAACTCAGGATCAGTACAGGATAAGTAATGTAATGTATGTACACAGTGACTGCACCAGCAGAATAGTGAGCGCAGCTCTGGAGTATAATACAGGATAAGTAATGTAATGTATGTACACAGTGACTGCACCAGCAGAATAGTGAGCGCAGCTCTGGAGTATAATACAGGATGTAACTCAGGATCAGTACAGGATAAGTAATGTAATGTATGTACACAGTGACTGCACCAGCAGAATAGTGAGCGCAGCTCTGGAGTATAATACAGGATGTAACTCAGGATCAGTACAGGATAAGTAATGTAATGTATGTACACAGTGACTGTACCAGCAGAATAGTGAGCGATGTAGTGCAGCTCTGGAGTATAATACAGGATAAGTAATGTAATGTATGTACACAGTACTGTACCAGCGGGGGGGGGGATCAGTACAGGATAAGTAATGTAATGTATGTACACAGTGACTGCACCAGCAGAATAGTGAGCGCAGCTCTGGAGTATAATACAGGATGTAACTCAGGATCAGTACAGGATAAGTAATGTAATGTATGTACACAGTGACTGTACCAGCAGAATAGTGAGCGCAGCTCTGGAGTATAATACAGAATGTAACTCAGGATCAGTACAGGATAAGTAATGTAATGTATGTACACAGTGACTGTACCAGCAGAATAGTGAGCGCAGCTCTGGAGTATAATCCAGGATGTAACTCAGGATCAGTACAGGATAAGTAATGTAATGTATGTACACAGTGACTGTACCAGGGGGGGGGGGGGGGGGGGAGAGGGGGGGGGCGGCGCCGGGGGTGTTTCCGGGGTGGACCTCGGGTTCAGTACAGGATAAGTTGTAAGTATGTACACAGTGACTGTACCAGCAGAATAGTGAGTGCAGCTCTGGAGTATAATACAGGATAAGTAATGTAATGTATATACACAGTGACTGCACCAGCAGAATAGTGAGCGCTGCTCTGGAGTATAATACAGGATGTAACTCAGGATCAGTACAGGATAAGTAATGTAATGTATGTACACAGTGACTGTACCAGCAGAATAGTGAGCGCAGCTCTGGAGTATAATACAGGATGTAACTCAGGATCAGTACAGGATAAGTAATGTAATGTATGTACACAGTGACTGTACCAGCAGAATAGTGAGCGCAGCTCTGGAGTATAATACAGGATGTAACTCAGGATCAGTACAGGATAAGTAATGTAATGATGTACACAGTGACTTTACACCGAATAGTGAGCGCAGCTCTGGAGCCCTGCATACTATAATACAGGATGTATCTTAGGTTGAATACAGGATAATGTTAGCATTTAGTGTCTCAGCTTCCTGTGTATTGGTTCTTTGTATGATCTGTAGTCAGAGGTTGACAAGTAATATATGTATATTTAGCTGCTATATTTTTTTCTCTTAGGAGTTCACCAGCTCCTACTAACATAGAACAGGGTCTCATTCTTCTCAAACACTTCACATGTATTTATCCATAGGGCTCAGATCTCTGTTGAGCAAGCAATGGACCGGGAAAGGTTTTGGCCGTGAGCTCAGCCGTCTCTTGGATATTCTGTATTCCAGCATCTATCAGCAGGAGGAGCTGCAGGTAAAATACAGACATAAATAGTTCTGTTACAGCTGTAGTCTCCATCAGAGCAAGTTATGACCTAGCAGGTTGGGAAGTACAGGGCGGCTGAAGAGCCTCAGGTTGCCTGGACTATATCATCTGTAAAGAACAGGTAGTGGGTCTTTCCATTAAATCTGAATTGTTCATTTCTCCAACTTATATATTTCTTTGTGACATTTTCTCTAGTCCAGAATGTGATGCAATGGTTAATGCTTGGATTGGTTAATATCCGTATAAAATGATCAGCTGTCCCCAAAGTCTCTTCAGTACCTTGTATAAGATCTTAGTCTTTGCAATTTCAGAAGACTCCTAGTAAAATATTGGGCTTCACCTGTTACCCTGTGAAATCTCCCTCTGACTTTGTATCTTTGTATGAGTTTTCAGTTCCTGAATTTTTATTTTCATCGATCTGCAGAGACTGCACCGTGCTGCATGCACCATTCAGGCTGCATGGAGGGGTTTCCAGACACGGAAGAGGATGAGGCGGTTACCTGGGGCTGTGACGTCTTTACAGAGGAGCTTTAGGTACAAGCAATGGCAGCGCTTGCAGTGGACAGTAATATTCTGCATTATGCACAGTTTGCAGCAGTGTTGTGGGCTTTCATACCTCTTGTCATCTTACATCAAATATGTATTTCCTTTATACATTACAATGAGATTTTCTGGACAAATTCATTGCTTGCATGCAAACAGCCTGCACCAGGGGAAGCAGTGGGGTACACTGACTCCTTCACTGGGGTGTACTGGGATATTATATACTATATCCAGGCTGATCCTAGACTGTCCACACTAGAGCATTTGTGATGCCTGTGGCATTACATGATGACTGATCTGATTTTAAACAGATGGAGTTTAATACAGAAGATAAGTCAAAATTGTCTGAAATTAAAATGTACTCCTGAAAATCTAGAGCTAAACGTGAACAAGAGATGAATCAGCTTAAGAGACAGAGAGAGGAAGAGTTGCTGAGGGAGCGTCTCAAGCTCCAGAGACTCCGAGCCATGAGGGAGTTCAGAGAGAAGCAGCTGACTCTTCTGGAGATCGTCCATGCAGGTAACGGCAAAGACTCAAGGCAGGGAAGAGTTAATAAACCAACCATTCATAGGGTGCCAGCACCCATCATGTATTCTAATCACTGCACTGGAAATACAGGGATGTTTCAGAATAGTCTTTGTTTTATAGATTGGGGGGAGGTGTTAACCACAAAGGTGAAAGTGATCATCTCTAAAGTGATGTATTGTCTACAGGACAAATGGACAAACACATCCAGGAAACCCAGGAGAGATCAGCACTGTTAATACAGAAACACTGGAGAGGGCACAGAGACCGGAGACAGTTCCTGCTGCAGAAGCAAACCCTCAGACAGTACAAAGCTGCAGTCCTCATCCAGAGGGCGGTGAGTCTGATCACTGTGAAAGACGTGGATCACTCTGCCAGGCTCTGACATATTCTGAAATTTCTGGTTCTCTTAATTCGACAGGCGTTAAGGTTTTTAAAGAAACGGAGAAGGATCCGGGAATCACTGTCTCCCTGGAGAAAACATAAAGATCTTACAGATGAGGAACGACTGAGACTTCAGCAGAAAGTGGATACTCACCTCCAGCTTCACCCGGTCAGAACATTCTAGACTGTTATGTTTCCTATGACTTCTTAGAAATGACATGATCCGTTAATTATTATATAGATGGATAATCCTCCTTAGCTCTGTCTCTTCTGTCACTAGTGCATTCAGGGTTATGTAAATGCTGCAACTGTAGTCAGTGGGATAATGATGGGTGTTATGTCTCTCAGGCCCAGCAGATGTCACTAGAGCAGAGCCAGGAGCTGCATGAGAAGGTGCAGGATCGGCTAGGACGGTTCCTACTGGGCAGAAAGCAGCAGCAACGAGATGAGCAATGCAGGGAGGCTTTGCTTGCCCAGATCAACACTGACATCAGTATGCTCATGGGTATGTACTTATGTGAATGCTTTCTAGTCTTCAACAGCCGCTCACAGAATTTCTTATCTCATCTGGATATTACCCTATTTTCTAGGTGCCCCAAGCCTGAAAAAAGCAACAGAGAAGGATATCAACGTCTTTACAAGCAGATCAGTTCCAGTTGCCCATAAAGCCAAGCAGTGTCACAGCACAATGCTGAAACGCAGCTGCTGGCCGTGGTGGAAGAAGTTGAGCGATGAGTTTGTGGAGGAAGATAATGCTTGTCAGGGTGACGTCCCTGACCTGGAGCATGGCATCATATTCATTGCTGGAAGCAAACAACCATAACTTACCCAGAAGGCCATAACTGCTGAACCTGCCACATTGTACAGTCATGCAGTTTGCTTAACGAAACCCAATTACTGGCTATGAAATGGTTAAATGCGCCTTGTCTTCGAAGATGTTCACCATGTGTTCTCACCTTCACTCGATGCCCCCCAGTAACGTGTAATATTTGTTTTCCACTGAGCACTAAGTCACTTATTCCAGAGGTGTCTCCGCCGGCCAATCATGTGACCACCCGAGAATCTAGGTTGACTTGTAGATACTGGATGTACATTTGTCGATGTTGTAATTACTGGCTAGTATTTTTCTAATATTTTTTTTTTTTTTCCACTAGTAATAAACTGTCTATTCTTACAGATCAATGACCACATGGAAATGGCTGCAATTATTGAACCCCTCCCCTGGTGACTACACACAATGTCGGTCTATACAGCCTGTGTCCCTTCTAGTCTCTTGTCTGTGGGATTGTAATATTGTAGCTGCTTTTGACGCTTATCTTTCTAACACACATTTCCCCCCCACTTGAAGCTAGTCTCAGATTTTGCCCCCTAATCCAAAAGACTCTCAGAAATATAGTCTCATAGAAGTTGCACATGGATGCAGAGCTGTGAGTACATGGTGGATCTTTTTAAGGGGCCTTCCCCTTTACTACACCCCCTGATCTCATCCTGTATCTATGGTGTAAAGGGATTTGGTGGATCTTATGTTACCTTTCCCCCTTTAAAGGAGTTGTGAAAAATTTAACAGCTGCAAATAGCATAAAATAATAGAATAACCATTTCTCCTATCCCACTGCTGAGCCAGCGCTTGGGGCTCTGACAAACCTGCTGGTCTGTTTACATGCAGATGACATGTCTGCTGAAGCGGTCCTGTTACTGGCATGGTGGCCTCTTTGAAGAGGCAGCCATGATAGCCCACAGGCTGCAGCAGTCACATGACATCTGCATGTAAGCAGGGACCAGCAGGGCTTTCAGTGCTGGATCAGCAGGGGAACACTAAGATCAGGAACTTTTAATTTCTGCTGTTGACGGCTTCTGTAAAACTTTTTCCACACCCTTTGACATCCCCTTTAAGAAGTCTTCAAGTGATGGAGAAGGTTCTCAGGGTGGAGTAGTCAAAGTGAAGATGATGACAAAGGGAGGAAGCTACAGTGAAGGGCTTAATGAGCTGTAGTCACTGATAGTCGTACACCCAGCGGGCTGCACCGACAAGTCGTCTCATGTTCACAGAAAGGAAATTTACTTGGAAAACATTGAGCTCATCCAGAAGACAGAGGCTGAAATGTGTTCTCTATCTGCCTGTAATGTAATTATATGGGGGAGTAATCAGAAGGTCCTCTACACATCAGGACACTGTATACAGTAACATGCTCTATATGAGCTGTATACACTGCTTTGTGTAAGTATTCACCCCTTGAGGATGAGAGCCCTAACAATTGCTTTTGACCAAAATTAGGAAAATGTCAGCTTTCTTCCAGGAACAGCTCCACACCTGACCATAGGCTGTGTCTGATATTGCAGCTCTATTTAAGGAAATAAGACTTGCAGTCAGAGTTGTAATATCTGGTGGCACTAGTGCAATCCGCTTAAGGCTGAGGCCTCGTTGTAGAAACAGTGTCGTGTTTTGTTTTTTTTTTGTTTTTTTTTTTTTGCTGCATTTGCTGCTTAGTTTGTCCTGGGATTGTACCTGCATTTTGGTGCTGCCTTCTTTCGAGGGGCTCCTTTTAAGATGGGGGGGAGCCCTGCTGCATCATTGGAACCAGGCACTGCCTGACACGGCCGTGCCACAGAAGTCTCTCTGCCCCAGGCAGCTATATGAAGAGTTCTGCAGGACCTGCTCTGTATAGGAGGGTGGATGGAAGAAACTATCACTGACAAAAAGAATAATATATAATCCCATGAAAGTTCCTGGAGCTCACAAAAGCATCAGAGTGACCTGGCTGATGTAGTGGAAAACCAGCAGAACCATTCCTCAGGGACTGGAATGGTGCAAAATCCAGGAAGATCTGCCCTAAGAGCAGCCTCATCTACAGACAGAGAGAAAGTTCACCCTACAAAACTATAAACCAAAGGATCAAGATATACCCCAGAGCAAGAAAAGGTGGTCTACCACCTCCCTCAAGAATATTCATGTGTCACCAGCATCTTAGCGCACTTTACAGTTGTAAGAAACATATTTAATCTGTTATGTTTGTCACATTTATAGATTTGGAATTAAACAAACAAAAAAAAAACCTCTGAAATCTTAGGCAAATGAGGCAGCTGGTGCACTGGGGGCGGGCTCTCAACTCCCTGGGGCACTGCTTGCAGCTCAGACCCCTACCATTTCCTGCCTACCCTTTGCAGTGGGAATTGATCCCCCCCCCCCCCCCCCCCCACTGTTATGACCATATTACTTGAAGAGCATGAACAGTGCTCCAGGCACTAAGACCCGCCTCCAGTGCACCAACTGCCTCATTTGCATAAAAATGTGCTCTGTGACACAGAGGCAGCTGAATATACTTAGGAATGATGCTAGAAAAGGGGGCAGAATTCTGAGATAATCGGCTTCATAAAACTGGTGTCCGGGCCAAGCATCACATTTTGTTTTACACACATCTTACCCCCATGTGACATAGTGCACTGACAAATACTGAGTGTAAGGCTATGTTCACACAGTGGATATTTTTCTGCTTGAAAAAAGAATTTTTCTGTCAGTTATCAGGTGGAATCTGCCTGAAGATTGAACATGACACTTATTATTTCTGCTACTTAAAATATCAGGAAAAAAACATTTGAAATAAAAGGGAGGCAAATGTCAGACAGAATTTGGAGCAGAATCCGACTCAACTTCAGCCATGTGAACATACCCTTAGTATGCAGCAGGTCTATCCACCAACATCGGCCTGGGCTGGGGGTGTGTAGTGAGCAATTGTCCAGGTCCCCCATCCCTAAAGGGGCCCTGGGATCCGGAGCCCCAGGCTTTTGGCCTGGTGACTCGAATCCGGGGAGCTCGAAGCTTATCATCTACGACAGAGAAAGGAGCTGTAAATATCCTGCTACTCCACAGAAGACAGAGTGATGCACAAGCGGCGTGATGATGTCACTGCATCGTGCCCCCTGGGCCGGGCCCACAGGCAGGGGCTACAGCGGCTCCACTCGCGGCAGGATCGCGGAAGGCTGAGTAAAAGATTCATTGATTTCTCAAAAGCAAAATGTGGCTGTAACATATACAGTAAGGGGCTATTATACCAGGGGAGCTGCTACTAGTAAGGGAGAAACTATATAAGGGGGGAAATATTTATAAGGGGGCTATTATAGTGTGGAGACAATTATATTTAAGGGGTACTATTATATCTAATGGGAAGTAATGGGACATTATCTGTTTTATAACAGCCACGCACTATTATTACAGGCTGTAATTTCATTGCATGGTCACTATAGAGCAGATACTGTGTGATGTAAATAGTGAAGGGGTCACAGCACTCGCACAAGTACCACGGTCCCTCCAAACACCTGATCAGCAGGGGTCCCAGGTGTTAGACCCCCCACTATCCTGAGGACAGGTCTTCATTGCAAAGGAGCTGGAATACCCCTTTAAAGGGGTTACCCATCTTTTAAAAATTAATGGACTATCATTAATATAGGCCTTCCAACTGTTAGGACCCCCGCAGATCAGCTGTTCCCCAGAGCATGTAGCAGGGAGCTATTAGTGATATGGGGGATTATTACTTATAAGAGGGCTATTATATATGAGGGAGCACTATTCTATATAAGGGGGCTATTGTTTATAAGGGTGGACAATTACTGATCCGGGGAGTTTATTTAGAAGGGGACTATTACAGATAAGGGGCAGTTATTTATGGACAGGGGCTATTATTTATAAGGAGACATTTGTATTATTTGTATTGTGTGTGGATGGAGACGTTGAGGTTTAAAGTGCTGAACTACCTTCTGAATTTACTAAATATGATGGTGTTGCTGGTTGGTATATCAGCATTTGGGGCCCTGCTTTTAATTTTGCCCCGGGCCACACCTTGTCTTAATCTATAATATCTATCTGGAACTCCTGGCTAAGCATCCATTTACCTTCTGTGGACTTTCTTTCTATCTATTATCTATATCATACCTATTATCTCATATCTATCTATCTATCTATCTATCTATCTCTCTATCTATCTATCTATCTATCTCCATATCTATCTATCTATCTATCTCATCTCACATATCTATCTACTATCATCTATCTATCTCATATCTATCTATCTACTCATATCTATCTATCTACTATCTATCTATATCTATCTATCTATATCATATCTATCTCATATCTATCTATCTCATATCTAACTATACTATCTCATACTATCTATCTATCTATCTATCTATCTCATCTATCTATCTATCTATATATCTCTCTATCTATCTATCTATCTCATATATATCTATCTATCTATCTATCTCATTCTATCTATCTATCTATCTATCTATCTCATATCTATCTATCTATCTATCTACTATCTCTATCTATCTATCTCTATCTATCTATCTATCTCATATCTATCTATCTATCTATCTATCTCCATATCTATCTATCTATAACTATCTATCTATCTATCTCATATCTATCTATCTATCTATCTATCTATATATCTCATATCTATCTATCTATCTCATATCTATCTATCTACTATCTATCTATCTCATCTATCTATCGATCTCTCATATCTATCTATCTCATATCTATCTATCTATCTACTATCATCTATCTATCTATCTCATCTATCTATCTATCTCCTATCTATCTATCTATCTATCTACTCATATCTATCTATCTATCTATCTCATATCTATCTCATCTATCTATCTATCTCATATCTATCTATCTACTATCCTATCTATCTATCTATCTATCTCATATCTATCTCAATCTATCTCATATCATATCTATCTATCTCTCCATATCTATCTATCTATATCATATCCCATCTCATATCTAATATCTATCTATCTATCTATATACTCTCTATCTATCTATCTATCTCATATATATCTATCTATCTATCTCATACTATCTATCTATCTATCTATCTCATATCTATCTATCTCATCATCTATCTATCTATCTATCTCATATCTATCTCATCTATCTATCATCTATCTATCTCATATCTATCTATCTCATCTCTCATATCTATCTATCTCATATCTATCTATCTATCTCTATCTATCTATCTATCTATCTATCTATCTATCTATCTATCTATCTATCTATCTATCTCATATCTATCTATCTCATCTACTATCTATCTATCTATACTCATATCTATCTATCTATCTCTCATATCTATCTATCTCATATCTATCTATCTATCTATCATATCTATCTACTCATATCTATCTATCTATCTATCTATCTATCTATCTACTATATCTATCTATCACATATCTATCTACTATCATCTATCTATCTATCTATCTATCTATCTATCTATCTATCTCATATCTATCATATCTATCTATCTCATATCTATCTATCTATCTCATATCTATCTATCTAATATCTATCTGTAAAGTCTCCATTACTACACCCACTTTTTTTTTTTTTTAGAAATTGAGTGAGCATTTGAAAAAAGAAAAAAAATTGACACAAAACAGACATGTGCCCAAATTGCACCTTTTTGACATCAGTTTTGGTTTCATGTATATGCCCTATAGTGTAGGTAGTGAGCCAGCTGCACAGCATTACATGTATAATCTACTCTGTTAGATTGTCAGCTCCTATGTCCAGTCTCTTCTTTCCCTTCAAATGTTTTATGTTTCTCTATTTCTTGTCTGTTTCCTGTTTGTACGGCGCTGCAGAATAGGTTGGTGCTATAGATGGTATAATATATTACCATTGTCATCTATAAGAATGTGACTAATGCTTCCGTGGACCCCAGACCAAACCCTGGCAGGGCCCTCACCTGGCCCTATGACATTTGGGCTGCGGAGCCCCCCGGCCTTTGCTGCAGAGGCGATGCGGTACACAGTCATTCATCGCAGCTCATGTGATGGCCCGGGACCCCGCCATGGTTCCCTGCCCCCGTTACCATGACCACCAGTGAAACCAAAAGGGCTGCCAGTGTAGCTGGACCCTGAGGAAGATGAGCGAGGAGGAGGGCAGAGCTGATTCATAGGGACAGGAGGGAGGAGGTGGGGAGTGAGCAATGATGGAGGCGAGGAGGAGGAGGAGGAGGAGGAGGAGGCAGCTCTCAGCTTATTCTCAATGCAAGGCAAGGTTCTGCAGAGCCCGCACACAAAGAAGCAGCAGGGCAGCCTGACACACACACACACAGTCTGCAGGTATCCTAGAGCGCCATACACACCTGCACACAGCACCGCACCACACACCTGCTGTAATACATCCCTAGAATAACCCAATATACAGAGCCCGCACACCCTGCACCAGCCTGACACTGTGTGTTACTCTACAGAGTACTAGACACTGCACACACCCACCACCGCACATCACTACACACTCATTGTGACTTGTCACCCCAGGATCGGAGCCCCTGGACCCCAGCAGGTAACACCATCTGCAGAACAATGCTCCCCAGCTACTGGAATATTCAGGATTCCCCGACTGGACTCAGAGGTGATGGGGGATACGCCGCAGAATGACCGAAACACACCTCTCCTCTGAGAATGGTAAGCAGGGGGTTGCAGGGGGTGTGGACGTGTTCAGATGGGGTTCCCATTTGCTTGTGAGATCCCCTTTGTACCCCAAGCTCCAGGACGTTGGTGACCATCAAATGATGCTATTGTGCAGTAACCCTAATTCTGTAGGGCTGGGACGTCATTGTGACACCAGGGCCCTGAGTCTTGTGGATACCTAACAACAAAAGCATCCAGGTAACCCGAGCCCTGACCTCTGCCATGACATAAGGGCTGGAGAGCGGTACAGCACGGTCAGGGGACGTGTGACATATGCCTAACATCACAGCGGTCACCACTGTGTGGTCAGTGAGGGGTTAATGTCTGTCCGATTTCTGTATGTCAATCAATATCCTGAATGGGAATCTTATTTTAGGTTGTTTTGTGACAATGAGATAGAAAGATGGGGAAAATAAATGTGGTTTTAGTTTTGCTGGTGGAGATTACTCTGCGGCGGAGATAATAGAGCGATTATGAATTTACCGCCTGTCAAAGATTATAATTCATGGTGAAGCTCCTCAGTATGTGATACGAGCGGAGCTGCGAGTTGCGATGTCGTCTGCATCCTACTAGTAATGACACCTCTACTTGTAATGTGATATATGACGTGGCATATGGCCATATACCCCACTGCTGGGCTCTTTGGGACATGGGGACGTTATTCTGGACTTTGTGTCTTGTCCTTATATCTCTGGATTAAGATTCCTCAGTGGATTCTATTGAACTGCACATGAAGAATTGGTGAAGTGTTGGTGCAGTGGGTCGGTGATACAATAAGTGTCTACTTGCCCTTTAAGTGGCTGCAGGCATTGTCTAGGAGATATTGATACTGGAGCCGGTCATTGTCTCGCTGCCTCGTGTTACATGAAAACAATGCCTAATGTTACATGCCATCTCACAATGCAGCTGCTACAGAAGCCGAAGCCGCAGTGAGAGCCGCCGGCAGGTGATCTACTCCACCTGCGCACAAAATACTGGAGGAATAATACCAGTCATGATAGAAATGACCTGCAGGCTACGGGGTATCCTATGGGGGACAAGTAGCAGGATGGGGTGTGGGATACACAAGTCACTCTGGAAAGTAATATACAGGTACATAGGGGGTCGCACCTTCTGCAGAACTTCCGCACCACACATGGCTACTCACAGGCCCCGAGGGCATTTGTCCCACTGCCCATTTTCCGCCTCATGTCCCAGATGACTCTGGATCTGTGATAATCGGTTTCTAATGTAGCTGACACCCAAAAAATAAAAGCTTGAAGAGACTTTATATAAAGCTTAGTAAATGTGTGATGTCCTGTGTAGGGTCATATACATTGGATTTATTTTGGGAGTTCTTGCTGTCAGCTCACAGACCCCATCATCACAGTGTAGACTCCTGCAGCTCTATTAAAGGGTCTCCGCTGCTACCTGCTTTTTATACAGAGGATTACACCTCACTATATTGAGGATAGTCCTGCGCCCCTGGACAGATGTGTGGCCAGAACCAATGGGGCAGATTTATTACGACGGGTCTTTATTAAGACTAGTGTACAAAAGACCCCGACAGGTGCAAGGTGCACCTGATCTATCAAGAAACTCCAGCCTCTTATAAGAGATAGGCCGCACGCCTGGGCGCCAGAGTGGAAATTTTCTGGATAACTCATGCCTGAAAACTGGTTATGGTAAATAGGTCTGGTCGAGGCGCCCCTGGCATGGCTCGCTCCACCCATATTCACGGAAAGTGGCAAGAAATTACTGATACCAAAAAGCTGTGAGTCCAACACGATACATAACAGCGGCTAAACTGTGATGTCATAATGTGACAATGTGATGTCATAATGTAGAAATTTATATCTGTGTCAAACTTACACAGTAAAATTCCTAAACTTTGAGGGTAATCGGCCGTATGCATATATGAGAAGTAAAACTATTTCTGACCATTATATTCTGCATCATTTAGCAGTTTTCTCCTCTTCTGGATGTAGCTGTAGTTTGCAGTTCTCTCCGAGCTGGTGGCTGGAGACTAGCTATGCTATGATATCTCCTATAGACAACACACTGTGAAATCAGGAGATTGTGCTCCATTACTGTCTCTCTCTCACATACAAGCAACAGCTCTGTACTGGATATTATAGAGAAGTACTGACCTGTATTGAACATAAAAAGTATTTGGGGTGAGATAGAACACTTACTATTAGCTGCAGCATCCTCTGTTTTTCTAATTCTCTGCTTCTCTCTAACCTGGTCCTGACCTCCTCCCCTTTGCATAAACTTCCAGCTGGGAGACCAGCAGAGATTTCAGAGTGAATATCAGTTTAGGGGGATGGGGGAGGAGGCTGATCAGTGTGGAGAAAGAAGTATTTTTCTCTGATGTGAAATATTACAAAGTTCCTAATATTCACTTGTGCTATTGATTTATGCAAAGTTTGTACAGCAGTTACTGCCATTAATCCAGTATCAATAGGATGATCAAATGTTCTGGATTATCAGACGTGTTAGGTTATAAAATGGGCCATGTAAGGTTTAGGAATGGCAGGAGCACAAAATGAATTTTGACCGCCAAGTGTGCTGATGTCACGTGGTTTTGTGGAGCCTCTCATTGGTCCATCTGTGTCTGGCATTGTGAGATTCCACATTATATTCTGTTATGGAAACAAGTGCGGGATTATCATATTTTTGGATTTTCCTTTACGTTAGGCCAGTGCAGAATTCCTTTATTTTACCACACGTGTCCTCATTCGGCATCTGTCATAAATCATTCCAGTGACAATGAATGTTTTTAGGGCCCCAGTGCATAATGTGTACCAGGGCCCCTACTGACCCTGTGCCAATATCTGTGCCTGGTATCTCCTTATGTGGCAGCGATGCATTGGGTCCCCTTAGGAACAAGGGCCCAGGTGTGACAGCGGCGCCCCCTACAGCAACACCCCAGCACACGTAGGAGGACGGACACCACAGTCTCACATGTAGTGACATCACTGGTTTTAAATCCATTTACACAACACATGAATATGTAATAATGGTGACATCAGATACCACATGACACACCCGCACAGTCCTGCGCTTCCACTCTGCTATGTTACTATGTTACGGTTTGTCTTAGTGCTGAGGTTCGACTCGTCCTTTCACCGCTGGGATCGTCCAGATGCTGTGATAATTACATATTTGGCGGTAGATATTACGGACACTGAGCCACACGGTTAGAATCAGCGAGACAAAAGTGAGAACGTAGAAGTGACAGGTCGCAGGGACGCGGCGCAGAACATCTGCCGGAAGCACAACCAGCACTTATTATCTTCACTTTATAAAAGCCAGCACAGTAAATGTCACCCACATCTAGATGTGACAGTAGCCGGAAGGCTCAAGGGGCCTGGACTGAGGCTCGAGGGGCTTTGTGCCTCCTGCCTCATAATCATTGCTTAGTGAATTCATCACCTATAGATCTGTATATTCAGGTTCTACCCAATATAGATATATATACAGTACAGACCAAAAGTTTGGACACACCTTCTCATTCCAAGAGTTTTCTGTATTTTCATGACTATAAAAATTGTAGATTCACACTGAAGGCATCAAAACTATGAATTACCACATGTGGAATTATATACTTAACAAAAAAGTGTGAAACAACTGAAAATATGTCTTATATTCTAGGATCTTCAAAGTAGCCACCTTTTGCTTTGATTACTGCTTTGCACACTCTTGGCATTCTCTTGATGAGCTTCAAGAGGTAGTCACCTGAAATGGTCTTCCAACAGTCTTGAAGGAGTTCCCAGAGATGCTTAGCACTTGTTGGCCCTTTTGCCTTCACTCTGCGGTCCAGCTCACCCCAAACCATGTGGATTGGGTTCAGGTCTGGTGACTGTGGAGGCCAGGTCATCTGGCGTAGCACCCCATCACTCTCCTTCTTGGTCACATAGCCCTTACACAGTCTGGAGGTGTGTTTGGGGTCATTGTCCTGTTGGTCCAACTAAACGCAAACCGGATGGAATAGCATGCCGCTGCAAGATGCTGTGCTAACCATGCTGGTTCAGAATAAATCCCCAACAGTGTCCCCAGCAAAGCCCCCCACACCATCACACCTCCTCCTCCATGCGTCACGGTGGGAACCAGGCATGTAGAGTCCATTCATTCACCTTTTCTGCGTCGCACAAAGACACGGTGGTTGGAACCAAAGATCTCAAATTTGGACTCATCAGACCAAAGCCCAGATTTCCACAGGTCTAATGTCCATTCCTTGTGTTCTTCTTGTGCTTGTTGCCTGTCCTTAGCAGTGGTTTCCTAGCAGCTATTTTACCATGAAGGCCTGCTGCACACAGTCTCCTCTTAACAGTTGTTGTAGAGATGTGTCTGCTGCTAGAACTCTGTATGGCATTGACCTGGTCTCTAATCTGAGCTGCTGTTAACCTGCGATTTCTGAGGCTGGTGACTCGGATGAACTTATCCTCCGCAGCAGAGGTGACTCTTGGTCTTCCTTTCCTGGGGCGGTCCTCATGTCAGCCAGTTTCTTTGTAGCGCTTGATGGTTTTGGCCACTGCACTTGGGGACACTTTCAAAGTTTTCCCAATTTTTCGGACTGACCTTCATTTCTTAAAGTAATGATGGCCACTCGTTTTTCTTTACTTAGCTGCTTTTTTCTTGCCATAATACAAATTCTAACACTCCATTCAGTAGGACTATCAGCTGTGTATCCACCTGACTTCTGAACAACACAACTGATGGTCCGAACCCCATTTATAAGGCAAGAAATCCCACTTATTAAACCGGACAGGGCACACCTGTGAAGTGAAAACCATTTCAGGTGACTACCTCTTGAAGCTCATCAAGAGAATGCCAAGAGTGTGCAAAGCAGTAATCAAAGCAAAAGGTGGCTACTTTGAAGAACCTAGAATAGAAGACATATTTTCAGTTGTTTCACACTTTTTTGGTAAGTATATAATTCCACATGTGGTAATTCATAGTTTTGATGCCTTCAGTGTGAATCTACAATTTTTATAGTCATGAAAATACAGAAAACTCTTGGAATGAGAAGGTGTGTCCAAACTTTTGGTCTGTACTGTATATATATATATATATATATATATATATATATTTCTAATAGCTTTATAGGTGCTGAAACGTTCCCTACTTCACTTTGGGACAGTCTCTTTCCTCTGTGCCAAGATATCACATGCACAGATCTACAGAAATTATAATATATCAAACACCTACATAGCTCTGTGACAAAGCGCTGCAGGGTCTCCCAACACAGGACTGTGGCAGTGCAAGACCTGAGAGCTGAGCTGTCAATCACACTGCAGCCCCGCCCACAAGCAGCTGCTCAGCAGTGTAAACAGTGGGGACACCATAACAGTGGTCACTACAGTCATACTGGGTAGTGACTGATATAATAATGACTCCGGTTTCTGTTGTCCTGGAGCGTAATGGGATGGAGGATGCGTTTCATTGATGAGGTGCATAAAACTGGCGCAAATGATCATAAATTTGCCCACACCAAGCTCCGTTTTTTTTCAAGTGGCGTTTAAAAAGCCGCACACCTGAGATATGGGACTTTCTTACGTCACAAATGTGGCTTAAACTGTTAAGAAATATGCCCAATAATTTTATTTTGCCGCAGATTTCTAGATATTAGACCCCAGAATCGCTGACGCCGCCCCCTCTGGTTTATGGAATATTTGGATTTTGCTGAAAATAATGAATTCCTCCATTTTCAGAATCGCGGCCTCTTGTGACCCTGGCTGTGGCGGATTCCCGCAGGAAACCACGTGGAATTAAATTCTGCAGAAAATGCTCAGGGCTTTATTTAGATAATTTCTGACTAGGCTGAGAGATTGCCGTCCCCGACATGAGCGCCCCCCGGGGGTCACGTGTGCATAACTCCATAGCTGCACCAAATAATACAATAATCATATCCTTTTATTAACCCTTGTGTGAGGACTCCAAACTGATACATGTTATTACCTGAACTGGAACGTTGCAGCAAACTATCAGGACAGGAGAGAGATTTGGGCTGCTGATCTGTTTAGCTCACAGAGGATTGTCCAGAATGGATACAACGGTATTCACCTCTCAGATGAGAGCAGGAATAGCTATGTACTAGTTTGCTACAATGTTATCAGTGCAGGTAACATGTATCAGTCTGGAGTCCGGGCTTTTTAGCTCACAGACGATTGTCTAGATTGGATACAATTGTATTTACTTCTCAGCTGAGAGCAGGAGTAGCTATGTACTAGTTTGCTACAATGTATCAGCCTGGAGTCCAGGCTTTCTAGCTCACAGAGGACTGTCCAGACTGCATACAGTTATATTCACCTCTCAGCTGAGGGCAGCAGTGGCTATGTACTACTTTGCTACAGTGTATCAGTGCAGGTAACCTGTATCAGTCTGCAGTCTGGGCTGCACAAATCTCTCTCCTGTCCTGGTGGTTTGTTATAATGTATCCTCTGTGAGCTAGATTTGTACTGCTGGTGTGTTTAGCTCATAGAGGATTGTCTAGACTGGATACAATAGTAAGATTGTAGCAGAAGACAGGTTTTCAGACTGCTTGTAGGAAGAATGTTGACCATCTGGCTGAGGTATGAGGAGGCCCTGAACCGTACCTCACTACCTCGTGTATCAGGATGATGCTGCACACGTGGCTCTGTTTGCATCATGGCCTTTGGATAAGAGAAAAGCAGATTAGTGGCTGCAGACGGTGAGATGTGTAAATCCGTCTCCCTCAGCGGCCGTATCATCCATGACCCCCAGTGTAGGACATGGGGGCTCTGGGTATTTGCGTCCTTCACTGTGATCCCTGGGGGTCATCTACTAAGGACTCATCACATCTCAATTACTTGTGTTAATCCAGGAGATCACAGGAGCCTCATAATAACATTCATAGTAATATCTGCGTCTCTAATCCCGGAGATGAGGCGCCGCGCTGATATTACAGGGGCGGCTGAAGAACAATGGGAGAGGTTTAATGAGAACATCTGTCCGTAGAGCGCGGCTGACGTCCTGGTACGCGGGGTGATCGATGGCGCTGTGACAAGACTGCGCACCTCGTGTGATGATCTTATTAATTAAGGCCTCAATTAATGATCTAATAGGACAGAGCCGGAGTGGCCGCAGTGACATGTGATCATCTCACCGTGCGTCATGTCCTCCGCCCTGCAACCAAAGATTCTCATTACTGAAGTCAATCACACTGTCTAATTATAACAAGTAACGCTCCGAAATATCACAAGACTCGTACGATGATTGCAGATTACACTGGAGACGTAGAAGATGTCTATAGTCGGACCCGGGACCAGGACCCGAAAACCTGGACCCCAGAACCAGGACCCGAAAACCTGGACCTCAAAACCAGAACCCAAAAACCTGGACATTGGAGCTATAATCAGAAAGTAGAGTATTAATAATCATCATCTTCACCATAGTCGTCCTAGTGCAACGTAACACAATACAAACCAACAATATAAATGGTTTATTGTAACTATGTACTATCTGTTATCAGCCATGTCAGGAGGGGAGAGGCCGACTGTAGGACAGGGGAATACAATCTATTACTATCTGTTATCAGCCGTGTCAGCAGAGGAGAGGCCGACTGTAGGACAGGGGAATACAATCTATTACTATCTGTTATCAGCCATGTCAGGAGGGGAGAGGCCGACTGTAGGACAGGGGAATACAATCTATTACTATCTGTTATCAGCCGTGTCAGGAGAGGAGAGGCCGACTGTAGGACAGGGGAATACAATCTATTACTATCTGTTATCAGCCACGTCAGGAGGGGAGACGCCGACTGTAGGACAGGGGAATACAATCTATTACTATCTGTTATCAGCCACGTCAGGAGGGGAGAGGCCGACTGTAGGACAGGGGAATACAATCTATTACTATCTGTTATCAGCCATGTCAGGAGGGGAGAGGCCGACTGTAGGACAGGGGAATACAATCTATTACTATCTGTTATCAGCCACGTCAGGAGGGGAGAGGCGACTGTAGGACAGGGGAATACAATCTATTACTATCTGTTATCAGCCATGTCAGGAGGGGAGAGGCCGACTGTAGGACAGAGGAATACAATCTATTACTATCTGTTATCAGCCATGTCAGGAGGGGAGAGGCCGACTGTAGGACAGAGGAATACAATCTATTACTATCTGTTATCAGCCATGTCAGGAGGGGAGAGGCCGACTGTAGGACAGGGGAATACAATCTATTACTATCTGTTATCAGCCACGTCAGGAGAGGAGAGGCCGACTGTAGGACAGGGGAATACAATCTATTACTATCTGTTATCAGCCACGTCAGGAGAGGAGAGGCCGACTGTAGGACAGGGGAATACAATCTATTACTATCTGTAATCAGCCATGTCAGGAGAGGAGAGGCCGACTGTAGGACAGGGGGATACAATCTATTACTATCTGTTATCAGCCACGTCAGGAGGGAGAGGCCGACTGTAGGACAGGGGAATACAATCTATTACTATCTGTTATCAGCCACGTCAGGAGGGGAGAGGCCGACTGTAGGACAGGGGAATACAATCTATTACTATCTGTTATCAGCCACGTCAGGAGAGGAGAGGCCGACTGTAGGACAGGGGAATACAATCTATTACTATCTGTTATCAGCCGTGTCAGGAGAGGAGAGGCCGACTGTAGGACAGGGGGATACAATCTATTACTATCTGTTATCAGCCACGTCAGGAGGGGAGAGGCCGACTGTAGGACAGGGGAATACAATCTATTACTATCTGTTATCAGCCACGTCAGGAGGGGAGAGGCCGACTGTAGGACAGGGGAATACAATCTATTACTATCTGTTATCAGCCATGTCAGGAGGGGAGAGGCCGACTGTAGGACAGGGGAATACAATCTATTACTCTCTGTTATCAGCCATGTCAGGAGAGGAGAGGCCGACTGTAGGACAGGGGAATACACTCTATTACTATCTGTTATCAGCCACGTCAGGAGGGGAGAGGCCGACTGTAGGACAGGGGAATACAATCTATTACTATCTGTTATCAGCCACGTCAGGAGGGGAGAGGCCGACTGTAGGACAGGGGAATACAATCTATTACTATCTGTTATCAGCCATGTCAGGAGAGGAGAGGCCGACTGTAGGACAGGGGAATACAATCTATTACTATCTGTTATCAGCCACGTCAGGAGGGGAGAGGCCGACTGTAGGACAGGGGAATACAATCTATTACTATCTGTTATCAGCCATGTCAGGAGAGGAGAGGCCGACTGTAGGACAGGGGAATACAATCTATTACTATCTGTTATCAGCCATGTCAGGAGGGGAGAGGCCGACTGTAGGACAGGGGAATACAATCTATTACTATCTGTTATCAGCCATGTCAGGAGAGGAGAGGGCCGACTGTAGGACAGGGGAATACAATCTATTACTATCTGTTATCAGCCACGTCAGGAGAGGAGAGGCCGACTGTAGGACAGGGGAATACAATCTATTACTATCTGTTATCAGCCACGTCAGGAGGGGAGAGGCCGACTGTAGGACAGGGGAATACAATCTATTACTATCTGTTATCAGCCACGTCAGGAGGGGAGAGGCCGATGCTAGGACAGGTGACTACAATCTATTACTATCTGTTACCAGCCACGTCAGGAGGGGAGAGGCCGACTGTAGGACAGGGGACTACAATCTATTACTATCTGTTATCAGCCATTCCTTACTTTCTGCCATGTTTATAACACTCTAGTACTATAATAAACTGATGATTTTGGGGACTTTTTGCTCTCCCGCCCTTAGTGTGGTCTCTGGGACATTCTGGTGAGCCTCTGAAGTTTTGTCTGTTTAATTAATGAGGGTGAAGGACGAGATGTGTAATTGTATCCTGTGCTGTATCCAGTATATACGGAAAGAGCTGGCCTCTTTAGACATGTTACAGCAGGATGATGGGAGTGAGAGCTGTGGTGCCCCTGTACATAGGTAGATAACCATTGATGTCCATATACAGTGTTCCTACCCAAGACAGGCTACCGCTGTGCTGTGTATTTGTTGCTGCTGGTGATACAATGTAGTAATGTTGTTCTTCTTGCAAATGTCAGAGCTGTAGATAGGTCTAGGTGTTGTACCGGGAGGGGGGGGGTTGTTTTGGCACATCCCATAGAATGACCCTGTGCTGACTGTGGCGTGACACTTGGCTTATGCTGGGGTGAGGGCTTGCTATATAGGGGGGAGCCTTCATTTCTTTTGCAGGAGTTGTTGAAGCGCCGGTTGACTGAAGTGCTTGTGAAGTGTTCTGTAACTTGTGGTACATAAATCTTTAGTTGGTATATTTACAGTCAAGATCAGTTCCGGTATAAGAGCATCGGGTGGTTCTTTCTGACATGTCTACGACTACACCACCTACTGTCTGTGGGAATTCTCAGTTTGGCAATGGCTCACTCCTCAGCTATATGGGATGTAGAGGTTGCACTTGGGCCCTGGTGTCTGTGGGGCTCCAATGTCCACATAAAAGGACAGCGGTGTAATAAACTACATGTAACGTACGGGCCCTTAGCACATAGTCTGTGTTAGGGCCCTGGATCTTGCAGCTACCTCACTGTGTAAGAAGCAGGCATGCAGGTAGGAGAATTGTTCAGTCACTTCTTGTAATAACAGGTTCACTCTCAGCCTCATTCACACGTCTCAGCAAATTACAGACTGAAGGAGAAGAACCTGTCAGAGAGGAAATGACTGAGGAAGCAGGAGGAGGGGGGAAGCGGCTGCACGCCATGTACATCAAACAGGTGTATCTCAATAAATTAGAATATCCTTGAAACGTTCATTCATCTCAGTCATTCAGTAATACAATCCATACTCAGCGTCTTCCATGATTGTGTGTCCTACTGAACCAGACTGAGGAAACCTTGGCAGGTGACACTGAATTTACAAGACTGAACTGAACTTACAATATTCTCATTTTCTTAGATTTGGGTTTTCATTCCCTGTAATCCATAATCAACATTTACAGAAATAAAACACTTGGAATAGAAGACTCTGTGTGTAAAGAATCTAGAAAATATAGGAGGTCACTTTATTAATGGAATTACTGGAAGAAATAAACATTTCACAGATATTCTAATTTATTGAGATGCTCCTGTACAATGTGGCTGCTCCATTCACTTCTCTGTTGAGTTTTGCTGGGTGTGAAGTTGCCCCTGAATGTGCGACCCCGTGTACCTATATCCCTGGTAAGTGACGCAGATATCCCATTACTGAGTTTTATTTTGCTGCTGTCACTGGATGAGGTTTTCCTGCAGTTCTGACATTACTTGTGCCCCAACCTCACCTATAAGGGGACATGCACACAGTCTGGATTAATCTGCATTAAAGTCAGTGAGAAATTCTCTCCCTCATTCACATGATGCAGCTTTTTTTCTGCGTGGATAGTGACAAAGATTTTAACCCCTTCCCGCTGCAACAGTTTTTGCAGAAAAAGAAGCTAGAGAGAAATTCAGAATTACAGAAAAAGTGTTTTCTTACGTTTTTGTTTTTACAGTATTCACAGTGTTGTAAGAATGACATGTCCCCGTCCCTGATATATAGTTTTTGTCATGTTTTAATACAAAAATCCAAAAAATTATTTTAGTCGCCATATTCTGTGATTTTCTTATGTTCCTGTGTACAAAGGTGTATAAGGCGTTTTTTTTGCGGCACCGGATGTATTGTCTATTTACATTATTTTGGGGAATTCCCGACCTTTTCGTTGCTCTTTATTCACTTTTATGTGGAAGCGAAACAATGACAATTCTGCCATATTGATTTTTTTTTTTTTTTTTTTTACAGCTATGGTGTTCGCTATATGAGATAGATATTTTGTGTATTTCTGACATTTTTGGTGCCTAATTTGTGTGTTTGATTAGTTTATTATTTGAGATCTAGGGAAAAGTAAGTAATTTAGTATTTTTTATTATTTTTACAATTTTTTCCTTTTTATAGGCTCCCCTGCCCCCTTCTCCGGGGCTTGAACCTGTAACCATTAGATCGCTGTACCGTAGACTGCAGTAATACTGTATTGCAGTCTATGACTAAATCACTCCATAACTATCAAGGATTGTCACCGGCAAACCTCAATGACTAGATTCCTATGACAGGCCTGGGAGCCTTCCAGCTGTCGTAGGAACCAACCTGTGATCTCCCCGTGCAGGAGCCATAACAGCAACAGACAGTAAGAGGAAAGGACGGGGGAAAGGGAAATCGGGGAGCATAGTAACCCTAAATCCCCATAATCAGAGAGGACAGAGGAGACCCAGCCATTATAGTTCCTGCTCTGACTCTGTGCAGGCGCCACATTTAAAGTGCCAACATCACCATACTATTACAGCAGAGGTTGTCAAGGGGTTAAAATCTGCAGACCGCAGCATATCAATTTATTTCTTTTTTCTTAAAAAAAAAAAAATTGCTTTTAAATCTGCACCGAAATCCCCTTGCACATATATGAAAGTTAGTCCAGATTTTCCACGTGGATTTGTGTGTGTATACATCGTGTGCATGTACCCTAAGGATTCCTACATACACATAGCAGCCATAGTAACCCCATCATATGAACTTGTCCCAGAGGTGCATGGAGAAATGTTGGGAGTAACTTGTAACTTAGCATCCTGAGCTGTATACATTTGTGTCAGTAAAAGTGGTAGAGGGGCTTCATAGACTAATTTAAATCCATTGATAAATCCCCCCACTGGGCTGTAACAGGGTCTGGTCTGAAGGTGGACGCTGCCCTGGCAGTACTGGCCGTATGGAGATAGCGCTCAGAGGTTGGCGACTGATGGCTGCATCCTGATTTATCCCACTGTGGAAGCAACAACCTCATCTGTGAGTGGAGCAGCCCAGACTCCTGCACTGATACATTGTAACAAACTCTCAGGATAGGATAGACATTTGTGCTGCTGATGTGTTCTGCTCACAGAGGATTGTCCAGACTGGATACATTGACATGATGTGTTTTCAACCTCTGCAGGTAAAAAGAAGGAATATTTCTATTCACTGACAGCGAGCAGTAAGTGTGACATTGTAGATGGTGCGGGATTAGATCAGAACGCTGCAGAACTTCTCATTCTACAATGATGCGGCTTCGTTTTCTGGTGCCAGGCGAGAAGATAAGACATTATCACTCATGAGAATCCCACTCGTATTAATCAGATTATTACATTTGCCGCTGGTGCCGCTGTGTTTGCAGCTTTGGGTTTTATCAGGAACTGTTGAATGCGGCGTCTCCAGAAAGCGGCAGATAGAATCTTGTAAGAAGACTTCAAGGTGACTGGAGTGACACTGCAGCAGATCTGCCGCTCTGTCACTGCTCAGAGCTGACACCTGAGAGCACCACCGGCAGCTGCTCTGCAGTCACATGGCCCAGGCAGGTCACTGCATCTGGACGGAGCGCTCTGCTGCACTAGATTGCCAGCTCTTGGGGTCAGTCCTTTGTGACAACTTATTCTGTCTTTGTTAGGACTTGCAGGTGTTCAAGTCTGAATGTCACGCAGGATGATGGAGAGTCGGAGACCTTTAACCAGTTCTAGGCGACTTCTCCCAGACAATGGCGGCTTCTCTCTGTCCGCACCTTCTTCCTGCCAGCCCCAAGTCACCACATCTTCCTGTCTGTATTGTGACATTTAGCGTATGACGCAGTTCAGTCCCACACCTCCATTGTTACCGAGCAGATGACTGGACTGACATTAACAGATGAGTCTGTCACCCCCACACATATCACCGGTCATGCTCGTCCCGCTGTCACTTCAGGGGAGGAAGTCGATAATATATTTATATATTTCCAGTCGTAGACTTATGACTTGATGGAGGCGGGATGACCTCTGCACCCTGGGGTCATGAATCATGTATTATCAATTGTCATCCAGCTTTCCCAGAAACAGATAGAGCTAACAAAACTGATAAAAGAAGATGGCGACTCCAGGATTTATATTAAATAGGGAGGAAATTGTGTCCATGGTAGCTCAGGCTCGGGCAGAGAGGACGATATATTCTGCCTACAAGAAACTGCTGAAAATAAATCTCAGAGAAAGCGGCTGTGCAAGCAGGAGATCAATAAGTGACGGCGGCCCCGAGTAACAGCCCGTCCCCGTCTTATAACGCATGGCGTCCTGTAGTAAACCTGAGCCATCTGCTACATACATCAGGTTATTGTAGTTCATCTCCACTTGTATCGATTCTCACGTCTGTCAGAGTGTGCTGTTGTCTTCTTGTGTCAGCCACTTCTACTGTCCTCTTCTTGTAAGTAGGTCCAGGAAGAGTCTGAGGTACAGCAGCCTTTTTAGCTGCTATGGAGCAACCAGTTAGTCACTGGGTCACCCAGGCTTCAGAGATTTCACAGCCCCTTCCCCCCAATTCTCCTCTCTCTGAGGCTCCTCCTGTACGAGCTGATGATGTCATCTGATGGCGGCCATTGCTGAGGATTCCTATCTCCTGTGGTTTCTCACTGTGCAAATTTATAAACTTCTTTGGGTTTATTCACACATCGCTGTCATGACATGTCATTATTTTGTGTATGCAACATGATGGCGATACGTGGATACGCACTTTTTGGAGGATATGGAGCTTCTTTATGGTACAGACAATTTAGGATACACCAGGTAGACCAGACATTACTGAAATTATAGCCCAAAACCATAGAGACATCCTGCTTGGTGCAGTTTTCGGATAGATTGCTAATGGCCACCTGGTTCTAGGGGTACAACTCCTGTTTTTCAGCACATTTAGGCAGCCACAATGAGCAGACACCATATGGGTGCACAGTTTTTCAGGTAAGGCTTCATGCTTTTGCAGTCCCAGTGTCTTCCATTCTGTGTGTGCCTTCAATGGGTGGGTGGCTCAGATCCCCTATCTATGGATCCGAGCCACCCATTGAAATCAAGCCAAGACCAAGCGAGCAGCCTAAATGGCAAGGATTATTTAACTTGGAAAAAAAAAGACGACTGAGGGCGACCAAGTAAGTCTATAGAAGCATATCCCAGGTCAGTGCAGAGATCACTGCCAGGATGTAGTCATAGGACTGTAACAAGGGGCGGCCTCCACCTCTAGAAAGAGGAAGATTATTAGTATCAACACAGACTAGGGGTGAGCGAACCAGCTTGTAGCAAACCGGGTTCATTACAAGTTTTCCAAAAATGTTGTGTTCGGCTGAACTTGAGATTTTTGGTATTTGCCACCCACGAATCGTTATTATAGTCTGGGATCTCTTCAGACCACAGAGTATAACAATCAGGGTAAAACTCATACTCACCTTTCCTCGCCTCTCTGGGCCTCTGCCATGGTGTCCAGTTTTCTTTCCCACCATCTTCTGGCCTCTTCCGGCCTCCTGGGTGATGTCAGCGGCCCCAGGTCATTGCTGAAGCCTGTGATTGGGCCTCAGCGGTGACATCACATATTATGTGGACACCTGGGATAGAAGACTACTGTAGACGTCTCAGAGGAGCCCCGGAGAGGTGAGGAAGGGTGAGTTATGACTTATGAGTTTTTCCTCACCTTCCCTGGGCCTCCGATTATTATACTCTGGGATCTGAGGAGACCTCATACTATAATGATAGCACTTCAGACTGAACCAAAACTTGTGACTACAGGAAAAAAGTTTCTACACCAAAACTGCAGATATTCTTTCCTGTAAGAGCAGTGGGATTATGGAAACCTTTTACAGAGAAAGCAGTGATGGGGATGAATATCACAAGGGATGGCAGATACTGAATATCTGGAAATGATCTATAGATAACACCACATGCATAAAAAGTGAGCACGTGAAAACATGATGGCGATCAAACTGTGAGGCCGGCGCTCTGCGAGGAATCGCTCAGGCTGAATGCAGATATCTAGTAATAACACTACAGACCCCATTTGTGTCGGGATCCAGTGTTTTATAAGTTCATGGTTATCTTGGCCGCGAGTTGTACGGAGCTGTAACGCTGCAGCCATAGATCTCTAAAGGGGGCAATTTATATACGAATCCAGAAAGCAATCGTGACAAGACCCATCATATGTCAAAGAAAAAAACCTCCAAAATACTGTGTACAGAATCGCCATCCAGAACTGAGCTCATAGCGAAAATACTGCACCTTGTGAACAAAGACCAAGGAAATGCTGCAGTATTCAGTGCAGGAAGGAAACATGTCTGTGATATTAATGTCAATGGATTAGAATGTAGAAGTATCTAGAAATAGAGTCAGAAACATTACCTGATGGGGGGTGTAGTACTGACAAGGTATCACACATGATACGAATGTACAAAGTAGCTCAGCATACCGTATCACCCCTTATAGGATTAGATACACTGCTCAGCAGACAGTATCACACATGATAGGCTTGGATACACACTTCACAAGGCAGTATAGCACATAATGGGATGAAGATACACAGTTTAGCAGACATGTTAGTATTAGATACACAGCTCAGCAGTCAGTATCACACAGGATAGGCTTGGATACACAAGCTTATTGAAGATATGAGATATTTTGTCTCCTATAAAACATTGTGATTGATGGATCAGATTCTCGCCCAGTGACCCGACAATCACAGGACAGGGAGACAGTGAGCAGCTGTCACATGAGACGGTTTCACTCCACTGCCCACTAAAGGTCGCCCTCATTATATAGCGCAGTATCTGCGGGACGCTGTCTGACCTTTCTCAGTTAATGGCGGACACTGTGACCTCGCTCAGAGGCTGCGCCTTGTTTATAATGACAATGGCGCACTGAAATATATTATAGAGGACCAGCAACGTGCCAACGCTGCCACGTGACAAACTCATTAGGACTTGTCTGAGGGTGCGGGCAGTGCTGGCGGGCGGTGCGGGCATCTGCAGGGTACATGGATCGTTATCTGTGTCACTCGCTGCCAGCGTCAGGCGCAGGGATATAATGGTCTGTGCACTGGTGCTCACTGATACTATATAGATCTCACTATCACACGCAGCTAACGATGCGCCCAGTTTTCCCATTGCATCTTTGCAGCCTACTCTAAATTAGCAGGTGCTTTTGCATCAGATTTGGGTTTTTGTGGGGGGGGTACGACGCCTCCTAGCACGAGTGTTGTCAGTATACGGGCACCTAGAGGGACATTCCCCGTCTCATCTTATCTGGTGTTTCTTGCTCCTCGTCACCTGACATCAACCAGCTAGTAAGGACAGGAATATTAAATGGCTAATAAAACAGATTTATCAGCTGGCATCCTCCTGGACATTCATTTACAGTACGCTGCAAAATCCATCCAGAGATGAAAGCGTCTGCAGGCGAGAGGCACACTCTCCAGTCACTTGTGTTTTCTGCTTCTTGACCCATAAATTGCTTCTCTTATAAATCTGGAGTTGGCCGCCTGCAGCTCAGAATCTTAAGTGTGACCATGTGAAAAGTCATTTGGCGCAGGTCCAGGACCCGGGATCTGTCTGGTGTCATATCGTAAATACTGGATATAACCGACACAGTATTATAGGTCAGGACGGTATAATTATATACAGTAACAATGATGGGCTGCATTCACATCAAGCTACAGATGGCGTTTATAGGTCAGGTGATCTGACGCCATCTGTCACATGACCTCATACTATAATCTCCCTCATATTTAATGGTAAACAATTAAATACAAGAGATAATCCTTTCTTTAAAGTCAATCTCCACCTTTTACCATCAGGTCATTTTTAGGCCCAACATTCTGTTCATTGGGGTCCAAACTCATTACAATACAGAGCTCCAAGTCCTCTGCTTTCCTTCACACAGCCATAGAACTACTCAATTATATCTTGTTGCCTACAATCACCACTAGGGGGAATCTCCTCATATACCGACTGTACATGCACCACTAGAGGGAGCTCACTACATACAGATTATACAGTCACCACTAGGGGGAGCTCACTATATACAGATTATACAGTCACCACTAGAGGGAGCTCACTACATACAGATTATACAGTCACCACTAGGGGGAGCTCACTATATACAGATTATACAGTCACCACTAGAGGGAGCTCACTATATACAGATTATACAGTCACCACTAGGAGGAGCTCACTACATACAGATTATACAGTCACCACTAGAGGGAGCTCACTACATACAGATTATACAGTCACCACTAGAGGGAGCTCACTACATACAGATTATACAGTCACCACTAGAGGGAGCTCACTACATACAGATTATACAGTCACCACTATAGGGAGCTCACTACATACAGATTATACAGCCACCACTAGGAGGAGCTCACTACATACAGATTATACAGTCACCACTAGGGGGAGCTCACTACATACAGATTATACAGTCACCACTAGGAGGAGCTCACTACATACAGATTATACAGTCACCACTATAGGGAGCACACTACATACAGATTATACAGCCACCGCTAGGAGGAGCTCACTACATACAGATTATACAGTCACCACTAGGGGTTTCGAGATTACGTCCCCTGGGGAGCTCACTACATACAGAATATACAGTCACCACTAGAGGGAGCTCACTACATACAGATTATACAGTCACCACTAGGGGAAGCTCACTACATACAGATTATACAGTCTCCACTAGAGGGAGCTCACTACATACAGATTATACACTCACCACTAGGAGGAGCTCACTACATACAGATTATACAGTCACCACTAGGAGGAGCTCACTACATACAGATTATACAGTCACCACTAGAGGGAGCTCACTACATACAGATTATACAGCCACCACTAGAGGGAGCTCACTACATACAGATTATACAGCCACCATTAGAGGGAACTCACTACATACAGATTATACAATCACCACTAGAGGGAACTCACTACATACAGATTATACAGTCACCACTAGGAGGAGCTCAATACATATAGATTATACTATTATACTATACAGTTACCCCTGGGGAGCTCACTACATAAATGATCTTGAGTTACATCCTGTATTATACTCCAGAGCTGCACTCACTATTCTGCTGGTACAGTCACTGTGTATATACATTACATTACTTATCCTGTATTATACTCCAGAGCTGCGCTCACTATTCTGCTGGTGCAGTCATTGTGTACATACATTACATTACTTATCCTGTACTGATCCTGAGTTACATCCTGTATTATACTCCAGAGCTGCGCTCACTATTCTGCTGGTGCAGTCATTGTGTACATACATTACATTACTTATCCTGTACTGATCCTGAGTTACATCCTGTATTATACTCCAGAGCTGCGCTCACTATTCTGCTGGTACAGTCACTGTGTACATACATTACATTACTTATCCTGTACTGATCCTGAGTTACATCCTGTATTATACTCCAGAGCTGCACTCACTATTCTGCTGGTACAGTCACTGTGTACATATATTACATTACTTATCCTGTATTATACTCCGGCTGCGCTCACTATTCTGCTGGTAGAGTCACTGTGTACATACATTACATTACTTATCCTGTACTGATCCTGAGTTACATCCTGTATTATACTCCAGAGCTGCGCTCACTATTCTGTTGGTACAGTCACTGTGTACATACATTACATTACTTATCCTGTATTATACTCCAGAGCTGGGCTCACTATTCTGCTGGTACAGTCACTGTGTACATACATTACATTACTTATCATGTACTGATCCTGAGTTACATCCTGTATTATACTCCAGAGCTGCACTCACTATTCTGCTGGTGCAGTCACTGTGTACATACATTACATTACTTATCCTGTATTATACTCCAGAGCTGCGCTCACTATTCTGCTGGTACAGTCACTGTGTACATACATTACATTACTTATCCTGTACTGATCCTGAGTTACATCCTGTATTATACTCCAGAGCTACGCTCACTATTCTGCTGGTACAGTCACTGTGTACATACATTACATTACTTATCCTGTACTGATCCTGAGTTACATCCTGTATTATACTCCAGAGCTGCGCTCACTATTCTGCTGGTGCAGTCACTGTGTACATACATTACATTACTTATCCTGTACTGATCCTGAGTTACATCCTGTATTATACTCCAGAGCTGCGCTCACTATTCTGCTGGTACAGTCACTGTGTACATACATTACATTACTTATCCTGTATTATACTCCAGAGCTGCACTCACTATTCTGCTGGTGCAGTCACTGTGTACATACATTACATTACTTATCCTGTAGGGGGGTGGGGTTTTTTTTCCTGTTTATACTCCAGAGCTGCGCTCACTATTCTGCTGGTGCAGTCACTGTGTACATACATTACATTACTTATCCTGTACTGATCCTGAGTTACATCCTGTATTATACTCCAGAGCTGCACTCACTATTCTGCTGGTGCAGTCGCTGTGTACATACATTACATTACGTATCCTGTACTGATCCTGAGTTACATCCTGTATTATACTCCAGAGCTGCGCTCACTATTCTGCTGGTACAGTCACTGTGTACATACATTACATTACTTATCCTGTACTGATCCTGAGTTACATCCTGTATTATACTCCAGAGCTGCGCTCACTATTCTGCTGGTACAGTCACTGTGTACATACATTACATTACTTATCCTGTACTGATCCTGAGTTACATCCTGTATTATACCCCAGAGCTGCACTCACTATTCTGCTGGTGCAGTCACTGTGTACATACATTACATTACTTATCCTGTATTATACTCCAGAGCTGCACTCACTATTCTGCTGGTGCAGTCACTGTGTACATACATTACATTACTTATACTGTATTATACTCCAGAGCTGCGCTCACTATTCTAAATTTATAGTAATTACTGTCTTCTCTGTATTATCCCCTTTGTAATTTCTGTGTCGGGGACTGCTGTGATGGGTTATCTGGCGGCGTCAGGGTTAATTTGTTCTAGGTCGGCTCCTACGTTGTCAAGTGATTGATGTGAATTGTACATCTCTCTCTAATACGACGACCTCATTATGTTCCTGAGATAAGATTCTGTATCATTTAATTTCCAGGCACGTTGCTTCTGAGTAAATTAAAAACTTCTGAGTGGGAGGGGCCTGTGTCTCAGCGCGGCGCGTGCGCCATTATCCGCTGCTGCACCTTGAGCAGATTAAGACAGAGAGTGCAGGACGTGAGACAACTGAGACTCTGCGGCATCCATCCTACATAGAGAAGACCCTTCATTAGATACAGTCATATGAAAAAGTTTGGGCACCCCTATTAATCTTAATCATTTTTAGTTCTAAATATTTGGGTGTTTGCAACAGCCATTTCAATTTGATATATCTAATAACTGATGGACACAGTAATATTTCAGGATTGAAATGAGGTTTATTGTACTAACAGAAAATGTGCAATATGCATTAAACCAAAATTTGACCGGTGCAAAAATTTGGGTACCCTTATCATTTTATTGATTTGAATACTCCTAACTACTTTTTACTGACTTACTGAAGCACAAAATTGGTTTTGTAACCTCACTGAGCTTTGAACTTCATAGCCAGGTGTATCCAATCATGAGAAAAGGTATTTAAGGTGGCCAATTGCAAGTTGTTCTCCTATTTGAATCTCCTCTGAAGAGTGGCATCATGGGCTCCTCAAAACAACTCTCAAATGATCTGAAAACAAAGATTGTTCAACATAGTTGTTCAGGGGAAGGATACAAAAAGTTGTCTCAGAGATTTAACCTGTCAGTTTCCACTGTGAGGAACATAGTAAGGAAATGGAAGACCACAGGGACAGTTCTTGTTAAGCCCAGAAGTGGCAGGCCAAGAAAAATATCAGAAAGGCAGAGAAGAAGAATGGTGAGAACAGTCAAGGACAATCCACAGACCACCTCCAAAGAGCTGCAGCATCATCTTGCTGCAGATGGTGTCACTGTGCATCGGTCAACAATACAGCACACTTTGCACAAGGAGAAGCTGTATGGGAGAGTGATGCGAAAGAAGCCGTTTCTGAAAGCACGCCACAAACAGAGTCGCCTGAGGTATGCAAAAGCACATTTGGACAAGCCAGCTTCATTTTGGAAGAAGGTCCTGTGGACTGATGAAACAAAGATTGAGTTGTTTGGTCATACAAAAAGGCGTTATGCATGGTGTCAAAAAAACACAGCATTCCAAGAAAAACACTTGCTACCCACTGTAAAATTTGGTGGAGGTTCCATCATGCTTTGGGGCTGTGTGGCCAATGCCGGCACCGGGAATCTTGTTAAAGTTGAGGGTCGCATGGATTCAACTCAGTATCAGCAGATTCTTCAGAATAATGTACAAGAATCAGTGACGAATTTGAAGTTACGCCGGGGATGGATATTTCAGCAAGACAATGATCCAAATCTACTCAGGCATTCATGCAGAGGAACAATTACAATGTTCTGGAATGGCCATCCCAGTCCCCAGACCTGAATATCATTGAACATCTGTGGGATAATTTGAAGCGGGCTGTCCATGCTCGGCGACCATCAAACTTAACTGAACTGGAATTGTTTTGTAAAGAGGAATGGTCAAAAATACCTTCATCCAGGATCCAGGAACTGATTAAAAGCTACAGGAAGCGACTAGAGGCTGTTATTTTTGCAAAAGGAGAATCTACTAAATATTAATGTCACTTTTCTGTTGAGGTGCCCATACTTTTGCAGCGGTCAAATTTTGGTTTAATGCATATTGCACATTTTCTGTTAGTACAATAAACCTCATTTCAATCCTGAAATATTACTGTGTCCATCAGTTATTAGATATATCAAATTGAAATGGCTGTTGCAAACACCCAAATATTTAGAACTAAAAATGATTAAGATTAATAGGGGTGCCCAAACTTTTTCATATGACTGTATCACCACAGATATCCTGTGTACCGCCCACGTGACACACATCTCACCACGATACTTTTTCTTACTTTAACGTTCCGCTCTTCTATAATTAATGGGATTCGGACTGTGATGTTTCTCCAAAAGTGAAGAAATTCAGATCTGAAGTTCATAGCTCGGCTCATATTTTATTTAAGACGTTGTATCAAAATGTATCGTCCACCAAATCGAGGAGCGCCCCGCAAAATACACCGTGTATTATTAATGAGAACCAAACGGCAACAAATGTCAGCGTACCGCGACGTATAGTGTGAACAGACATGAATAATGGATCCACACATCTTGATTTGTTTGACAGATTTGTTGTTGTGTGTTTGGACAATATACTACACAGTAGTTTCATCTGGTGTATAGCAAGAGGCACAATGTGGACCTGGGGGGTCAGGGGCCCCAAAGCTGTTGCAGAGGCTGAGCTATCACTTCTCACAGCTGAGGGTTTGTTACTTTTGTATCTAGTTGCATTGTAACAAGAGGGCCGTGTTGGTTGTATGTGCTTTTTCTGGATACACAGTCAGACTGTCAGGAGCGGAGAGAGATTTGCAGTGATGTGTTGAGCTGCGTTGCGGCACTTGCCCTCATTTCTGATGAACTGTTTGTATAAAGCTAGGGCTAAACAGCAACTTTTGTTGCGTGACTTTAAGTCACATCAAAATTGCACAAATAAAAATTTCAATGTATCTCAATGGTGTCACATTGCGAAACGCAAAACCACGTGACTGCAACGCAACAGTTGCAGAAAATTAAAATCAGTTGAATTTTGTCTGCAGGTCACATGCACTTCAATGGAAGGCGCCTTGAAACTCTGCACAGCTCTAAAAAAAAAGTTAATTGCCTGAAACAGAAATCGTGGTGTGAACTCAGCCTTAGTCACACACAAGCCGGGCAGCACAATGTGCCATGTAGGCCTATGCATCCAGCAAAAAAAACAAATGATTCCCTGTCTGAAAACTAAAAAAAAGTGGTGTGAACGCAGCCTTACTCAGATCTCATTGAATACGTAGAACACCAGGAGCTAACGATTACTGCAGCAAGACAGTAAGGGGTTAACAGAACTCATTTCTATAATTAAAAACCTAATTAATTTTTCTTCTATAATTTACAAAATCTGTAATTAAAAATCTCGATGATCCGGCGTCGTCTTTGAAGCTGGTGATGATGTGTTTGGCCCTGCGGACAGACAGAGGAGATAAAAGTGGCTTCTGATTTGGCGCATTTTCTGTATCCGGTGCAAGGCTCCTGCATGGCGGTCAGCGGCGGCCGGAGATCACTGCCGATCCTCTAACCACACATCATATTTCTCAGATTACAGTAGCATTGCTCCCAGGGGGACGTTTATCTCCAGAAGACGACGGATGAGTTTATAGATCGTCCTATTAATCTGTAATGTGGCTCTTTAATTCTACCCGCAATATTGTTAACTCCATCACTGCTGGGGAGGAAAGAGTCATTGACGTCTGCTAGTCCTGTGACATATTCAGGGGTTTAAGTATAAGGATTATAGCTTGGATGTAATGGCTGATAACAGAGAACAATACTTTGTAATGAGCAAGGGGATAGGGACATGCCGCAGATTTGTCGCTTGCAAATTAGTTCTATTCATCTGAAGGAGGTTAATTTGGTAGCAAGCACATGGGTTGGTCTTCATTTGTGTGAATGAAACAGTTAAAGGAATTTCTGCAACAAATCTGCAGCATGTGAATTCATGTGAAGTTCCACATTTGAAAAAACGCAGCGTTTTTGCTGCTGCGGAAAAAATTACGTGCAAAGAGAATGGGATTCTGGCTAATCCCATCCACACATTGCAGAAAAAAAATCTGCAGCAGCAAAACTGAGATTTCAAAATCCGGTGCGTTTTTTAAAACCGCAGCCTGTCAATAATACCTGCGGAAACGCCGGCGTTTTCCCTATAGGTATAATATGGGCAGAAAGTCCGCAGAGGAAAACACAGCCTAAATGCAATGAAAAACACTGTGGTGAAAAAGGGCGCCCTCGGCCGTGAAAGAGGGACATTTTTGTACCTCAGTCATGTGAATGCAGCTTAAAGGGGTCTTCCCACAAAAGCAAGTGCTGATCAGTGGGGGTACGACCGCTCAGACTGATCACGAGGATGGGGAACTTTTGTCCTCTATTCTGAAAGGAGCAATGGGCGGGCACTGTGCGCACCGTCAGAGACAGCCGAAGTGCAGTAACTAAGTCTTGTGGGAAAACCCCTTTAAGGCTCACAACACATTAGCTGGTGTGTACTTACCTACTACAATGTAGGTCTGCCATGTGTGACCCCAGCCCAAAAGGGCTTCTAAGCTAGCAGTCTAATCTTGGTGTAATGGATCTATTGCTCTCTGTTAGCAGCCATTTCAGGTGATTCACATTTATGATTCACCTCCTCTTAGATTCCGGTGACTTTATAAATTTTCAGCCTTGTGTCTTGCACTGAATAATTGGGTTGTGTGTCGTGACTCTGCCTTCTCTGTCACCTTCTTTAAAGCAGCTCAGCTGTGAAGAACAGACGCCGGCCCTTTAAAGGATTTTTGTCCTGAATAGGAGTCTGAACACAAGGCCTCGATGCTCCTCTACTGGTTGTATCGCCCTCATATACTGTAGTGCACATTTTCTGCTGATTTCTGTTAAGTGAGAATCAAAAAATTACTTTCTGGATTTATTTCAATAGAGAAAACTTTTTGCAAGAATGACAATGGTGGCTTTTACATGGGATCCTGATCTGGTTTTCCATGTGGCTGTTTCTTTAAGATGTTGCGGTCGTGTCTTGTGCGGCAAATGACAACAATTATATAAAACCAATGAAGATCTGGCTGACTGGTTGGAAAATATACCCGACCTTCCTTAAAATGATTTCCTTCCCTGTCTGTAGGGCTATATACATCTATATACAAGACTCCTTTATACCAGATCATTAACCATACTTATTGTGCTGAACCCTCTAGAAAGAGAAAGACAAAAAAATAACGAAACACGTCACAGGATCCGGCTGCGGCCTCCATTGTCCTGTGCAGTCATCTGTGAAGGTGACTCCAAAATAACAAGAAAACAAGACCATTCGAAGTGTGCAAGGAAGGAATAGTGTGCGAAAAGGGAAAGAACTGCTGTCAGACCCCTCTGTCCGGCTCAAACTCCTCTGTCCCCTCCAGACCCCCTCTGTCCTCATCTGTCACCCTTAAGACCCCTCTGTCCCCTTCAGACCTTTCTCCTCTATCTATAAAAATCCAAAAATGGACAGCACACCAGTTTAGTGTACAAAATATTAGTGGAAGTTTATTCCAAGCTGCGATGTTTTGGTCCTAATGCACCTTTCTCAAGCAATTCCAGGGTGCTACAGTATGTGCAAACATTTATAGCAAACTACAAGTCTGTTACCGATCAATCATTAAAGTGCAAAGTGTATACAATATAAGGTGCAAAACGTCAAAAAGTGTCACAGTGTATAAAGTGCATAAGATAGTCCAATAACAAGACATATATAACAGATTGTAATAAAGATGCAAAATCTCATATTAATAACAATAATGATTTACATGTGTGCACAGTGAGAAGAGATAAGATAGCATTATAATAGTTAAAAACACAGCAGGTAAGGGTTAAAACACACTCCAAGAAAAACGGCATTCCTCGAGCCATCACATGTGTATACAAAGTGGAGCAATACCCACAATGTAGTAAGATTATTACTCAATATACTCATAGTATGTAACTATAGCAGTGCAGACTGCTCATGACCAGCAGAGGAACAGGTAGTACTACTGCTCCCAGATTGCCAGCTGCAAAGGGATAATGAACTATGTCTATTAAGACCTTGTATATATGTTACTGTTGCAATGTAAGCTGCTCATGTTCAGTGAAGGAACGTGTGGTACTACTGATCCCAGATGGCCAGCTACTAAAGATAAAACATATTAGAGAGAAAAAAGTCAAAATAAATATAAATCCTCAGTAGGGGAAGGATCTTTTATCAACACTAATACAATAAAGAAAGACTGAAGAAAAGGGACAAGGCAAAAGATGATAAAAAAAATACATAAAAATAAGTTCAATGGTATGTCAGCCAAAAGACTAGCACACCTATTGTACTAACCACAAACCAAAAAATAAGTAAATACACAAGTCCGTCCTACATCGGTTCGAAAACTGTGAAGTAAACGCATCCAATGTTGTGGCGCCAACAATATAAAATACTAATATACTGTATAAGTAAGTGAAATCTACTTCAAGCAGGCGCAGTGTAGGCACGAGACTGGCACTAAGGGGGGGGGTAAAAGTTAGTCAATGGCTTTCACCACAGATAAACCTACAATACACCTACCCAATATTTAGCCTTTGGGAATTATAGAATTTATATTAAAAAGAAATATTATTATTATCAATAATACATAACAATAATAAATGAAAAAAAAAAATCTCATATCTATCTATATCTCTTCCCTGTGGACTGGACTTTCTAATCGCTGCCTGTTATTGTGACCAGGATCATCCCTGCCCATCATATTACTTGCAGTTCGATCATTGAAATGCAAGGATGTAATGTTCCTGATGTGAGGAAGATTCAGAATGTTCTGCTGTATATAAGAACATCTCATAATAATGGATTTATACAGCGAAGAAAGAAGAAACCCGAATATATTCATCATCTTGGTCCTTTATTATTCAAGACTTTCTACAGAATCTCCCTGTTCTAATAAAACGAGGAAGGAGACTGAATATACAGAACCGCTATATGTACTGATCCACATGACTGTACTATATGCAGAAGGAGTCCAGTCAGCCCAGCGAGCTGTCTCATCTGATAAGAACAGGACCTCAGCGTACGGATGTACAGTCAGGAGAAATCTGCGACCACCATCTGGTCCTTAGAAGGTCGTAATTTGGTAAATCCATTGTCAGGTGAAGAAGAACACAGGACAGATTCCACAGTATCATCATTTATAACTAAAAACAGGCCAGAATGGAAAAGCCATGTGTGATAAACAAAGTGGATGACTGTATCATCTCTCACATCGCTCTGGAGGAATTTTGGGACTCTTAAGGACCCGCTCAGCGTTTCTGCTGGGCTGAGGTCTGGACTGTGACTGGGCCATTACAATATATGGATTCTTTTCTTTTTCAGTCGCTCTTTTATAGATTTGCTGCTTTGCTTGAGATTATTGTCCTGTTACATGACCCAGTATCATCCAAGCATTAGCAGTTAGATAAATAATACAATACAATACAGTGGTATACAAAGAGGCATGGTTGACTCAATGACTACAAGGAGCTCAGGTCCTGAGGCTGCAAAACAAGCCCAAATCCCCCCTCTTGCCCCACACTGACAGTCTGTACGAGGTCTCTGTGCTCATGTGCTGGGTTTTCACCAGACATGGCGGTGGGCATTATGGCCAAACATCTTCACTATGGTCCTGGCTATCAAAAGGACATTGTTCAGAAGTCTTGTGGTTTGTTCAGATGGAACTTTGCAGACTTAAGCTGTGCTGCCATGTTCTTTTTAAAATGAAGAGACTCCCAACCCTTCCACACAAGCCATACTTGTTCAGTCTTTTTCTAATTGTACTGTCATGAACATTTAACATGATAACTGAGGCCTGGAAGGTCTGAGATGTAGATGTTGGGATTTTTGCAGTTTCCCTGAGCACTGCATAGTCTGACCCTGGGGTAAGTTTACTGGGACGTCCACTCCTGGGAAGATTGTCAGCTGTCTTGAATGTTTTCCACTTGCGAATAGTTTTTCGTTTTTGGTCTTATAACCCTTCCTAGATTGATGGGCAGCAAATGCTTCTCTAAGATCATTGCTGATGTCTTTCCTTCTTGGAATTGTTTCGACATATACCTGAATGCTCCAGACCAGCAAACTGCCAAAACTTCTGCTATTATTGACATGGTCGCACCTGCTGATGACCAATTAATCAAAGGCATCTGGTTAGCAGCATTTATCTGCTACTTACCCTCTTACTTCCTATGGAAGCAGTAAGGGTGGACTTCATGTTTCACACAAGGCTTCTGTATTTTGTTCTAGTTTTATGACATGGTGTAAGTTGTCATGTGTTGTTCTTCAGCTGAGTTTGTTTTGTATAGTGAATTCTAAAACCTCCTAAGGGCCAGGTGCTATATATTATATTCTGATACATAAATCCATAGAATTTAGAGGGGGTGGACCCTTTTTCACATGACAGATGGAGCACTCACTACATAGTGTAGTGTGAACATAGCCTCAGTCTATAAAGAGAAGAACACAGACAAGGAGACTAGAAATAATTGTAGTGACCAGTGTTATATAAAGTGCAGTGAACCCAGAGAGAACAGTCAGACTACAACATGAATATGGGTTGGTGCAGCTAAAGTTGGAGTCTTAACTCCGACTTCACAGCCCTGGGTGATGACTTCATGACACTCGGGGCACCCCATGTGACCCTGGGGAGCATGACATCACCTTGGAGGCTGGAAGAGGACCCAGAGAGGTTCGCCCATCTCTAGTCTGGACGCACACAAGCCATTATATGGTGTGAACAGAAATAGGTGGAGCAGTGCGGCTTATCTGCAGCATTGTGGAGGGCCCGTCCTGTCTGCTGTGAATAAGAGATAATAAAGAAGTGACTGCTGCACCTTAAGAAGGCGTTGTCTTCTCAGTGTGACTTCCATCCTGCACCTACTATGTCTCCATACACACAGCATAAAATTCTTGCACTGACAGTCACTGTGCATTATTTTGGTGTGGTGCCTTAAACGAGGGTCCATTAGATGTCCAGCCAGGCAAATGGGCACTTTGCACCGATCTTCAGCTATATTTGACACCTGACAGGAAGGATTCATCAATTCCTTCTGCTTGTGCCACCCATCAATATGGTGCCACAGAAAGCTGGATCCATCTGACCAGGTGATGTTTTGCCACTGGTCAGTGATACAAGTTTTGCTCTTTTCCCCGAAGCCTTGCCTTTTTGTTAGACAGTAATGACACTCGTACTATTATAGGCCATCCATGATAAGGAATGGTGAGTTGAGTGTTTGGACACTTTAGTCGGACATCAGGGTTGTATCTGGCTGTAGGCCTATTCTTGTACATAGGAGATCTTGTCACTGGATTTTAAGCTGTGCTCCGGGGTCACAGGTCTAATGTCCATACATGGGTGGGCAGCTGAAGAGAAAAGTCACCTGATCCCACCGATCCCATAACTCGATGACTAAAGCACAATACCCAGGGCACACGACGGCAGCAGAGGATCTGTTCAGTGGCCTCCGTTGCTATCATCTTCTGCTCTGTTGTCTGAGCTTCAATCTTTCTGGAGGTTTTGGCCGTGGTTTTAATTTTGCAGAACAATAACCCGAAGCAGAAGATTCCTGTAAAGCTCATTAACTGAGTGCAGAACAAGCGGCGGCAGATGATTAGTGTCGGATCGGAAATAGTTCTCCAGACATCCACAGCTCCCAATCAATGACATCAATGTGAATGGAGACAAATCACTGCTTGGTTTTTTTTACATCTTAAGAATATTCAAATGACATTAATCAGAAAAACTCAAAGAGGTGAAGTGGAAGGAGCGAGATATAATCATGTATTACTGTAATAAAGTGTGCAATATACAGAAGGTTGTGTGGAGTCAACGGAAAACATCACATATGCTTTGGATTATAGTACAATAAATGATCACAATTTGCATCACAATACTTGGAGTGCCGAGTTTATCTGTATATTGAAGTACAGGGTGGATCCCTAATAGAGCACCCGAGCACAAGTGGAGTGGCATATATCCTTCATCTACAGTGTCAGCGCGGATCTGTAGTCTGATATGTCGCTGTCCATAGTCCTGATATTGGTCTACGTGTAAAAATGTACCTTACAGTCAGTAGTGAACAAGAGAATCCTGGATGATCCAATCTCCTAAATACCAGAGATGTCACCGCTTTATTTATTTATTTTATTATGCTTACTTGTATGGCGCCATCATATTCCGCAGCGCTTTACAGACATTGACAGTCACTGCCCCATATAGGACTCCCAATCTACATTCCCTATCAGTATGTCTTTGGAGTGTGGAAGGAAACCGGAGTACACAAACATGGAGAGAACAAACTCCTTGCAGATGTTGTCCTCTAGATAGAGACTGTATAAATGTCTACAGTACTAAGTCAGTCTATAAAGTAAGAAGAAAAGAAAATTACTAACCTGATAACCGCAGTATTCCTGTGTTACTATTTATAGGAATAGTATTATAGTAGTTATATTCTTGTACATAGGAGCAGTATTATAATAGTTATATTCTTGTACATAGGAGCAGTATTATAGTAGTTATATTCTTGTACATAGGAGCAGTATTATAGTAGTTATATTCTTGTATTTTGTGTTATATTCTTGTACATAGGAGCAGTATTATAGTAGTTATATTCTTGTACATAGGGGCAGTATTATAGTAGTTATATTCTTGTACATAGGAGCAGTATTATAGTAGTTATATTCTTGTACATAGGAGCAGTATTATAGTAGTTATATTCTTGTACATAGGAGGTAGTATTATAGTAGTTATATTCTTGTACATAGGAGCAGTATTATAGTAGTTATATTCTTGTACATAGGAGCAGTATTATAGTAGTTATATTCTTATACATAGTAGTATTATAGTAGTTATATTCTTGTACATAGGAGTAGTATTATAGTAGTTATATTCTTGTACATAGGGGCAGTATTATAGTAGTTATATTCTTGTACATAGGAGCAGTATTATAGTAGTTATATTCTTGTACATAGGAGCAGTATTATAGTAGTTATATTCTTGTACATAGGAGTAGTATTATAGTAGTTATATAGCAGTATTATAGTAGTTATATTCTTGTACATAGGGGCAGTATTATAGTAGTTATATTCTTGTACATAGGAGCAGTATTATAGTAGTTATATTCTTGTACATAGGAGCAGTATTATAGTAGTTATATTCTTGTACATAGGAGGTAGTATTATAGTAGTTATATTCTTGTACATAGGAGTAGTATTATAGTAGTTATATTCTTGTACATAGGAGCAGTATTATAGTAGTTATATTCTTGTACATAGGAGCAGTATTATAGTAGTTATATTCTTGTACATAGGAGCAGTATTATAGTAGTTATATTCTTGTACATAGGAGTAGTATTATAGTAGTTATATAGCAGTATTATAGTAGTTATATTCTTGTACATAGGAGTAGTATTATAGTAGTTATATTCTTGTACATAGGAGCAGTATTATAGTAGTTATATTCTTGTACATAGGAGCAGTATTATAGTAGTTATATTCTTGTACATAGGAGCAGTATTATAGTAGTTATATTCTTGTACATAGGAGTAGTATTATAGTAGTTATATAGCAGTATTATAGTAGTTATATTCTTGTACATAGGAGGTAGTATAGTAGTTATATTCTTGTACATAGGAGTAGTATTATAGCAGTTATATTCTTGTACATAGGAGGTAGTATTATAGTAGTTATATTCTTGTACATAGGAGCAGTATTATAGTAGATATATTCTTGTACATAGGAGCAGTATTATAGTAGTTATATTCTTGTACATAGGAGCAGTATTATAGTAGTTATATTCTTGTACATAGGAGCAGTATTATAGTAGTTATATTCTTGTACATAGGAGGTAGTATTATAGTAGTTATATTCTTGTACATAGGGGCAGTATTATAGTAGTTATATTCTTGTACATAGGAGGCAGTATTATAGTAGTTATATTCTTGTACATAGGAGGCAGTATTATAGTAGTTATATTCTTGTACATAGGAGCAGTATTATAGTAGTTATATTTTTGTACATAGGAAGTAGTATTATAGTAGTTATATTCCTGTACATAGGAGGTAGTATTATAGTAGTTATATTCTTGTACATAGGAGTAGTATTATAGTAGTTATATTCTTGTACATAGGAGCAGTATTATAGTAGTTATATTCTTGTACATAGGAGCAGTATTATAGTAGTTATATTCTTGTACATAGGAGCAGTATTATAGTAGTTATATTCTTGTACATAGGGGGCAGTATTATAGTAGTTATATTCTTGTACATAGGAGGTAGTATTATAGTAGTTATATTCTTGTACATAGGAGCAGCATTATAGTAGTTATATTCTTGTACATAGGAGGCAGTATTATAGTAGTTATATTCTTGTACATAGGAGGTAGTATTATAGTAGTTATATTCTTGTACATAGGAGAGCAGTATTATAGTAGTTATATTCTTGTACATAGGAGCAGTATTATAGTAGTTATATTCTTGTACATAGGAGCAGTATTATAGTAGTTATATTCTTGTACATAGGAGTAGTATTATAGTAGTTATATTCTTGTACATAGGGGGCAGTATTATAGTAGTTATATTCTTGTACATAGGAGGTAGTATTATAGTAGTTATATTCTTGTACATAGGAGCAGTATTATAGTAGTTATATTCTTGTACATAGGAGCAGTATTATAGTAGTTATATTCTTGTACATAGGAGCAGTATTATAGTAGTTATATTCTTGTACATAGGAGCAGTATTATAGTAGTTATATTCTTGTACATAGGAGCAGTATTATAGTAGTTATATTCTTGTACATAGGAGCAGTATTATAGTAGTTATATTCTTGTACATAGGAGCAGTATTATAGTAGTTATATTCTTGTACATAGGAGGTAGTATTATAGTAGTTATATTCTTGTACATAGGGGGCAGTATTATAGTAGTTATATTCTTGTACATAGGAGGCAGTATTATAGTAGTTATATTCTTGTACATAGGAGCACTATTATAGTAGTTATATTCTTGTACATAGGAGCAGTATTATAGTAGTTATATTCTTGTACATAGGAGTAGTATTATAGTAGTTATATTCTTGTACATAGGAGCAGTATTATAGTAGTTATATTCTTGTACATAGGAGCAGTATTATAGTAGTTATATTCTTGTACATAGGAGGCAGTATTATAGTAGTTATATTCTTGTACATAGGAGTAGTATTATAGTAGTTATATTCTTGTACATAGGAGCAGTATTATAGTAGTTATATTCTTGTACATAGGAGCAGTATTATAGTAGTTATATTCTTGTACATAGGAGGCAGTATTATAGTAGTTATATTCTTGTACATAGGAGGTAGTATTATAGTAGTTATATTCTTGTACATAGGAGCAGTATTATAGTAGTTATATTCTTGTACATAGGAGCAGTATTATAGTAGTTATATTCTTGTACATAGGAGTAGTATTATAGTAGTTATATTCTTGTACATAGGAGCAGTATTATAGTAGTTATATTCTTGTACATAGGAGCAGTATTATAGTAGTTATATTCTTGTACATAGGAGCTGTATTATAGTAGTTATATTCTTGTACATAGGAGCAGTATTATAGTAGTTATATTCTTGTACATAGGAGGCAGTATTATAGTAGTTATATTCTTGTACATAGGGGGTAGTATTATAGTAGTTATATTCTTGTACATAGGAGGTAGTATTATAGTAGTTATATTCTTGTACATAGGAGCACTATTATAGTAGTTATATTCTTGTACATAGGAGCAGTATTATAGTAGTTATATTCTTGTACATAGGAGTAGTATTATAGTAGTTATATTCTTGTACATAGGAGCAGTATTATAGTAGTTATATTCTTGTACATAGGAGGTAGTATTATAGTAGTTATATTCTTGTACATAGGGGCAGTATTATAGTAGTTATATTCTTGTACATAGGGGCAGTATTATAGTAGTTATATTCCTGTACATAGGAGGTAGTATTATAGTAGTTATATTCTTGTACATAGGAGCAGTATTATAGTAGTTATATTCTTGTACATAGGAGGCAGTATTATAGTAGTTATATTCTTGTACATAGGAGCAGTATTATAGTAGTTATATTCTTGTACATAGGAGCAGTATTATAGTAGTTATATTCTTGTACATAGGAGCAGTATTATAGTAGTTATATTCTTGTACATAGGAGCAGTATTATAGTAGTTATATTCTTGTACATAGGGGCAGTATTATAGTAGTTATATTCTTGTACATAGGAGCAGTATTATAGTAGTTATATTCTTGTACATAGGAGCAGTATTATAGTAGTTATATTCTTGTACATAGGAGCAGTATTATAGTAGTTATATTCTTGTACATAGGAGCAGTATTATAGTAGTTATATTCTTGTACATAGGAGCAGTATTATAGTAGTTATATTCTTGTACATAGGAGCAGTATTATAGTAGTTATATTCTTGTACATAGGAGCAGTATTATAGTAGTTATATTCTTGTACATAGGAGCAGTATTATAGTAGTTATATTCTTGTACATAGGAGCAGTATTATAGTAGTTATATTCTTGTACATAGGAGCAGTATTATAGTAGTTATATTCTTGTACATAGGAGCAGTATTATAGTAGTTATATTCTTGTACATAGGAGGTAGTATTATAGTAGTTATATTCTTGTACATAGGAGCAGTATTATAGTAGTTATATTCTTGTACATAGGAGCAGTATTATAGTAGTTATATTCTTGTACATAGGAGCAGTATTATAGTAGTTATATTCTTGTACATAGGGGCAGTATTATAGTAGTTATATTCTTGTACATAGGAGGCAGTATTATAGTAGTTATATTCTTGTACATAGGAGCAGTATTATAGTAGTTATATTCTTGTACATAGGAGCAGTATTATAGTAGTTATATTCTTGTACATAGGAGCAGTATTATAGTAGTTATATTCTTGTACATAGGAGCAGTATTATAGTAGTTATATTCTTGTACATAGGAGTAGTATTATAGTAGTTATATTCTTGTACATAGGAGCAGTATTATAGTAGTTATATTCTTGTACATAGGAGCAGTATTATAGTAGTTATATTCCTGTACATAGGAGGTAGTATTATAGTAGTTATATTCTTGTACATAGGGGCAGTATTATAGTAGTTATATTCTTGTACATAGGAGCAGTATTATAGTAGTTATATTCTTGTACATAGGAGCAGTATTATAGTAGTTATATTCTTGTACATAGGAGGTAGTATTATAGTAGTTATATTCTTGTACATAGGAGCAGTATTATAGTAGTTATATTCTTGTACATAGGAGCAGTATTATAGTAGTTATATTCTTGTACATAGGAGCAGTATTATAGTAGTTATATTCTTGTACATAGGAGGCAGTATTATAGTAGTTATATTCTTGTACATAGGAGCAGTATTATAGTAGTTATATTCTTGTACATAGGAGCAGTATTATAGTAGTTATATTCTTGTACATAGGGGCAGTATTATAGTAGTTATATTCTTGTACATAGGAGCAGTATTATAGTAGTTATATTCTTGTACATAGGAGGCAGTATTATAGTAGTTATATTCTTGTACATAGGAGCAGTATTATAGTAGTTATATTCTTGTACATAGGAGCAGTATTATAGTAGTTATATTCTTGTACATAGGGGCAGTATTATAGTAGTTATATTCTTGTACATAGGAGCAGTATTATAGTAGTTATATTCTTGTACATAGGAGCAGTATTATAGTAGTTATATTCTTGTACATAGGAGCAGTATTATAGTAGTTATATTCTTGTACATAGGAGCAGTATTATAGTAGTTATATTCTTGTACATAGGAGTAGTATTATAGTAGTTATATTCTTGTACATAGTAGCAGTATTATAGTAGTTATATTCTTGTACATAGGAGCAGTATTATAGTAGTTATATTCTTGTACATAGGAGTAGTATTATAGTAGTTATATTCTTGTACATAGGAGCAGTATTATAGTAGTTATATTCTTGTATATAGGAGCAGTATTATAGTAGTTATAGTCTTATATAATCTTATATAATCTTATATAGTTATATTCTTATATAATCTTATATAATCAACCTCAATACGTGAGAGCCCGAGACTGTGTGTCAGGTACCGTGATCTGTAATACAGGGGCACCTCAGGGTACGGTTCTCGCCCCCTTTCCTCTTCACACTGTACACTGCAGATTTTAGGTGCAACTCATCCAGCTGCTACCTACAGAAGTATTCTGACGACTCTGCAATAGTGGGTCTCATCACAGATGATGATGACAGGGAGTACAGAGAACTGAACCAGGATTTTGTGGACTGGTGCCACCGGAACCACCTGAAGATTAACGCGGGGAAGACCAAGGAGATGGTGGTGGACTTCCGCAAAGGCAGAAGCCCTCCTAAACCAGTGGACATCCTGGGGACGGGCATCGAGATTGTGAACACCTATAAGTATCTGGGTTTGCTCCTTAATAATAAGCTGGACTGGGCAGATCATATGGAGGCCCTGTACAGGAAGGGCCACAGCAGGCTCTACCTGCTTAGGAAACTGAGAGCCTTTGGAATCCGGGGGGCACTTCTTAGAACTTTCTTGAACTCGGTAGTGGCATCAGCCATCTTCTTTGGAGTGGCCTGCTGGGGGAGCAGTATATCAACCAGGGACAGAAATAATCTTGACAAGCTGATTAGAAAGGCCAGCTCTGTCCTGGGGAGCCCACTGGACCCAGTGCAGGTGGTGGGTGACAGAAGGATACTGTCCGTGGTGAGCTCCATGCAGAAGAAGAAGTCCCATCCCATGCATGAGACTGTCAGTGACCGACTGCTCCACCCTAGGTGTGAGAAGGAGCGCTATCGGAAGTCTTTCCTTCCCACCGCGGTTAGGCTGTACAACCAACACCGACCTAAGCGGAGATCATTACACACAGAGAACTGAAATATCTCTCTGCCTGTTAAATCCCCCCCCCCCTCTGCTACGTCCTATCTGTCTGTCTGCTATTAATGTAATGCCTCTCACCTTGGAACATTCCTGTACATGTTGTATTTGTATTTGTATCTGCTTATCTTTGCTGCTGTAACACACTGAATTTCCCCATTGTGGGACTATTAAAGGACTATTATTATTCTTGTACATAGGAGTAGTATTATAGTAGTTATATTCTTGTACATAGGAGTAGTATTATAGTAGTTATATTCTTGTACATAGGAGCAGTATTATAGTAGTTATATTCTTGTACATAGGAGTAGTATTATAGTAGTTATATTCTTGTACATAGGAGCAGTATTATAGTAGTTATATTCTTGTACATAGGAGGCAGTATTATAGTAGTTATATTCTTGTACATAGGAGCAGCATTATAGTAGTTATATTCTTGTACATAGGGGCAGTATTATAGTAGTTATATTCTTGTACATAGGAGCAGTATTATAGTAGTTATATTCTTGTACATAGGAGCAGTATTATAGTAGTTATATTCTTGTACATAGGAGCAGTATTATAGTAGTTATATTCTTGTACATAGGAACAGTATTATAGTAGTTATATTCTTGTACATAGGAGCAGTATTATAATAGTTATATTCTTGTACATAGGAGGTAGTATTATAGTAGTTATATTCTTGTACATAGGGGCAGTATTATAGTAGTTATATTCCTGTACATAGGAGGTAGTATTATAGTAGTTATATTCCTGTACATAGGAGGTAGTATTATCGTAGTTATATTCTTGTACATAGGAGGCAGTATTATAGTAGTTATATTCTTGTACATAGGAGTAGTATTATAGTAGTTATATTCTTGTACATACGAGCAGTATTATAGTAGTTATATTCTTGTACATAGGGGCAGTATTATAGTAGTTATATTCTTGTACATAGGAGTAGTATTATAGTAGTTATATTCTTGTACATAGGAGCAGTATTATAGTAGTTATATTCTTGTACATAGGAGCAGTATTATAGTAGTTATATTCTTGTACATAGGAGGTAGTATTATAGTAGTTATATTCTTGTACATAGGAGGTAGTATTATAGTAGTTATATTCTTGTACATAGGAGGTAGTATTATAGTAGTTATATTCTTGTACATAGGAGCAGTATTATAGTAGTTATATTCTTGTACATAGGAGGTAGTATTATAGTAGTTATATTCTTGTACATAGGAGGTAGTATTATAGTAGTTATATTCTTGTACATAGGAGCAGTATTATATTAGTTATATTCTTGTACATAGGGTAGTATTATAGTAGTTATATTCTTGTACATAGGAGCAGTATTATAGTAGTTATATTCTTGTACATAGGAGCAGTATTATAGTAGTTATATTCTTGTACATAGGAGCAGTATTATAGTAGTTATATTCTTGTACATAGGAGCAGTATTATACTAGTTATATTCTTGTACATAGGAGTAGTATTATAGTAGTTATATTCTTGTACATAGGAGTAGTATTATAGTAGTTATATTCTTGTACATAGGAGTAGTATTATAGTAGTTATATTCTTGTACATAGGAGCAGTATTATAGTAGTTATATTCTTGTACATAGGAGCAGTATTATAGTAGTTATAGTCTTATATAATCTTATATAATCTTATATAGCTATATTCTTATATAATCTTATATAATCAACCTCAATACGTGAGAGCCCGAGACTGTGTGTCAGGTACCGTGATCTGTAATACGGGGGGCACCTCAGGGTACGGTTCTCGCCCCTTTCCTCTTCACACTGTACACTGCAGATTTTAGGTGCAACTCATCCAGCTGCTACCTACAGAAGTATTCTGACGACTCTGCAATAGTGGGTCTCATCACAGATGATGATGACAGGGAGTACAGAGAACTGAACCAGCATTTTGTGGACTGGTGCCACCGGAACCACCTGAAGATTAACGCGGGGAAGACCAAGGAGATGGTGGTGGACTTCCGCAAAGGCAGAAGCCCTCCTAAACCAGTGGACATCCTGGGGACGGGCATCGAGATTGTGAACAACGAATAAGTACCTGGGTTTGCTCCTTAATAATAAGCTGGACTGGGCAGATCATATGGAGGCCCTGTACAGGAAGGGCCACAGCAGGCTCTACCTGCTTAGGAAACTGAGAGCCTTTGGAGTCCGGGGGGCACTTCTTAGAACTTTCTTGAACTCGGTAGTGGCATCAGCCATCTTCTTTGGAGTGGCCTGCTGGGGGAGCAGTATATCAACCAGGGACAGAAATAAACTTGACAAGCTGATTAGAAAGGCCAGCTCTGTCCTGGGGAGCCCACTGGACCCAGTGCAGGTGGTGGGTGACAGAAGGATACTGTCCGTGGTGAGCTCCATGCAGAAGAAGAAGTCCCATCCCATGCATGAGACTGTGATTGCGCTGAGCAGTACTGTCAGTGACTGACTGCTCCACCCTAGGTGTGAGAAGGAGCGCTATCGGAAGTCTTTCCTCCCCACCGCGGTTAGGCTGTACAACCAACACCGACCTAAGCGGAGATCATTACATACAGAGAACTGAAATATCTCTCTGCCTGTTAAATCCCCCCCCCCCTCTGCTACGTCCTATCTGTCTGTCTGCTATTAATGTAATGCCTCTCACCTTGGAACATTCCTGTACATGTTGTATTTGTATCTGCTTATCTTTGCTGCTGTAACACACTGAATTTCCCCATTGTGGGACTATTAAAGGACTATTATTATTCTTGTACATAGGAGTAGTATTATAGTAGTTATATTCTTGTACATAGGAGCAGTATTATAGTAGTTATATTCTTGTACATAGGAGCAGTATTATAGTAGTTATATTCTTGTAAATAGGAGCAGTATTATAGTAGTTATATTCTTGTACATAGGAGTAGTATTATAGTAGTTATATTCTTGTACATAGGAGAGCAGTATTATAGTAGTTATATTCTTGTACATAGGGGGCAGTATTATAGTAGTTATATTCTTGCACATAGGGGGCAGTATTATAGTAGTTATATTCTTGTACATAGGAGCAGTATTATAGTAGTTATATACTTGTACATAGGAGCAGTATTATAGTAGTTATATTCTTGTATATAGGAGGCAGTATTATAGTAGTTATATTCTTGTACATAGGAGGTAGTATTATAGTAGTTATATTCTTGTACATAGGAGCAGTATTATAGTAGTTATATTCTTGTACATAGGAGCAGTATTATAGTAGTTATATTCTTGTACATAGGTGCAGTATTATAGTAGTTATATTCTTGTATATAGGGGCAGTATTATAGTAGTTATATTCTTGTACATAGGAGTAGTATTATAGTAGTTATATTCTTGTACATAGGAGCAGTATTATAGTAGTTATATTCTTGTACATAGGAGCAGTATTATAGTAGTTATATTCTTGTACATAGGAGCAGTATTATAGTAGTTATATTCTTGTACATAGGAGTAGTATTATAGTAGTTATATTCTTGTACATAGGAGGTAGTAATATAGTAGTTATATTCTTGTACATAGGAGCAGTATTATAGTAGTTATATTCTTGTACATAGGAGCAGTATTATAGTAGTTATATTCTTGTACATAGGGGGCAGTATTATAGTAGTTATATTCTTGTACATAGGAGCAGTATTATAGTAGTTATATTCTTGTACATAGGAGCAGTATTATAGTAGTTATATTCTTGTACATAGGAGTAGTATTATAGTAGTTATATTCTTGTACATAGGAGTAGTATTATAGTAGTTATATTCTTGTACATAGGAGGTAGTATTATAGTAGTTATATTCTTGTACATGGGAGCTGTATTATAGTAGTTATATTCTTGTACATAGGGAGCAGTATTATAGTAGTTATATTCTTGTACATAGGAGCAGTATTATAGTAGTTATATTCTTGTACATGGGAGCTGTATTATAGTAGTTATATTCTTGTACATAGGAGCAGTATTATAGTAGTTATATTCTTGTACATAGGGGGCAGTATTATAGTAGTTATATTCTTGTACATAGGAGGTAGTATTATAGTAGTTATATTCTTGTACATAGGAGGCAGTATTATAGTAGTTATATTCTTGTACACAGGAGCAGTATTATAGTAGTTATATTCTTGTACATAGGAGGTAGTATTATAGTAGTTATATTCTTGTACATAGGAGCAGTATTATAGTAGTTATATTCTTGTACATAGGGAGCAGTATTATAGTAGTTATATTCTTGTACATAGGAGTAGTATTATAGTAGTTATATTCTTGTACATAGGAGCAGTATTATAGTAGTTATATTCTTGTACATAGGAGCAGTATTATAGTAGTTATATTCTTGTACATAGGAGGTAGTATTATAGTAGTTATATTCTTGTACATAGGAGTAGTATTATAGTAGTTATATTCTTGTACATAGGAGCAGTATTATAGTAGTTATATTCTTAGGAGACAGTATGATAGTATATTTCTATGTGATCATAGGAGATACAGATTTGAGCTGTTCTGAAATCTCAAATATTTTTAAATACTAACTTTTCCATTCTTTTTATTGTGAAGGATACATCACCTGAGTGGATCCATTCAGCAACGTCACCACCATGGTCTCCACGTAAAGTGCTTAGTAATTCTGGCAGAATGTGAGTACTCTCAGCAGACTGAGCAGCTGCTTTCCATACTATGGACGCTCAACATCATCACAGCTGCTTACAGGGACCCCTCTATCTCCTTCAACATCCGTGTGCAAAACTTCCATGTCCATCTGCTATGACATACATCCGTGCTGATGAAACGCATGAACATTCCAGAGTCATTCCAAGTCCCCAGAACTATCTGCTGTGCACAAACCATGGCTTAGAGGAGACCTCGCTGAGCAGCATGCATCCATTAAAGAATGTAGATTGCCATCTTGCTGGAGGACAGTTTCACCCTCTGCAAGCATGTCATGCAGGTAATGCACCATTGGGCATGAATGTTGAACCCAGGCTGTATCGGAGCTTAGAGAACCTACATTGGGCAGAGTCGAGTATGTTTGCACACTATAGGAGCATGGATAGTGAATTTATTCTGCACTGTAGAAGTACCAGACACTTATCTGAAGGATCTGCAGGAAATATGCCCCTCCAAGGCCTGTCAGAGAGGGTAGCAGGCCACCGAGACCTTCCTACACCTCCTCTTGCCAAAGTTCATCAGTGGCTTTTTCTTACAGCAGATGACAAGGTCTCCAATGGTGATGCCAAACGGGAACTGAAAGAGAAGTTGAGAACTCACAGCTCCAAAATAGTAGAACCCAGCAGGCCTATTCGTCCCCAGGCTTGTTTGGTTGACTGCCTGGCAAGGGAAGCAGCAGACAAATTATGCCAGCACTGCAAACACAAGACGCCCTATAGTCCAATATCTGCTAGTCATCCTGCACTTCTAAGTAGCACAATGCCAGCAAACAGGCAATGCACAAGTCTCTTACATCACAGAACCACCCCAGAGCACATTAAGCAGGAGGCCAGGAGGAGGCTACAGCTCTGCAGGCAAAATAGTTCTCCAAACCTGACACTTTATCAAGAGGAGAATGAAAGCAAAAGTCTGGTGAAGTCAAAAACTGCAGAGTCCTTCAGGGAGCAGAGGCCATGTCCAGGCAGAGTGCTGGAGACAGACACCACTAGAAGGCCAAGTAGTACCAGCAGGTTCCATATTCCAACATTTGAAGAATTCAAGAGGATGCGCAATAAGGAAAAGAACTGTTTGTCTATGAGAGACGTCCACCTGCAACCCACAGACTCCTCCACCAGTACAGCCCCAAAGCCAGATCCAGACACCACCTCTGACCAGACAGCTAGTACAGATTCTTCAAGCCTGGACCATGTACAAGGATCCACTTCTAGTTTGCATGAAGCCAGTGCTTTGCTGGATCATCCCCAACCTGACAGTGGCGCTAGCCATGGAGATCTGGTCATTGTCCAGGATAGTTTATTAGACAACAGAGCTCCCCCTTCATGCCGGCCTGCATTCACAGCTCCCATTTGTTCCAGTCCTGTCTCAAGGTTTCCATTACAGGCGTTAAACATGCATAGCACGAAAGCGGAGCTTGTGGTGTGTGAGCCCCATGTGTCTGATACCAGTAGCTCTAGTGGATTCCCCGGAATGGCTGAGCAGGGTCTCCCTTCTGAAGCCCATTCTTCTTGCTGTCCATCTTTGCTTTTAGAAGCAACTGACCTGTCCATTTATGGTGCCAAGCTGCAGAAAATGAAGGACGGCCTCATAGGATCAGCCCTGGACCTGATCAAGAAAAGGTAACAGGATTTAGAAGTAAAATTATTACATCATAAAATGATACACCGGCAAGAGATTTACATTCCCCGCTATTGTCCGGGCTTTCCAGATATGAATATTGCATTTTCCCCATTTATCTTTGCAAAACTGCTGCAACTTTGTAAGTGGAGGACAAAGGGGGCAATAAGTGAAAAGTGTCTTTGAAATGCAGCCAGAAATTGTCACTTGTATCGAAGTCTTATGCACGTCAGGATTTTGGAATTGTTTTAAGACTTTCCACCTATATTTGGGGTTGTTGCCGTTTCTTACAGTTTTCCTTCAGGAGTTCCCTGTATTTTGCTGCATTCATTTTTCCAGGGATTGCTTTTGGGTTTGCTTTGTGGTAGACATAGTGTTTTTGGGGGAGAAATGGTTTTAGTGTGGAGGAGTTAGATTGCATAGCTCAGGTGGAGGAGGATACAGTGCTGCAGTCTCTTGTTCTACAGGTGATATCTCCTGCTCTTCACCCCACTGATGCTCTTACTTTGTTTCCTTCATAGCTGCACCTCTGAAAGTGCTGAGACCCCAACCAGTGCACCATGTGACACCCCAAAAACCGATACCATAGCAGAGCGACAGAGCTGTCAATCACCTACTGTAACCATGGCAACTAAAATTTGTAAAAACACATCAAGCAATGAGCTGCCCTCTGACCCCAAGACTAGTGTAAGTATGGAGGAGGCTGTGCTCGGGCATTGACTAAAAATGATATAATCTCCTTCCTGTCCCATGCTACCTCTGCCTTGCCCCCCAATTATTCTGGTTGGCAGAATATTGTTGGTCGCACAGACAGATGACTCTCCAGACACCGCTCTGACAGATCCTCCCCCCCTCCAGACCAGACTTTTCCGATCAATTCGCCATTAACGCCCTGATTGTAGCAATAATTGTGGTTGGATCGAGCAATTATTTTGCAGGTCTGACAATGTATAGAGAACATCACCGTCCTCTGGTTATGGTTACACGTGAGGCCCTTATTAACCATTTACTGACTGCAGACTGGGACATTGCCAGTGCTCTACCCACATGAGCAGATTGGCAGGGGTACAAAGTATTTTTAGCAATAACATTCGGCCTCGTATGTGTTTATAGACATAGACATATATATAATGAACAGTATGAATCATACACCTGCCCTCAGATATATCTCACAGCTCACCACCCCCATGTAGCACAAACCTGCTGCTCACAGACAGTCGCCCACTGACTGCAGCTCCGGACAATCACAGGGCCGCAGTCACCGCTGACAACACACTGAACCAGCCGGAGATGTCGCGCAGGGAGTGGGCGAGCGGCTTAGTCACCTGTCTGTAGCTGATCACCATTAAATGCCTGCTTTGATTTTCAGATCTGCAGCCCTGGGTGTCGGAGATCCAGCTCAGACATGACTCACGAGGCTGGAGAATCTGGAAAGGTCCAACGCGGGTGTCGCCTGCGACCACATTTCAGTGACCCCATGCCCACGGACGCCGTCAAGCGGAAACAGTTAGAGCTGAAAATTGCAGCCGCTGCTCGTCACCATGCTCAGAAGAGGAGGCAGGACAGAGAGAATGGTAGCTGTCCATCACAGTGCACACGATGGAAATGAAATGAAAAATTCTTGTAGTCTGCTAAATGCAATATAATGAATTATTTTAGCTTGAGTTAGAAAGGATTTTTTACATTATAAGAATGTCGCCACTTCTGTCCACGGTCATGTCTGGTATCACAATTTAGGCCCATTGAAGTAAATGTTTGCACTGACGCACTATGGGTTTTAGATGCAATGGGGCAGATTTATTATGACAGGCATATAACATGTCAGTCCTTCTAAAGGGCTCAGAGGGCGCAGGGAAAGAGAAATTTATGTGGCCTCTTCATAAATCAGTTGGTTGTCCTCCATAATATATGGTGAACACGATCTGAAATCACCAAAAAACTGAAAGAAAAAATACTAGTAAAAAATGGCATAAAAAAGACTCTCTCTATCACAGAAAAAGAGACAAAAATGATGTAAACAACCCAACTAGGAAAATACTTAAAATTCCTAACTGTGCCAAAATGGCCTGAACTATAACTAGTTAATGTTCGCAACCAACCTGTTTGAGAAGTGGTCACAGCCCTCCCCTGTTCTTAAAGGGGTTTTCTGGGACTATAATATTGATGATCTGTCCTTAGGATAGGTCATTAATAATTTGATGGTTAAAGTCTGACAACCAGGACTCCCACCATCAGCTGCTTGAAGACTGTTCAGCACTTGGTTGAGCTCCACTAATACTTCTCAAGCCAGTGACATCACGTCCATTGGTCACAAGGTCATTCAAATGAACGGGGCTGAGCTGCAATACCAAACACAGCCACTATAATATGTATGGCACTGTGCTTGGTAAGCAGTGAAGAGGCCACAGCAATCAATATCATAGCCTTGGAAAACCCCATATATTTAGAGCCAGGAAACAGGATCATCCTAGAATTGTAGAGAAGTCGTCCCTTGCACTGAGCCACAATACAGCTGTGTAGATCAGACCACTCATGAGATATGATGTGATAATATAATCATATGCCGATTGTCATCTTCTGTATCACTCAGGACCGATTCTGATGAAGGCCAACACCACGACGTCCTGCAGCTCCAACAAAGACAGCACTTACAGTACGGGTCACTCCTACCGATCGCGCCATCGCTGGAGTAACATCAGCAGCCTGAGCACGGACAGTGGGATAGTTGGGGTCAATGATGAAAGGGAAGAATGTGAAGGGAACACAAGACCTGTAAAGCCAGGAGAGGTGGAGAGGGTGGACAGTGGGATTGGAGATGCACTTTCCAGAAAGTGGAGGGCTCGAGTAGCAGAGGCGTCAGCTTCCCTGGAGGCATGGGAGGCGCACCGGCCATGTATAGACTGCGGGGAGAGCAATTTATCCATGGACTCTGAGAGCAGAGGCAAGAGGAGAGAGATGCTGTGTGTGAAATGTGTCACTCGTAGGATGGAACGGAAGGAAGCCGTACTGGAATTTGTCAATACGGAATCAAGCTACGGTGAGGATCTGCGGATAATAAAAGAGGAGTTCTACCTACCTATGCAGACGGCAGGATTGCTGACACGAGAACAGCTGGCTGTTGTGTTCAGCAACATACAGGAACTCATCGACCTCAACGAGAAGTTCCTCGAGGTTCTACAAGAGGAAATTGACCAAGCTTTTGACCAGGTAAATGCAATTGGTATATGGATATGAAAACAGAAGCAGACCCAGTGTCAGAGTAACAGGTATTCATTTTTGTAGTAATTCTTTTATGAGGACCCTTCCCCTATTCCCACCAGCCAACATTGACATAGCTCCAGCCCAAATGATAGATACTGTTTGTAATCCACACCAGCACCACAGAACGTCCATCAACACCAGGGCACCCGCCTGTCATCCCATAAACGTCCATCAACACCAGGGCACCGCCTGTCATCCCATAAACGTCCATCAACACCAGGGCACCGCCTGTCATCCCATAAACGTCCATCAACACCAGGGCACCGCCTGTCATCCCATAAACGTCCATCAACACCAGGGCACCGCCTGTCATCCCATAAACGTCCATCAACACCAGGGCACCGCCTGTCATCCCATAAACGTCCATCAACATCAGGACACCGCCTGTCATCCCATAAACGTCCATCAACATCAGGACACCGCCTGTCATCCCATAAACGTCCATCAACACCAGGGCACCGCCTGTCATCCCAACACATTGACAGACATTTCAGACTTCTTATGACCTGCTACAGCAAGAAATCTCCTATTATTATACAGTCACGGCAGACAAGTGATATATGGGGCACATTGACACAGGACACAATAGTACTGTCACATGGACACACATTCGCACAGTTAGTCCCTCTTGCTGTTTAACCCTTTAATGCTGCAGTCTGACCACACAGGACTTATAGGAAGTTGTTTGGACAAGACCACTATGGACCTTCAATGCTGCCACTTGTATTTTGCACAATACGCTCCTTTAGACCTCGGCTTCTGGCCCACTCACAGTTCAGGCCTTCTAGACTCTTGCCGGTTCTTGCTAACACCTATTGTATTATATTTGGTTGTTGCCTGCAGGGGGATGATGACCTGATGACTGTCTGCATTGGGGACATCTTCTTGGATTTTGTGAACATGCTTCCTGCCTTCCAGACTTACTGCCTCCATCAACCAACCTCCATGGCCACACTGAATACCCTGGAGAAAGAGAAGGAGCTGCTCAGGTAAGACCACGCAGGGCTGTCAGAGATCAATGATGGTGGGATGTGAATGGAGGAGGAATAATCCACACTAATCCCAGTAATCTGGTGTAAATGGCGCACATGTATTTTACACAAGTAATGCACAGACACTGCTGGACTTGTCATCAAAAATCAAACAAAATGTCAATTATTGGGAACAAGTTTTCTAAAGTTTTCACGTACCATTAAGGTCCCTTCAAATCTTAGCTCGACCTTGGTTTTATTCATTGTTATGATGTCACTTTGCCACCTATTGCCAATAAGAGGTACTGCAGCATCTGTCTCCACATGGCGTAACACAAGATGTAAGTAGAATATATTGCCCAAAGTCCTGACCGCATCTAAGTCTCCTTCTATCATCTCTTTATTTCAGAATATTCCTAGACGTGTCCCAGAATGATAACACCGCCCTGCGACGCATGAACCTCCGCTCCTTCCTCATGGCTCCATTACAGAGGGTCACTAAGTATCCGCTGCTGCTGAGCCGGATCCTCAAGAGCACAACAGAATTTCACCCGGATCACAGCAGCTTGTGGGAAGCCAAGAGCAGGATCGAATCACACCTAGAGCACATCAACATGAAGACCAGGCAGGAGGGGAACACATGGACGTTACGCTCCTTCCGCAGAGAGAGTAAGAAGAACAGGGAAGTCACCAACATTGAGATGAGGGAGATGGCCGTCAAGCAGGTTGGCTGGCCGAGGGAGGAGACGCGATTTATTAAAGAGGGGCTCCTGCAGATGGCCCAACCTACGGATGGACAATGGGTCAAGAAGGGGTGCAAAGCGCTAAAGTTCCATAATGTGCATGCACTTCTGATGGTGAACGTAAAGAGAACTTCAGACTCCGGCCTGGAAAGCGGCTGCGCTGACAGAACGGTGAAGGATGCCGTATTGGTGCTTATAAAAGACAAAAGTAATGGAAAATTTGTGATGGTCAGAGAACCCCTGAGACTTGGCCACTGTGTGGTGTCCACTGATCCGGACTGTGAAGAGACCTTTGAACTCCTGGAGGTCAGGAGGGAGGGGTTTGTTTTTCGGGACAGTGATATTTCCCGAACTCAACACTGGTTCCAACAAATGAAGAACTATTCCAGTGAGCTAGGATCCTGGAAGAAGCGGCGAAACGCTCTCCCAAATATAATGATAAGCACAGTGCAAAACCGATCCTAAAAATGGGAAGGGGACCCAGAACATATGGGGCGGGGGACCCAAACATCTGAACATATGGAATCCTGAACCGGAACATATGAGGAGGGGAGACCCAGACATCTGCACAAGTGTACTCCTAAACTAGAACATATGGGATGGGGGACCCAAACATCTACACCAATGTAATCCTAACCCAGAACATATGGGGAGGGGGACCCAAACATCTACGCAATGTAATCCTGAACCAGAACATATATATATGGGGAGGGGGTCCCAAACATCTGCACAAATGTAATGAGGACCCAGAACATACAGGATGGGGGACCCAAACATCTACACAAATGTAATCCTGAACCGGAACATATATATATATGGGGAGGGGGTCCCAAACATCTACGCAATGTAATACTGAACCAGAACATATATATATGGGGAGGGGGTCCCAAAACATCTGCACAAATGTAATGAGGACCCAGAACATACAGGATGGGGGACCCAAACCTCTACACAAATGTAATCCTGAACCGGAACATATGAGGAGGGGAGACCCAGACATCTGCACAAGTGTACTCCTAAACTAGAACATATGGGATGGGGGACCCAAACATCTACACCAATGTAATCCTGACCCAGAACATATGGGGAGGGGGTTCCAGACATCCCTCACTGCCGGGCACCAGCTGCGGCTGGCAGGTCATTGTCTGCAGATTTTCTTCCTTCCCTGGTCATCCGACTGCGACACCTGAAGAAGCACAAAAACAAAAAATCCTCAAACCTCACAAAAAAAAAAGATTCCTCTTCTTCTGAGTGTGATGATGTTCGCATGGACTTTATGTATCAATAATCAGGGGACTGTAGGATGCGCCTCCTTGCGGCTGCGATCATATATACACATCTTTCTCATGGTGTTATACCCTACACAGTATCAGTAAGGAACAAGGGGCAAACGGTGGGGAGGGGTCCACTGGGAAAAAATAACTAAACACCCCCCATGTTATCTGGAGCACAGATTGGTTGTGGTCTTGAAAAGGTGAATTTGGGCTCTGGTAATATCGAAGGACCCCAATAATGGTCAAATAGTAGAGGCCGGCATACATAGCAATGACTAAAGGACTTATGGGCACAGCAGGAATGTTCTGATCATTACCTGTGGGGGTCACATACTTTCTAGATGTCCCCCTAACAGAATTACTATGTATGCCGTTATCTACTGTAGCTTCCCATCAGTGGTACATGCCACAGCCACATGTTCCTGCAGTGATGACATCATCACCCTCTGACATCATCCACTTGTAAATATTCATGCACTTTTATTTTCTCATAACCCGGCACATTTCAGTTCATTTTGGTTTGTCGGTTCTCCTGCACTTTCCTGAGTCACTTGAGGCTTCCTCAGCGGAGGTTACTGAAGGTGAAGCAGATTTCAGACTCATATTGTGTGTTGGTTATTAATCTATAAAATGCAAATGATGTGCAAAATCCAGCATTGGAAAATCTCTAATAAAATCTCAGCAGCCGCTGCCTTGCACAGTCTCTATTACCTTGGTGTCAATCAGGATCTGGCCTTGAGGTTTATGGGGAAACAGAATTCCCAGTTCTCTCCTAATAATGGAGGTTCTGTTCACACAGTGCAGTTCTGGTGAGCGCAGGTATGTTTTTTGCTGGATTTGGATTCAATGGGAGGTCCAAAACTTACTCCTTAACCCTGAAATTGCAGCACAAAGAAGGAAAAGTCTTGGAGTTCTGGAAATCCCAGGATGGATAGACGTGTTACTGATATGCAAATGATAAAATAATGGCAACAAAACATCTCGATTTATTCAGTGTGGACTATAAGCGCCCCCCGCAGGAACACCCGCACTTACACGCCTTGGCCTGCCATCAATGAGGGTATTAATGGTTGAGGAATGTTCTGCCCCACTGGGTGCACTTAGGTCACAAATCATCAGGACTGGCCACTTCAAGCTCCTGATGCAGTTGTTGACCAATGATGTCCTAGATGTGGTTGATGGGAGACAAGGCCAGAGACTATAGAGACATGGTCTCCAGCTCAATCTCTGGCTATCATTGTGTCCAAGACAAAAGCTAAACTCGCTGCTGCAGAGGATAGACCTTCATTCTCATATAGCTGTGCACCAGGATAGCCATTGAGAGCGGTGGTGTGATGTTAATGGAATACCTGTAGCTGCCCAATGTCGTACATACGCCTTCTGAGAGTCCACACTATTTGTCACCCTGGACTTGCAATGTGACATCCAATTTCCCTTGCAGAACAGAATGGATCACTATGTGACATTTTCCAGTCAGACGATCCCCCGTACAGGGATCTCCTCTGCACATTTCTGGCTGTCATTTCAGTTTGTGACACAAAACATTGAACAATCCTGACATCTTGCCCTAGGCGTTTAGCAATCTGATAAACCAAGGTCTCTCAGGTCAAGGATTCTGTCCCTCTGTTTGTGACAAGTGGCGATAACTGGCACATCAGCGAACAGGAGACATCGCACAATCATCGCTTTATACTTGATCTGAAATTTGAGGTTTCAATGTGGCTAAAAACTTTGCTTTCAGCCTGATTTTTTTATGCCCCTCCCACATGTCACAGATTGGGGCTAGGGGCTGGAAAATTTGATCATTTGCAGAGAGCTTAGTAACACTCCGGCTACTTCCTTCTTGGTGTTGCAATTTCAATGTTCAGGAGTGTAAATGCTAATAAGATGGTGGAGGGCCAACACCCCCACAGATTAGATTCTGCAGCCGTGGGATTTGCACAGCATATACTCTGTAGTGGCCATGCCACATGAACATGAGCTGAGAAGCAATACCCAACATGACCACTACACAGTGTACGGCGCTATTTGCTTCCTACTCCATACACTGTGCAATCTCTTGACTGTAGCTGCTGACTGGTGGGGGTATCAGACCCCTGCCAATCTAATATTAATGACCTGTCCTACACATAGATATAATGAAAATTCTGCATCTGGTGATACCTGACTAGTCCCAGCACCTCTGCTTGCTGTCATATAGATCTAAAGAACCTTAAAGTTCTAACAAAGTTCAACAACTATGGGTGTCTGCTGGGCTGGTGGAAGGATCGGTGACGTCTCAAAGGTTTCCAGACTGGGCAGGCCGTCACCCCCTTCCCTGAATCCACGAACCAGATCTCAGGTTATATCAGGGGGCGGTCAGACTGGTGGCTGCAGAGTGATTACTAATCAATGGTTTTCATCATGGTGGAGCACATGACCTTGGATCATTACCGCCGCTCCAGCATTGACTGGGGAAAGTAAAACGCGTGAGCCCAAATCTGATCAGCGAGTTTGTTAATTGAAGGTCGAGCCTCCTCCGCGGCGATCTCATTACTCTCATTAACAGGCAACGCTTCATTAATCTTCAGCCTCCGGCAGGAAACACACTTTGTATCTGTCTGGAAATCATCAATCAGATTCCAAGAATTAGAAGAAATCAAATATTGTGTGAGATCGAATGTACGCCTCCACGGAAGGAAAAAAATCGCCAAGATGTCAGCCTGGGCAGCCATGTGCTCCAGATTCAGTGGTACAAATAAATGTTTTAAGAAGTGTCATAACCTCTGCATTCACTATCAGGCCCCTCTGACATTTAGCAGGTGCCCTGATACAATTTCTTATTGCAACAAAATCTGATTAATAACATTAGGTCAATGCAATCGAATGGATCCAAAAATTATAAACACCAACGAGCATCGCCCTATGCTCAGGTGTGTAAATATCTGTAAAGGCAGCATTATATATTGTGACCCAATGTCTAAATATAATATAATGTCTAAGTCATACGGAGGAACTTAGCACTGAATCGGAGTCATATTCCGCCTCAAAATCAGCTCCAAATTCCACGTGAAACAGCCACCATTCATTTTTAATGGGAGTCAGATGCTGATTTTTTTTTCCTCTAGTGGATTTTTTCAGCAGTGGAAATATAAGCGTCAGGCTCGATCTTCAGGCAGATTCCACCTGATAACTCTCATGGTGTGGAAATAATTAACGCAATGAGATTAACGGAATCTGCCTCAAATTCAGCTCCAGATTCCACTGTGTGAACATAACCTATGGAGGAAATTTTCCTCGCTGAAAAATTCAGCTTCAGGATTTTGAAGCTGAATTTTCCGCTCGACCAAATTCCGAACCTGCCAGGCGGTATTTTCTGCTTTCCGTTCACTTCAATAAGCGTTATCAGGCAGAATCTGCCTCAAGATCAAGTAGAGCGCTTACTTTTCTGCTTTGCTGAAAAAATCTACTAGAAAAAAAAAAGCATCATCTGACTCCCATTGAAATGAATGGAGACTGGTTTAGGGCGGAATTTGGAGCTGGTTTCAATCCGTCTCAAATGCAGTGCTAAATTCCTCTGTGCGAACATACCCTAACTCAGTCAATAAGACCGCCTGTAAATTCCCATCTACGCACATTAAATGGCAGCATTATAAATCGTGGGCCACGATAAAACAGACCCCGGCGTCTCTTGTGCGGTTTGTTCAGGACGACGTTTAATGGCCTCATTATCAAAAGAGTCTTACAGTAAAACCATCTTCATCGCAACCATCAGTTTACCAAAGGTCTATTGTATTCTCCCCGCCATGCGCTTTATCCGGTCACACAATGACTTGTGAAATTGGCGGTCTATGTACACACAGGCTCTGTCCTGACATTCTAGACCTTCCTGTTCCAGGGAGCCATATACAAGGTTTTGTGCAGAAGTGGCGCAAAACAAGATCTATGGCAGTGCCCCAAAAAATAGACCACATGGCCAGAGACCCAGGAGACTATTACAAGAAGCTAGAGGAAACTGACACGAAAATAACCCCAGAGGAGCATATCAGCAGAAAAACATGGCTGGCGACGTGTACCCACAGCCAAACAGACTGGCGATAACCAATAGGGTCTGGTGCACTGCAGGTGACAACTGGATGAGTTCCATCTAAGCGGGTGAGTTACTTCACAGGACATTAGGCACTCACACAAGCTGCACCAACAGCCCCTTCTTTAGCCACAAATCGCTGGTTAGTGCGGAGCTAACGCTACACCGATTGCAGGTCCAGTATTCTTTGATGGCAATGTGAACAACACCAAGAACATGGACCCTCTGCAGCAATTCTATACACAGGTAACTGAACACCAGAGTGAGGGCGGTTTCTTCGGGGTGAATCAGCAGACGTCATAGAATGTATGGCAAACAAAGGGGTGAAGCCCCCACGTCCTCCAGACCCATGGTAAGGCTTTCCATTATCCTATACACAGCAGACAGAGCAGTTTCTCGTGGCCCACTCAGTGGAAATTTAAGGCCAGACACCCAAAACCAAGTCCCAGACTGAACTGATCTCAATCGTTGATTGTAATGTCAATCTGTATTCCCTTAGTCCAGACAGCAGCACAATATGGGGGGTATCTCTGCCCCTGTGTGTTGTTTAGGACAGGTGGAACCGTTAATTAGCACCAAAAAGGTGCCTCCTACTAGCCCTATAAGAGGGCACAAGAGACCTCCCTCCACTGTGTAAATTATAAAGTAACAGGAAACAAGCTTCTAGGGAGGGAAGCCTTGTGCTGCTGTCTAGACTAAGGGAATACAGATTGACATTACAATCAACGATTCCCCTTACGTCCGACAGCAGCACAATATGGGGAGATAGCAAGTAATTCCCCTAGGGAGGGTTTCCTCGCCTTACAACGTCAAGGACTGACTGACCAAAGGCAGTTGTCTGGAAACTGTGGATGTCCAATGATAATGTTTAACAAAAGGTCAACTGAGATGACTATGATGCAGCCGTACAAATCTGGTCCAATGGTAAGGACCGATACTCAGCCAAAGAAGTCGACAACCCAGGTCGAGTGGCCGTAGAAAGACTGGAGGGAATAACTCCTGAATAAGAAAGGAAGACTTAATTGTCTCCTTGATCCACGTGGATAGAGTAGGCTTGGAAGCCTTGAGGCCTCTGTTTTTACCCTGCATATCAATTAGTAGGCTTTCGGCCTTCTTAAGCGGTTGAGTGTGGAATAGGTAAATCCACAGACACCTTACCACATCTAAGGTGTTGAGCTTTTCTTCCTCCTCAGAGGTTGGAGAGGGGAAAAACACAGGTAACGAAATTAGCTGATTGCTATTATAGTATGAGGGGACCTTAGGGATATACCCAGGCAAACCTAAGGTGCACCCTATCTGCAAAAACAAAATGTACGGTTCTCTAGAAGAGAGGGCCTGGAGTACCCCTACTCTTTGGCAGATATAACAGCCAACAAAAAAGTGGTTTTGTAGGCTAAATATTTTATCCCCGTAGTCTCCAAGGGTCCAAATGGAGGACCGCACAGGCCTGTAATGACTACCGCAAGGTCCCACTGGGGATGATACTGAGGGCTTTAGCCTCATTGCCCCTTTAAGGAACCTTGCAACCAGAGGATCCTGAGACAGACGTCTGTTCAAATGAGCGGAGAGGGCCGCAATCTGCACTTTCAAAGTGGCAGGGGCAAGGCCCTTATCCAAACCGTCCTGAAGAAAATATCAGCCGTTGAAGGTTCTAGATTATTAATACCCTTCTTGGAGCACCACTCCATGAAAATCTTGGATGTCCTCTGGTAGTTCTTATTGGTAGATTCTGCTCTTGCAGAAGAAAGGGTCTTCAGGACAGCCTCTGACAGTCCTCTATCCTGCTGTAGGGACTGCTCAACCTCCAGGCTGTCAGGTTGAATCTCCAGAGATCCTGGCACTTCAGAGATCCTTGGGAAACCAGGTTCTGGATGGGGGGAAGCCTCCAATATATCCCTCGACTCATCTCCATGAGTTGGGAAAAACCAAGCTCTTTTTGGCCAGAATGGAATGATGGCTATCACAGAGACTTGGTCCTGTCTGATTTTCATTAATACCTTTGGTATTATTGGAATTGGAGGGAAGATGTATGCCAGCCTGGACCTCCAAGGGATGGACAGGGCATCCACTGCCAAGGGATTGTCCTCCTGGTAAAGGGAACAGAACTTCTCCACCTTGGCGTTGAGTCGGGTTGGCATGAGGTCTATTTCTGGATGACCCCTCGTCAGGGTAATCTGATGAAAGACTTCTGGATTGAGTGACCATTCTCCTGATACGGCATAACCCCGACTCAACCGATCCGCTACTATGTTCAGGGAGCCCTTGATGTGAACTGCAGATAAATGGGTTAGATTTTTCTCTGCCCATGTAAATATCAGATCTGCCTCCCTAAGGAGGGTTGGTGATCTGGTGCCTCCCTGTCTGTTCACGTACAGCACTGTGGTCATGTTGTCTGACCGGATTTTGACTGCTCTTCCCCTGGGAAGAGGCAAGAAATAGAGTAAGGCACGATATACGGCTCTGAGCTCCTTCCAGTTGGACGAGGTCCTTTTTTCAGGAGCGCTCCAGACTCCCTTTATGGAGTTTTCGTCCAATGGGCTCCCCATCCCGAGAGGGATGCATCTGTAGTCAACAGGGTCCAAGAAGGTTGGACCGTGGACCTTCCGTCTTTCAGGTGCAACCACCACTTGAGGGAAAGACGGGTCCTGGGGGAGAGTCGAATCTTCTTGCTGAATATAAGAAGGGAGCGATCCCAAGCCTCTGGAGCCTTCTGGAGGGGACGTAAGTGCCACAAGGCCCATGGGACTGTCTCCACTGAGAAAGACATCAAGCCCAGGATCTTCATCAATGTTCTGATGGAGGCTATCGGCTTTTTGAAGAGGTGCCGCCCGCAACCAGCTTCTCCTTCCTTGCTGGTGTCAAGGAGATTTGCAGGCGGACTGAATCTAGGAAGTAGTTTTCTCAGAGGAACTTCCTTCGAGTTGAAGGGATCGTTTTTGACTTCTTCCAGTTTATAAGCCATCACAGACTCTGAAGGCTGTCTGTAGTTACTGGAGCAGAACAGACTCTGACTGGGCCTTTATCAACCAGTCGTCTAGATAAGGCACCAAGAATATCCCCTGAAGCCTGAGGGCGGCCGTTATGGGGGCCACTACCTTTGTAAAGGTGTGGGAAGCAGAGGAGATCCCGACGGGTAGTGCTGTGAATTGAAAGTGCTTCCTGTGGCCGGAAACTACTACGGCAATCCTTAGAAAAAAACCTTCTGTGTGGAGGTAAATAGAAATATGCAAATAGGCGTCTTTTATATCCAAAGTCACAAAAAACATCGCCTTAGAGGAGAAAGGTGGTGACAGACTTTATGGTTTTCCTATGGAAGCGCTTCTTTTTGATGAAGCGGTTGAGGTACCTTAAGTCTATGATCATTCTCCACTTGTCTGCCAGTTTTGGCATCAGGAAGACGGGAGAATAGACACGGGATCCTTCTTCTAGAGAAGGGACTTCCACCAGGGCTCCCTTGTGAATGTACTCTTGGATGAAGCATTCCAGGGAGGCTGCTGAGTTAACACAAACCGATCCTGAGGAGGACGGAGGAACTTGATTGCATAACCTCTTTGGATTACCTACCGGACCCATGGGTCTCGAATTTTTTCCTGCCAGCAGTTGAGAAAGTGGGAGGCACGACCTCCGACAGGAATCTCGGCCACAGGAAAACTGCTTCTGATGTCAAAAGCTAGGCTTGACTTTTTTATCATCAGACTTCGGAATCTCCGGCCGGCGCCTCTAGAGGAATAACTAGAGCCTCTCTGGACTGCCTTCCACGACGAGGCGGATAGCCTCTACCACGGCCAAAGCCAGACCTACCTCTGAAGGCCTGGGGTAAAGGTTTACCCTTCTTGTCGGCCAAGCCCTCTAGGATTTCGTCTAGGGCACAGCCAAAGACTCTACCCGGCTCAAAGGGTAATTCGCACAAATTATACTTTGAGGGGAACACAGCTCTCCAAGGTTTTAACCATAGAGGTCTTCCTGCTGCAGTGTTCTTGGTAAGTGCCAGGGATTTGGCCGCCAGCCTTAATTGATGGTGGGAGGCTTCCGTTAAATATTCAGCTGCTAGGGAAACTGAGCCTAGAAACCCTAGCAGCTCGTATCTGGAGACTCCAGTCAGTCACTTTCGAGGTGGACCAGGTCAGTACATAATTTGGCTGACACTTCACAGGACGCAACCGCCACAGCGGTCTTGGGCGAGGCAGCTGAATACGCCTTCTTGAAGGTATTGTCGAAGCGCCTGCCATGGCATCGTGCAGATTTGCTCCATCATCTGATGGTACCTTAGTGCGGCAGGACAGTTTAGCCACCGCCATATCCACCTTGGGAGGAGGACCCCATTGATCCCATTGAGCAACTGGGAATAAAGCGCTGAACCTCCTAGGAACCACAAGAGGTTTTTCAGGACTTCTCCACTCTGAGGACATTAACTTTTGTAATGTCTGGTCCACTTGGAAGACCCTAGACCCTCTATAGGTGGACGCGGAGGCTTCCCCGTCAACATCACGATCCTTAGACCGGATGGACTTCAGCAGCCGGCTTAATTTTTCGAGTGGAAGCACGGCCTGCTGGGATCTTCAGTGGAATCGTCAGATGAGAGTGTCTCGTCCACTATCTGATAATCTTCATCAGAGATCCGTAAGGAAGATTGTGTCTCAATCTGCAGTCTCTTGGCAATCTGGGCGATGGAAGAACGAATCTCCTTAAGAGACTCCTCATATAGTCCTTTACCCAAGTAACAACCTCTTATAGAAGGTACTTCCGGCGGAGGTCCACGACACTGGTGACAGCGGGTAAAATCATAGCCGTCAGGTAAAGGGGTATTGCAATCCAAACACATTAGGTGTTCAAGTTTAGAGGAATTTTTCCTCCCTAAGCGCATCGCCATTACGTGATGCAGAAGATGACATCTGAAACATCAAACAGCCACGTGACACTGAAACAGGGAAGATCGCCAAGCATCACATAAAAACCCAAGGGGTACCTCTTTTTTTTTTTTTTTTTTTAAATCGGTCACTTGAAGAGAGAAAAAAAACGTCAGAAAAAAACCAGCCACCGCAACCCGCAGCAGAGGAGCTAGAAACCAGTCACTCAACAAATAAAGGACTGCATTCAGACCTTTTAACTGTAATCCAGCAGCGAGGGGAGGAAGCCAACAAAGAAACATTTGTACAGCACCAAAACAAGTCAAACGCCATACTGGAACATAGAGGAGCATAAGCCTAAGCCAGAGGCTCAAAATACAAGCAGCAAAAATCTATTCTATATTTTGCCTTTAAATTTTAAATTTCCAAACTTACCGCATTTTTTCCGAGAAAACTGGAAGTAGGGCGCGGTGGTGCGCAAAGGCTTCCTTCCCCTGGGAACACGGGACCGGAGAAAAGTTCCGGCCGAGGAGGTTCCCCGCTTACTTCCGGGATCGCGCTGCCTGCAGATGGATGCCGGATAACGCTGCGCTGCGGGGTGAAGGCCCGGAGGACCCTTTATGGGGTACCTCATAAAGGTAAGCCAGGAGTAAATAAAACCCCTAGCAACGGGAGGTCACAAGAGACCTCCGTCCACCTGTTCCACACAGGACAGAAAAAAACACAGTGGAGGGAGGTCTCAGGTGCCCTCTTATAGGGCTAGTAGGAGGCACCTTTTTGGTGTTAATTAAAGGTTCCACCTGTCCTAAACAACACACAGGGGCAGAGATACCCCATATTGTGCTGCTGTCGGACGTAAGGGGAATTTATTATAGTAAGATATGATGGAGCGAGCATTAGACACTCACAGCATCATAACCAGGATGCATTGAGAACAATTCACACAGCGGAGTTCAATCCAGGAAATACACACAGGCCATCTTTCCTGGACAGGACTAAGCCGGTTGGATCTGGCCTATGGGTTAATATTGGTGAGCGGAGCTCTGGAGTATAATACAGGATGTAACTCAGGATCAGTACAGGATAAGTAATGTAATGTATGTACACAGTGACTGCACCAGCAGAATAGTGAGCGCAGCTCTGGAGTATAATACGGATGACGGATCAGTACGATAAGTAATGTAATGTATGTACACAGTGACTGCACCAGCAGAATAGTGAGTGCAGCTCTGGAGTATAATACAGGATAAGTAATGTAATGTATGTACACAGTGGCCGCACCAGCAGAATAGTGGGTGCGCTCTGGAGTATAATACGGATATAACTCAGGACCAGTACAGGATAAGTAATGTAATGTATGTACACAGTGACTGTACCAACAGAATAGTGAGCGCAGCTCTGGAGTATAATACAGAATGTAACTCAGGATCAGTACAGGATAAGTAATGTAATGTATGTACACAGTGACTGTACCAGCAGAATAGTGAGCGAAGCTCTGGAGTATAATACAGGATGTAACTCAGGATAAGTACAGGATAAGTAATGTAATGTATGTACACAGTGACTGTACCAGCAGAATAGTGAGTGCAGCTCTGGAGTATAATACAGGATAAGTAATGTACTGTATGTACACAGTGACTGTACCAGCAGAATAGTGAGCGCAGCTCTGGAGTATAATACAGGATGTAACTCAGGATCAGTACAGGATAAGTAATGTAATGTATGTACACAGTGACTGCACCAGCAGAATAGTGAGCGCAGCTCTGGAGTATAATACAGGATGTAACTCAGGATCAGTACAAGATAAGTAATGTAATGTATGTACACAGTGACTGCACCAGCAGAATAGTGAGCGCAGCTCTGGAGTATAATACAGGATGTAACTCAGGATCAGTACAGGATAAGTAATGTAATGTATGTACACAGTGACTGTACCAGCAGAATAGTGAGTGCAGCTCTGGAGTATAATACAGGATGTAACTCAGGATCAGTACAGGATAAGTAATGTAATGTATGTACACAGTGACTGCACCAGCAGAATAGTGAGTGCAGCTCTGGAGTATAATACAGGATGTAACTCAGGGTCAGTACAGGATAAGTAATGTAATGTATGTACACAGTGACTGTAACAGCAGAATAGTGAGCACAGCTCTGGAGTATAATACAGGATAAGTAATGTAATGTATGTACACAGTGACTGTACCAGCAGAATAGTGAGCGCAGCTCTGGAGTATAATACAGGATGTAACTCAGGATCAGTACAGGATAAGTAATGTAATGTATGTACACAGTGACTGTAACAGCAGAATAGTGAGCACAGCTCTGGAGTATAATACAGGATAAGTAATGTAATGTATGTACACAAGTCGTGACTGCACCAGCAGAATAGTGAGTGCAGCTCTGGAGTATAATACACAGGATGTAACTCAGGATAAGTACAGGATAAGTAATGTAATGTATGTACACAGTGACTGCACCAGCAGAATAGTGAGTGCAGCTCTGGAGTATAACACAGGATGTAACTCAGGATCAGTACAGGATAAGTAATGTAATGTATGTACACAGTGACTGTACCAGCAGAATAGTGAGTGCAGCTCTGGAGTATAATACAGGATGTAACTCAGGATCAGTACAGGATAAGTAATGTAATGTATGTACACAGTGACTGTACCAGCAGAATAGTGAGTGCAGCTCTGGAGTATAATACAGGATGTAACTCAGGATCAGTACAGGTTTTTTATTACTGAATTCTGTCTGGAGACAATCTCAATCTGCTCTCAGTAACTGTGTTTTGCTCTATAGTCAATAAGATGGTACACCAATAGCAGCAAAGAGTCAGAACATGACACATATGACAGTACTAGAACATCTCTAACAGTTTAAATAAAAAACAAAAAACACACAATAAGAATTTCCTCTTCCTCATCCAGCTGCTGTAATGATCTGAATAGAAATTGGGCTGATAAATCTTTTTTCCTCTGTTGGACACAATCTCCATATAAAAAGGATGAGACAGAAGCAAAACATAAGTGTTATGTGACAAGCAGAAGATCAGCATGAAGCAGAGTACTCTAGCTCTCCAGATAGGAGCGGTGATGTCATCAGATTTCCCATTAGGAAACTGATCAAAACAAACTCTCCTCCTTGTAGTTTATAACCCCAGAACAGGGCATTCGCTCTCCCCTCCTCCTCCTACACGGTAACGCGAGGTGCTCCAGGTCTATGACTTCTCCTCTGATGGCGCCGTCTCACTCTTGCTTAGCCCTCGGATGGACAGGTCATACACCACCTCCTCAATCTTCTTCACGTCATACTTCAGGCCATCGTATCGCTTCCTCAGGGAGTCGTTCTTGAGGTTGAGAAGTCTAAATCCAAAATCCAGCTCATTAATGAAGGTGGCGATACGAAGAGGCCTGGCGTAATCCCCGGCCGTGACGCTGTTCACCGCCAGCCTGGACTGGAGCAGGAGACAGAAGGATTATAAGGATGAACCTAAACTTATGTGCAGATACCTGATGATGTCACTGGCCATAATGTATCTATGACTAATGACACTGAATCAATCTAAGATGTATTAGAATAATAAGGAAGAGAAATGTCAAGTAAGACATGAAACATAAAACAACTTTATTAAAAAATAAAAAAATTGCCTAATTATGTGTCTCCATGGTTACAGACTACAAACAACTCCAATGTAGTCTGGTCCTCATTCAAGTGTAAGCACAACCATTATAGTGTACTGTGCTTGGTATTCAGAGAAGAGGCCGTAGTGCTCACACCTGAACGCTGTGGCCTCCCCAACCAGCTGTTTAGTGGGGGTCCTGGTTGTCAGACCTCCACAGATGACATATTGATAGGCTAAGGACAGGTAATCAATCTGTATGTCCTGCAAAACCCTGTTCGTTCCATTAATACATAACTTGCAGGATCTGCCCCTTTAACATTCAGCTCCAGAACTGTGAAAATACAAACCCCTGGTGGGATTGGGCACAAGCTGAGGCCACTCACCAATTCACTGGCCAGGTTCAGCACCCCAGACAGATAATCTTCAATGTCGAGGTGGAATCCCTTGTCACGGTCACTTTCAACTGGGATGGAAAAGAACAAGATTTCATGAAAGAGACGACATGTCTAGTAAATCGCAGCCCCAGTTGTGGCAGCCGCGCAGTATCCCACTGTATGAGAAGACTTCTGACACCTCCCCTGGTCTGTGGTAATACAGTCACAATGAGCACGTACTTCCCAAGATCTCGGCCACGGCATCTCGGGTCACCAACTCCTCACTCTCCAGGTACACGAGAAATGATGCCTGGAAGACGAGACGCTGCAGCACGAAACGCCACTGATCGTGATACCTGCCATGAGAGAGTCACATGAGCAGGCAGCAGGGAGAGAGTACAGAACAGCAGATATAGCCTGAGCGAATGCAGACACATCATCACACCGCACAGCTGTATATACCCCTCCCCCATCATCCAGGAGCAGCGCCCACCTCACCTGTAGTACTGATCTGAAGGGAATTTTGTGGCCAGAGCAGCAAGTTGGGTCCGCACCGTCTTGAAGTGCTCTCGAGCCTTCAGGCATTTTTCGGGTACTGAGAAAATAAATGTAGATGAGTCAATGCAGGAGCGCCTGACCATGTGACCAGGGGAGGAACGGACGGACCGCAAACATGGAAGCCTCTGTATGTCAGGAGATCAGCAGCAGGAAAGAACTGGCAACTAAATAAATACAAGAACTACAGAAACCAGAGGGGTACCGGAGCAATTAAAGGGGACGATCAGGTTTTATAATAAAAAATGACTGCTGCAGGGTTATCTCTAATGTGCACAACAAGAGCCGCTGCAGTGCGGAATAGGGAGAGACTGCTGCGGGGTCCGGGGCTCCTGCTGCGGGGTCCGGGGTTCCTGCTGCGGGGCCCGGGGCTCCTGCTGCGGGGTCCGGGGCTCCTGCTGCGGGGTCCGGGGCTCCTGCTGCGGGGTCCGGGGCTCCTGCTGCCTTGTCTGTGCTGGGAGATCAGACTGATCAAATAGAATATACACTGACCAGCCAAACCGCTGACAGGTGAAGTCGGGGATATCAGGAGCAAGGGAATAGCCGGCCAGTGCTTGAAGCAGGACAAATGGCCGTGACTGTGATAAGGACCACATTGTGAAGGCGACATCTCCAGAATGGCAGCTCTTGTAGTGCGCCCCTGGTATGCAGGGTTAGCCCTGGCCAAGTGTCCAAGGAAAGGTAACCAGAGATAGGTTACTAGGCCGTAAGGCTTAACCATGTGCGGAGTGTGAAGGTTACTCCATCTGGTTCGATCCCAAAGAAAAGCTACTGCAATATGGCTGATTATGATGGAAAGTACCAGAAGCAAATACATCACTTATCTGGGGAACAGACTGCACCAGGGAGCACTATGGCAAAGAGGCGCTTACAGAGGCCGTGTGATACTCTGTGCAATGTTCTGCTGGCATCACGTGGATGTGACACGTACCACCTACCTAACCACTGTACAGAACTAGTACAATGGTAGCAGTGCCCCCTAATGGCCGTGGCCTCTGTCAGCAGGCGAATGTCCAAGAATGAGGAACATGACAAAAGATGAAAGTGATGACCAGGGCGTAACTAGGAAAGACTGGGCCACGTAGCCAGGTTCTGAGAGGGGCTCCCAGGTCCCCGTATGGCATAACGCTCCCTTTCCTGGCCCCCACATGGCATAATACCCACTTTACCTAACCCCCATGGTATAATGCCTCCTTTACTGCCCACCACACGGTATAATGTCCCTCTTATTGGCCGCCATATGGTATACTGCCCCCTATACAGTAAGTGCCCCCTGCAAAGTAAGGGTAGATTCAAATGGTAGAAACAGAAGAGGAATCTCTAACATCTTCTATTATCAGAACCTCCCACTCCCGTATCCAAGACTTCTCCCGAGTTGCACCACTTCTCTGGAATGTTCTATCCTGGACTATCAGATTAATTCCCAATTTCTACAGCTTCAAACACAAACTAAAGACACATCTTATCAGACAGGCCTGTCACATGTCCTAATGCCGTGTTGGCGAACCGATGGCACGCGTGCCAGAGAGGACATTCAGAGCCCTCTCTGTTGGCATGTGCGCCGTCACCCCGACCGCTCACTGACAGCAGAGTGTGACCTCTGCCCCGACACAGGCGCAATGACGCAAGTCATCAGCACCTGCAGTCAGAAGAAGAAGGACGGCGCTCTTTGTGGGACTGCATACTGGGCAAGTAGCATATAATACTGTGTGGGGGCCACTGTGGAGCATATAATACCGTGTGGGGGCCACCGTGGGCATATAATACTGTGTGGGGGCCACTGTGGGCAATAATACTATGTGGGGGCCACTGTGGGCATATAATTCCATGTGGGAGCCACTGTGGGCATATAATACCGTGTGGGGGCCACTGTGGGCATATAATACTGTGTGGGGGCCACTGTGGAGCATATAATACTGTGTGGGAGCCACTGTGGGGTATATAATACTGTGTGGGGGCCACTGTGGGCATATAATACCGTGTGGGGGCCACTGTGGGCATATAATACTGTGTGGGGGCCACTGTGGAGCATATAATACTGTGTGGGGGCCACTGTGGGCATATAATACCGTGTGGGGGCCACTGTGGGCATATAATACTGTGTGGGGGCCACTGTGGAGCTTATAATACTGTGTGGGGTATCAAATGCAAGCTTATACCTTTCAGTGCAAAGTTGTATTAATGAAAGCTCTGTAAAGCCCCATTCACACGACCGTATTTTGCGGGTCCCTAACTGTCCGCTATTGTGGATCCACATAGTATTAAGGTTAAATTGCTGTGTTGGCACTTTGCAATAATTTAGTGGGTTTTGGGTTCCAGTTTGGGCACTCAGTCTCTAAAATCACTGTCCTAATGTAAACCCTTCTGTAGTTAGAATCCCTAAAACGTCCCCTCCTCTGTTCACGCTCCCGCATTACCCCACAGGATATGAGGCCATATCAGACTAACTTTATATGTCCGGGCACCGTCTGCACGTTACAGGACACGACTGGTGACGGCTCCTACAGCTTTATATATGTGTAATGGCAGTAACCTCTATTACAGAATTGTCTGACCATTGTATAAGCAATGCTACCTCTGATGCCGCCCCTGCTACCTCCTGTGTCACCCCCTCTACCTCATAGATTGTAAGCTCTTGTGTCACCCCCTCTACCTCATAGATTGTAAGCTCTTGTGTCACCTCTACCTCATAGATTGTAAGCTCTTGTGTCACCTCTACCTCATAGATTGTAAGCTCTTGTGTCACCTCTACCTCATAGATTGTAAGCTCTTGTGTCACCTCCTCTACCTCATAGATTGTAAGCTCTTGTGTCACCTCTACCTCATAGATTGTAAGCTCTTGTGTCACCTCTACCTCATAGATTGTAAGCTCTTGTGTCACCTCCTCTACCTCATAGATTGTAAGCTCTTGTGTCACCTCTACCTCATAGATTGTAAGCTCTTGTGTCACCTCCTCTACCTCATAGATTGTAAGCTCTTGTGTCACCCCCTCTACCTCATAGATTGTAAGCTCTTGTGTCACCCCTCTACCTCATAGATTGTAAGCTCTTGTGTCACCTCTACCTCATAGATTGTAAGCTCTTGTGTCACCCCCTCTACCTCATAGATTGTAAGCTCTTGTGTCACCTCCTCTACCTCATAGATTGTAAGCTCTTGTGTCACCTCCTCTACCTCATAGATTGTAAGCTCTTGTGTCACCTCCTCTACCTCATAGATTGTAAGCTCCTGTGACATTGTAAGCTCTTGTGTCACCTCTACCTCATAGATTGTAAGCTCCTGTGTCACCTCCTCTACCTCATAGATTGTAAGCTCTTGTGTCACCTCCTCTACCTCATAGATTGTAAGCTCTTAGATTAACCCCCAATCTTCTAAGCTCTAGCGACAACTAAAGGGCTTACATTACTCCTAATGTAAACCCTTCCCGTAGTTCGACTCCCTAAAAATTGTCCCCTCCTCTGTTCACGCTCCCGCATTACCTCACAGGATATGTAGGCCATATCAGACTAACTTTATATGTCCGGGCACCGTCTGCACGCTCCTGGACACCTCTGACGCTCCCACAGTGCTTTATATATGTGTAATGGCAGTAACCTCTATTACACAACTGTCTGACCATTGTATAAGCAATGCTACCTCCTGTGTCACCCCTGCTACCTCCTGTGTCACCTCCTGTGTCACCTCCTCTACCTCATAGATTGTAAGCTCTTGTGTCACCTCCTCTACCTCATAGATTGTAAGCTCTTGTGTCACCTCTACCTCATAGATTGTAAGCTCTTGTGTCACCTCTACCTCATAGATTGTAAGCTCTTGTGTCACCCCCTCTACCTCATAGATTGTAAGCTCTTGTGTCACCCCCTCTACCTCATAGATTGTAAGCTCTTGTGTCACCTCCTCTACCTCATAGATTGTAAGCTCTTGTGTCACCTCTACCTCATAGATTGTAAGCTCTTGTGTCACCTCTACCTCATAGATTGTAAGCTCTTGTGTCACCTCCTCTACCTCATAGATTGTAAGCTCTTGTGTCACCTCCTCTACCTCATAGATTGTAAGCTCTTGTGTCACCTCTACCTCATAGATTGTAAGCTCTTGTGTCACCTCTACCTCATAGATTGTAAGCTCTTGTGTCACCCCCTCTACCTCATAGATTGTAAGCTCTTGTGTCACCTCCTCTACCTCATAGATTGTAAGCTCTTGTGTCACCTCTACCTCATAGATTGTAAGCTCTTGTGTCACCTCCTCTACCTCATAGATTGTAAGCTCCTGTGTCACCTCCTCTACCTCATAGATTGTAAGCTCTTGTGTCACCTCCTCTACCTCATAGATTGTAAGCTCTTGTGTCACCTCTACCTCATAGATTGTAAGCTCTTGTGTCACCTCTACCTCATAGATTGTAAGCTCTTGTGTCACCCCCTCTACCTCATAGATTGTAAGCTCTTGTGTCACCCCCTCTACCTCATAGATTGTAAGCTCTTGTGTCACCTCCTCTACCTCATAGATTGTAAGCTCTTGTGTCACCTCTACCTCATAGATTGTAAGCTCTTGTGTCACCCCTCTACCTCATAGATTGTAAGCTCCTGTGTCACCTCCTCTACCTCATAGATTGTAAGCTCTTGTGTCACCTCCTCTACCTCATAGATTGTAAGCTCTTGTGTCACCTCTACCTCAGGGGTGCCTCAAGATTGTAAGCTCTTGTGTCACCTCTACCTCATAGATTGTAAGCTCTTGTGTCACCTCCTCTACCTCATAGATTGTAAGCTCTTGTGTCACCTCTACCTCATAGATTGTAAGCTCTTGTGTCACCCCCTCTACCTCATAGATTGTAAGCTCTTGTGTCACCTCCTCTACCTCATAGATTGTAAGCTCTTGTGTCACCTCCTCTACCTCATAGATTGTAAGCTCTTGTGTCACCCCTCTACCTCATAGATTGTAAGCTCTTGTGTCACCTCTACCTCATAGATTGTAAGCTCCTGTGTCACCCCTCTACCTCATAGATTGTAAGCTCTTGTGTCACCTCTACCTCATAGATTGTAAGCTCCTGTGTCACCTCCTCTACCTCATAGATTGTAAGCTCTTGTGTCACCCCTCTACCTCATAGATTGTAAGCTCTTGTGTCACCTCTACCTCATAGATTGTAAGCTCCTGTGTCACCTCCTCTACCTCATAGATTGTAAGCTCTTGTGTCACCTCCTCTACCTCATAGATTGTAAGCTCTTGTGTCACCTCTACCTCATAGATTGTAAGCTCCTGTGTCACCTCCTCTACCTCATAGATTGTAAGCTCTTGTGTCACCTCCTCTACCTCATAGATTGTAAGCTCTTGTGTCACCTCCTCTACCTCATAGATTGTAAGCTCTTGTGTCACCTCCCTACCTCATAGATTGTAAGCTCTTGTGTCACCTCTACCTCATAGATTGTAAGCTCTTGTGTCACCTCCTCTACCTCATAGATTGTAAGCTCTTGTGTCACCTCCTCTACCTCATAGATTGTAAGCTCTTGTGTCACCTCCTACCTCATAGATTGTAAGCTCTTGTGTCACCTCCTCTACCTCATAGATTGTAAGCTCTTGTGTCACCTCTACCTCATAGATTGTAAGCTCTTGTGTCACCTCCTCTACCTCATAGATTGTAAGCTCTTGTGTCACCTCCTCTACCTCATAGATTGTAAGCTCTTGTGTCACCTCTACCTCATAGATTGTAAGCTCTTGTGTCACCTCCTCTACCTCATAGATTGTAAGCTCTTGTGTCACCTCTACCTCATAGATTGTAAGCTCTGTGTCACCTCCTCTACCTCATAGATTGTAAGCTCTTGTGTCACCTCCTCTACCTCATAGATTGTAAGCTCTTGTGTCACCTCTACCTCATAGATTGTAAGCTCTTGTGTCACCTCCTCTACCTCATAGATTGTAAGCTCTTGTGTCACCTCTACCTCATAGATTGTAAGCTCTTGTGTCACCTCCTCTACCTCATAGATTGTAAGCTCTTGTGTCACCTCCTCTACCTCATAGATTGTAAGCTCTTGTGTCACCTCCTCTACCTCATAGATTGTAAGCTCTTGTGTCACCTCCTCTACCTCATAGATTGTAAGCTCTTGTGTCACCTCCTCTACCTCATAGATTGTAAGCTCTTGTGTCACCTCCTCTACCTCATAGATTGTAAGCTCTTGTGTCACCTCCTCTACCTCATAGATTGTAAGCTCTTGTGTCACCTCCTCTACCTCATAGATTGTAAGCTCTTGTGTCACCTCCTCTACCTCATAGATTGTAAGCTCTTGTGTCACCTCCTCTACCTCATAGATTGTAAGCTCTTGTGTCACCTCTACTCTACCTCATAGATTGTAAGCTCTTGTGTCACCTCCTCTACCTCATAGATTGTAAGCTCTTGTGTCACCTCCTCTACCTCATAGATTGTAAGCTCTTGTGTCACCTCCTCTACCTCATAGATTGTAAGCTCTTGTGTCACCTCCTCTACCTCATAGATTGTAAGCTCTTGTGTCACCTCCTCTACCTCATAGATTGTAAGCTCTTGTGTCACCTCCCCTCTCCCTAGATTGTAAGCTCTTGTGTCACCTCCTCTACCTCATAGATTGTAAGCTCTTGTGTCACCTCCTCTACCTCATAGATTGTAAGCTCTTGTGTCACCTCTACCTCCCTCATAGATTGTAAGCTCTTGTGTCCCACCTCTACCTCATAGATTGTAAGCTCTTGTGTCACCTCCTCTACCTCATAGATTGTAAGCTCTTGTGTCACCTCCTCTACCTCATAGATTGTAAGCTCTTGTGTCACCTCCTCTACCTCATAGATTGTAAGCTCTTGTGTCACCTCCTTACCTCATAGATTGTAAGCTCTTGTGTCACCTCCTCTACCTCATAGATTGTAAGCTCTTGTGTCACCTCCTCTACCTCATAGATTGTAAGCTCTTGTGTCACCTCCTCTACCTCATAGATTGTAAGCTCTTGTGTCACCTCCTCTACCTCATAGATTGTAAGCTCTTGTGTCACCTCTACCTCATAGATTGTAAGCTCTTGTGTCACCTCCTCTACCTCATAGATTGTAAGCTCTTGTGTCACCTCCTCTACCTCATAGATTGTAAGCTCTTGTGTCACCTCCTACCTCATAGATTGTAAGCTCTTGTGTCACCTCCTCTACCTCATAGATTGTAAGCTCTTGTGTCACCTCCTCTACCTCATAGATTGTAAGCTCTTGTGTCACCTCCTCTACCTCATAGATTGTAAGCTCTTGTGTCACCTCCTACCTCATAGATTGTAAGCTCTTGTGTCACCCTCTACCTCATAGATTGTAAGCTCTTGTGTCACCCCCTCTACCTCATAGATTGTAAGCTCTTGTGTCACCTCCTCTACCTCATAGATTGTAAGCTCTTGTGTCACCCCTCTACCTCATAGATTGTAAGCTCTTGTGTCACCTCTACCTCATAGATTGTAAGCTCTTGTGTCACCTCTACCTCATAGATTGTAAGCTCTTGTGTCACCTCCTCTACCTCATAGATTGTAAGCTCTTGTGTGCACGCGTCCTCACCCCCGTTTTTTAAATTAATATTTTTTTTTAATATATCGTTTTTTGTACATGAACCCTATAAATTGTACAGTGCTGCGGAATATGTTGGCGCTATATAAATAAAATATATTATTATTATTATTTTTCTGCTGCAATTCCTCCTCACTTTCCAGCCCTCCTTCTATCAGCTGTGGCTTTATCTCACTGAGTCCTGATGAATTGCCCAGGGGATCGGCTCCTGCCTCCTACAGATGAATCAGCCATGGCATCTACAGCAAGGTCAAGCAGGACAATTATTTTATTCCGCATCTTATGTCAGTCTCTGCCTCCCATAGAATATAATGGGAGACAGAATTCAACACTGATTTTGATGTGGAATTTGTACAAAATTCCATTGTGTGAACCTACCATAATATTTCCACCATAAGTAATATCCAACCCAACCCCAACATACAGTTCAGGTGCCCTTTTACCCTGCTCTGCTGACCTGCATAGTTATCATTTACCTTCAGAGCAGTGTTCCCTGCTGTGGTACGCAGCCTGTGTGCATCTTCTATTCTCCTCCTGGCTCCCCTGATTCCTACTCTGTGATAATAAAGGAGCAGGGTGGAGAATGGACGGTGCACACAGACTACGGCTGCTATGGCGGTAATTCTGCCCCTGGTGAGGACTGCTCCAAATTCCCAGATCTCAATCTAACTGATTATCTGTTGGATTTGCCAGTCAATGGAGGCCGCACAGAGGATCTTACAGGATCTGCTGCAGATAGATGCAAAGACCACAGGAACCTGCAGAGATCTAGTGGATTCCAGTCCTCAGAGGGTCAGGGATGGGGGCTACACAGTATTGGGGAGAGAGTTTTAATGTTACAGCTGATGAGTGTACAGGGCTGTGGAGTCGGAGTCGTGGAGTCGGAGTCGGTGCCTATTTTGGTGGAGTCGGAGTCGGAGTCAGGGGAAATTGAGGAGTTGGAGTCAGAGTCGGGGCTTTGGCGTACCGACTCCACAGCCCTGTGAGTGTATATACGTGATGACATCACTGCAGGGCGTGGCCTGATCTCCCAACTCATTAGGAATAAAGCAGTGGGAGGAGACAAGGTGGAGCCTCTTTACTGCTCCTCCCTCTCTGGGTCAAGTGAACGTCACTTACTGCTGTTCAGGCCGGTCTCATGATGGACGCTGTGCAGGAGGATGAGGATTTCCCGCGCTGTTTGCTCCAATGACTGAACCACTTTCCTGATTTCCTGATATTAATAAAAACACAAAAGTTAAAGAAAATTTCCAGAGTGGAAGTAATGTTCTCTTATTACTCCCCTATATAGCACGCAAAGCCCCGCCTCCACCCCATATAGCACGCAAAGCCCCGCCTCCACCCCATATAGCACGCAAAGCCCCGCCTCCACCCCATATAGCACGTAAAGCCCCGCCTCCACCCCATATAGCAAGCAAAGCCCCGCCTCCACCCCATATAGCAAGCAAAGCCCCGCCTCCACCCCATATAGCAAGTAAAACCCCGCCTCCACCCCATATAGCACGCAAAGCTCAGACTACTCCCCATATAGCCAACAATACCGCACCCCACATGGTTAAAGCAGCCCAGCCGCCCCCATATAGCCCCCTCCCCCATACAGCCCTCTGACCTCCCGCAGATCCTGGTCGGCGCTCAGTCCGTTCTGAAGCTCCATAAACAGATCGATTACCGACATGATAACCCAGAGCCGATCAGCACCGCTATGACGTCACCAACACCCGAGCAATGTGATTGGTCTAATTCCGTGGCGGCGGACAGTTGTCAGCGCCTCACAACACAACGTCACTTCCTACTGGACGTCTACGTCATCAGCCGGGGCCGGAAGTGCAGACCACGTGTGAAAATAGTGACAATAATAAAGCTTATAAATAGTGATTATCCTGAATGTCTGCAGGTTGTGTCACACGAGGTTTAATCCTCACAATCCACTGACAGTCAGTGACCGAGGCGGCAGCTGTGGGGGAGGCCCCAGGGCCCGGTAGTGGCCGCCACCTCTGCACTCACATAAGGGCATATCAGCTTTTAGGACTTCAGTGAATTCAGTTAGCAGGAAACCAACCATCCTTAGGACAGGTCATCAGTATCAGATCTGGGGGTGTCGCCCTAACCCCAGTACCCTGCTGATCAGCTGACTGAAGAGGCCTTGGTGCTCCAGGCGCTGGACGTTTGATTGTGGCTGTGTTTAGTAGCTCAGGCCCCATCAGCCAGCTGATCAGTAGAGGTGCTGGGGTCACAGATCTGATACCCTAAGTATAAGTTATTTCTAACATTCTGTCCGCAGCTATAGGCGCTGTTCACACTAGCATTGTGGCTTCTGGGACGGATCCATTGTATGGAGGCTCCAGTATGACTCCCATACTGCAGTCTGTGCTATTCTTGCTGTTACAAATGATGGAGCACCCAAACAAGGGTCACAACACTAATGTGAACGGAGCCTTAAAGGGGTTGTCTGGCCCCAAAGTGATTTTTCATACCAGTGACCTATCCACAGACTATGGATTAGTACAGTATGTTATCTGTGGGCATCCGGATACCCAAACAGATCAGCTGATGCAGCAGCCTCCAAGGTCTGGACGTGCCAGCAGTGTCTGCAGCCGTGTCCTGTGGAGAGGTCATCAGTACAAAAATCATTTTGGGAACGGACTGCCCCTTTAAAGGGATTGTGGAGTGACAAATAGCGTTGATGATCCAAGCTCCAACAACTTCCCCATTTCCAGTGCTGATCCCGCACTCCAGGAAGCTTCGTATCCCCGGACAGACCGAATCCTCCTCTCTCTATCCCGGTGCCTGTGAAGGGTCTCAGCTCATTAGCTAAACATGGAGGAGTCGGCCACCTACTACAACACTGGACTACACTGTCGTAAGATTCCTTGTCATCTTCTCTCTCCCATGTAGAATGTCAGCCCATGATGGCAGAGTAGTGAATGTGGTAGCGTTACAGCCCTCAAGCTATGGCGATAGTAGCGTGAAAGTTGCCGGAAGGTCAGCGGTATTCACTAAATGTGTCTTGGATAGGCCTAACTTTATTAGGATATTTCTGCTGTTCTGAAGACTAAGGCCTTATGCACACTGACCCATTCATTTATATGGCCCAGTATTTTAACGAATATGGAGCAAAACTCGGGCCAGGTCCTATTCTTGTGTATCATGTGGCCTGTACTGACTGACCGCAGCGAATCGGGCGGCATTTAGTCATAGCACGGTGATGCACATGGTCGTGCTTGTGTCACCTTCCTTTAGTCTGCACCAGCAGGTGTTACTCCTACAGATTCACCACTAGGTGTCACTGCTGGGGGCTGAGACTGTTATTTTGCTGATTCTCCACCAGATGTCGCTATTAGATAATTTGTGCTGCCATTTTGAAGATTCACCACTAGGTGTCTCTTTAGTCAGATGTTGTTATTTTGCAAAATCCCCGGCAGATGTCGCTTTATTGAGATATTTACCGTTTTACAGAGTAACCACCAGGGTCACCTCTTACAGGGCTGATGTTGTTTTGTCGATAACCCACCAGGGGTCACTGTAGTAGGAAATTACTGTGGTCCTTCTTCAGAATCACCATTAGAGGTTGATCAGCAAGAACTTGTCATTATTACAATTTAGCAGCAGATGGCGCCGTCTTCAGGGGTTGTTGTCATTTTGCAGATTGACCACCAGGTTTCGCTTCATCAATAAGTTGCTGCTGTTATGTTCAGGCTTCACCTGCAGGCGTCGCTCTTTGTGATTGTACTGTTGTTATGGAAAGGTAAACCACCAGGGGTCGCTTCATTGTTGAATGAACAGCTGTTATTGTACAGATTCACCACCAGGGGTCGCTTCATTGTTGAATAGCTGCTGTTATTGTACAGATTCACCACCAGGGGTCGCTTCATTGTTGAATGAACAGCTGTTATTGTACAGATACCATGTCTGATGAAGGGAGCGAGTACTCCTGAAAGCTTACTTATAAATATACTCAGTTAGCCTCTAAAAGGTACCGCCTGATTTCTTCACTCTTCCACTACTTTCAATGGCTAACACGGTACAACATTATACTACTATTGTACAGATTCACCACCAGGGGTCGATTCATTATGGAATAGCTGCTGTTATTGTCTAGATTCACCACCAGGGGTCGCTTCATTATGGAATGAACAGCTGTTATTGTACAGATTCACCACCAGGCGTCGCTTCATTATGGAATGAACAGCTGTTATTGTCCTGATTCACCACCAGGGGTCGCTTCATTATGGAATAGCTGCTGTTATTGTCCAGATTCACCACCAGGGGTCGCTTTTGGAGTAGCTGCAGATGTTATGCTGAATGTCTCCCACCAGGTGTCTCTCTTTCGGGAGTTTCTTCGGTTATTTCTCACTTGGCCGCTAGATGTCACTAGGGCGACGCTGCGGCTATAGACCCGGGTTTCCGCTAGATGTCGCTGTTTGTCGCTGTGTTCCTCCGGCCGGCGGGTGGCGCTGTGAGCTCGGTAGATCCACGTGTTACAGCAGGGCTACATTCGGTAGAAGATGGCGCAGGTTGAGATGCAGAGCTCGGGGAGCCCCCTCATCGCCCTGGACCCAGAACTTCAGGAAGAATTCAAGAAGAAAGTGCAGAAAATCCGCAAGAAACCCAAGGTAGAGACGACTGAGCCTGAGGAGGGGCAGAGAGGGATATACAGGGAGATATACAGAGGGATATACAGGGAGATATACAGGGAGATATACAGAGAGATATACAGGGAGATATATACAGGGAGATATACAGAGAGATATACAGAGGGATATACAGGGAGATATACAGAGGGATATACAGGGAGATATATACAGGGAGATATACAGGGAGATATACAGAGAGATATACAGGGAGATATACAGAGGGATATACAGGGAGATATATACAGGGAGATATACAGGGAGATATACAGAGGGATATACAGAGAGATATACAGAGAGATATACAGAGAGATATACAGAGAGATATACAGGGAGATATACAGGGAGATATACAGAGGGATATACAGGGAGATATATACAGGGAGATATATACAGGGAGATATACAGAGGGATATACAGGGAGATATACAGAGAGATATACAGGGAGATATACAGAGGGGATATACAGGGGGATATACAGAGAGATATACAGGGAGATATACAGAGGGATATACAGAGGGATATACAGGGAGATATATACAGGGAGATATACAGAGGGATATACAGAGGGATATACAGGGAGATATATACAGGGAGATATACAGAGGGATATACAGAGGGATATACAGAGAGATATACAGGGAGATATATACAGAGGGATATACAGAGAGATATACAGAGGGATATACAGGGAGATATACAGGGAGATATACAGAGGGATATACAGGGAGATATACAGAGGGATATACAGAGGGGATATACAGGGAGATATATACAGGGGGATATACAGGGAGATATATACAGGGAGATATACAGAGGGATATACAGGGAGATATACAGAGGGATATACAGGGAGATATATACAGGGAGATATACAGAGGGATATACAGGGAGATATACAGGGAGATATACAGAGGGATATACAGGGAGATATACAGAGGGATATACAGAGGGATATACAGGGAGATATACAGAGGGATATACAGGGAGATATATACAGGGAGATATACAGAGGGATATACAGGGAGATATACAGAGGGATATACAGGGAGATATATACAGGGAGATATACAGAGGGATATACAGGGAGATATACAGAGGGATATACAGAGGGATATACAGGGAGATATACAGAGGGATATACAGGGAGATATATACAGGGAGATATACAGAGGGATATACAGGGAGATATACAGAGGGATATACAGGGAGATATATACAGGGAGATATACAGAGGGATATACAGAGGGATATACAGAGAGATATACAGGGAGATATATACAGGGGGATATACAGGGAGATATATACAGGGAGATATACAGAGGGATATACAGGGAGATATACAGAGAGATATACAGGGAGATATACAGGGAGATATACAGGGAGATATACAGAGGGATATACAGAGGGATATACAGGGAGATATACAGAGGGATATACAGGGAGATATATACAGGGAGATATACAGAGGGATATACAGAGAGATATACAGGGAGATATATACAGGGGGATATACAGGGAGATATATACAGGGAGATATACAGAGGGATATACAGGGAGATATATACAGGGGGATATACAGGGAGATATATACAGGGGGATATACAGGGAGATATACAGGGAGATATACAGAGGGATATACAGGGGGATATATACAGGGAGATATATACAGGGGGATATACAGGGAGATATATACAGAGGGATATACAGGGAGATATATACAGAGGGATATACAGGGAGATATACAGGGAGATATACAGAGGGATATACAGGGAGATATATACAGGGGGATATACAGGGAGATATATACAGGGGGATATACAGGGAGATATATACAGAGGGATATACAGGGAGATATACAGGGAGATATACAGAGGGATATACAGGGAGATATATACAGGGGGATATACAGGGAGATATACAGGGAGATATACAGGGGGATATACAGGGAGATATACAGGGAGATATATACAGGGGGATATACCAGGGAGATATACAGAGGGATATACAGGGAGATATACAGGGGGATATACAGGGAGATATACAGAGAGATATACAGGGAGATATACAGAGAGATATACAGGGAGATATACAGGGGGATATACAGGGAGATATATACAGAGGGATATACAGGGAGATATATACAGGGAGATATATACAGGGAGATATACAGAGGGATATACAGAGGGATATACAGGGAGATATATACAGGGGGATATACAGAGGGATATACAGGGAGATATACAGAGGGATATACAGGGAGATATATACAGAGGGATATACAGGGAGATATATACAGGGAGATATACAGGGAGATATACAGAGGGATATACAGGGAGATATATACAGGGGGATATACAGAGGGATATACAGGGAGATATACAGAGGGATATACAGAGGGATATACAGGGAGATATACAGGGGGATATACAGGGAGATATATACAGAGGGATATACAGGGAGATATATACAGGGAGATATACAGAGGGATATACAGGGAGATATATACAGGGAGATATACAGAGGGATATACAGGGAGATATATACAGGGGGATATACAGGGAGATATACAGGGAGATATACAGAGGGATATACAGGGAGATATATACAGGGGGATATATACAGGGGGGATATACAGGGAGATATACAGAGGGATATACAGGGAGATATACAGGGGGATATACAGGGGGATATACAGGGAGATATACAGAGAGATATACAGAGGGATATACAGGGAGATATACAGAGGGATATACAGGGAGATATACAGAGGGATATACAGGGAGATATACAGAGGGATATACAGAGAGATATATACAGGGAGATATACAGAGGGATATAACAGGGAGATATATACAGAGGGATATACAGGGAGATATACAGAGGGATATACAGGGAGATATACAGAGGGATATACAGAGGGATATACAGAGGGATATACAGGGAGATATACAGAGGGATATACAGGGAGATATACAGAGGGATATACAGGGAGATATACAGAGGGATATACAGGGAGATATACAGAGGGATATACAGGGAGATATATACAGAGGGATATACAGGGAGATATACAGGGAGATATACAGAGGGATATACAGGGAGATATATACAGAGGGATATACAGGGAGATATATACAGAGGGATAGACAGGGGGGATAGACATACGTGTGCGTACGGGGGGGGGGATAGACAGACGTGTGCGTACGGGGGGGGGCAGATATACATATGTGCTGCCGCTCTGTGTATATAGAGATTATGTTTCGCTGCTGGTGGGGTTTTCTTTAGTGAATATTGAGCCGCCTCCTTAAGGTTATGCCGCAGTTTTCCACTTATTAACCTCCATCAAACCTTTGGCTTCATAAGGGTTTTTGGGGTTGTGCCCTCTGTCAGGACCAACAGAGGATCAACCAAGCTGGAATCGCCACCATTGTTACCAGTGCACAACATACGGGGACACATCAGTGTATGCAGGAGTGCTGGGTATTGATGATGTCATTGGTGTGAAGGGGACGCTCTACTATTACTTGTATCTTGTCTTCTTCCCTACTTAGGCAGAGGCCCTTACCCCAGGCGTACTTTATATTGGACACATTCCTCGCGGTCTGTTTGAGCCGCAGCTCCAGGAATATTTTGGCCAGTTTGGAACAGTTTCCAGACTCCGACTGTCCAGGAGCAAGAAGGTAAAATAACAAATTACTTAACACCAGCTGTAACATTCATATCCTGTATTATACTCCAGAGCTGCGCTCACTATTCTGCTGGTGCAGTGACTGTGTACATACATTACATTACTTATCCTGTATTATACTCCAGAGCTGTGCTCACTATTCTGCTGGTGCAGTGACTGTGTACATGCATTACATTACTTATCCTGTATTATACTCCAGAGCTGCGCTCACTATTCTGCTGGTACAGTCACTGTGTACATACATTACATTACTTATCCTGTACTGATCCTGAGTTACATCCTGTATTATACTCCAGAGCTGCGCTCACTATTCTGCTGGTACAGTCACTGTGTACATACATTACATTACTTATCCTGTATTATACTCCAGAGCTGCGCTCACTATTCTGCTGGTACAGTCACTGTGTACATACATTACATTACTTATCCTGTACTGATCCTGAGTTACATCCTGTATTATACTCCAGAGCTGCGCTCACTATTCTGCTGGTGCAGTCACTGTGTACATACATTACATTACTTATTCTGTACTGATCCTGAGTTACATCCTGTATTATACTCCAGAGCTGCGCTCACTATTCTGCTGGTGCAGTCACTGTGTACATACATTACATTACGTATCCTGTATTATACTCCAGAGCTGTGCTCACTATTCTGCTGGTGCAGTCACTGTGTACATACATTACATTACTTATCCTGTACTGATCCTGAGTTATATCCTGTATTATACTCCAGAGCTGCGCTCACTATTCTGCTGGTACAGTCACTGTGTACATACATTACATTACTTATCATGTACTGATCCTGAGTTACATCCTGTATTATACTCCAGAGCTGCGCTCACTATTCTGCTGGTACAGTCACTGTGTACATACATTACATTACTTATCATGTACTGATCCTGAGTTACATCCTGTATTATACTCCAGAGCTGCACTCACTATTCTGCTGGTGCAGTCACTGTGTACATACATTACATTACTTATCCTGTACTGATCCTGAGTTATATCCTGTATTATACTCCAGAGCTGCGCTCACTATTCTGCTGGTACAGTCACTGTGTACATACATTACATTACTTATCCTGTACTGATCCTGTATTATACTCCAGAGCTGCGCTCACCCATATTAATCCTAGATCTGGCCCTTTTTTTGCAGACAGGGGGCAGTAAAGGTTACGCCTATGTGGAGTTTGAATGTGATGAAGTTGCTAAAATCGTTGCGGAGACGATGAATAATTACCTGTTCTGTGAGCGGCTGCTGAAGTGTAAGTTTTGGGGTCTCGTCTCCAGGCAGTAACACTTATTATAGGGCTATAGATAATTCTGCCCTCTCTTCCCCTCCCTCCAGGTGAATTTTTGCCCCCGGAGAAGGTCCACCCCAAGCTCTTTATCGGCTGTGACTCCATATTCCGGAAGCCTTCTCAGCCTGCGGTGCGGAGATACAACAAGGAGCGCAGCGAGAAGCAGGAGAAGAAGATGACGACGAAACTCCTGGAGAAGGAGAGGAAGCTGCGGAAACGTCTGGCAGAGAAAGGCATCGACTACGACTTTCCTGGATTTGTAAGTGTTCGCGCGGCGGCGGCCATGTCTGTCTGTGTTACTGCTACTAAAGACTGGAGTCTCTTCGTGTGTTGTCACTGGGGATGGGTCGTGTATTAAAGGGCCGGTGTCAGGTCCTGTCATTCTAGAAGGATTTATTTACATAAGTAATGGACTGTGTATCCATCACTCACAACCTCTGCTTGCTGTCAGTGTGTAGAGACTGTCATAGCTTACTGTAGGTAACATGTCTAGATCAGAACTGAGGATCTCGACAGTCTTCACCAGAGCACGGCCTTCTGCTACAATGTATCAGTGCAGATGACACGATGATCTTCCAGGTTCATAATCTATTGGTTATCTCGTGACCATGGACTGATCTTTATCCACTGGCAGTAAGCAGAATGAATGACAGCAAGCAGAGATCTAGAAAAGTGTCAGGAACTGATACAGAAAGGAAAATGTTTGAACTTTTCAATATACAAAGATTTGTCTCTCGATATTGATCTGAATCTGGACACCCCCTTTAGGTTCACGCTAGAATCGGGCTCTCCATCATCCAGGTCTGTCGGGGGGCCCGAACAACAGAGAGCCGCACTGCTAAAACGGCAGTTACACCCGCTACAATGGGGTCTGTCGGGAGTCCACCGATATTGAAAATGAAAGCGGCAGAATAAAGAATTTCCTCTGTGCAGGACTTCTTTCTGCGCTGATTTCCAGAGGTCTCTCTAATGCAGATGTGAATTCAGCCTTAGTCAGACCTCTAACCCTGCCCATGACCCTGTCCGTAGGTTAATAGTGCCCGTCTCTCTTTATCATACCATGATGGATCCCCCCTTTGTGCCTCCACACAGTATAATACTCCATTACTGGAGGTCTCAGGACACTTGTTTGCTTCTGCACATTGATAACGAAAACCTCCATATTGCTTGTTTTAGCACTGACACATTACAGTAGCGGCAGCGCGGACTGACTTCTGTCCCTAGTACTCAGTGTAGCGATCCCTGTAATATGCTGTACAGTGTAATATATCAGCACTGGGGGGCGCTAGTAAGGAGTCGGCACCGAGTACACCGGACTACTCTGTAGATGTAATCCTCTCTAGCACATGGCGGCTCCCACACGATGCCAACCTTCTCTGCCATAGATTTTGGTGTGGGTTTGCTGAGCTTGCCCTCCATTCTCTTTGGCAGTTTTCCACCAGGTATTGTCATCCTGATGTTAATGTTTCCCGGACAGTAAGAAGAGGGCTGACTATAGATGTGATGTGTCAGAAGGTTCTCGCTCTGATCTGGTCTCGTGTCAGGGTCTATGTTCTCTAACATATGAGGCGTATAATACAGAGGTGTGGTGTGATATATATCAGGATGGTGATTTTCTCTCTCGTCTCCCCCCCAGACTGCTATGAAGAAGGTACAGAGGTCGGCTGTGACTGACGCTGACACCTCGGTGAACAGTCAGGTGAGTGGCGACGGCCCCCGAGCTGCAGACATCAGACTGACCCACTCCAGGATTGATATTAATGAGCTGCTCCTTTTTAGGACGAAACCCCAGTGTGCACCCCGTCCGTGCTGGAGAAGAGGAAATTAGCCCGCCTCCAGGCTGACGACGACGACAGCGACGATGAGATTGTGCTGAAGTTACCAGAAAGCAAAACCCCCTCTCCAAAACAAGCAAAAGCAACAAAGAAGAAGAAGATCAAGAAACTGAACATATAGATCAATTAAATAAAGACTATGGAGGCTGCAGGGACTAAAGAAGCAGGACCCTGAGTCTGGTGGGGTGGCTGCTTCTCCTGATGGCTCCTTGTATATAGAGCCACCCCCGGAGCATCAGATGGTGCAGCAGGACAAGGACTTTGCAGCTTTGTGCTCTGCTGCTTGGACTTCGCTCTCCTGGCTCAGCGCTGCCCGGTTATTTCTTGGCGTCGCCCGGTTGTTGTTCTGCTGATTTCCTTGTTGACCAGAGATGATCAGACTTTATCTTGAGGCTTCTGTTTTTTTCCATCATGTGGATTTTGTTCTTATTAATTGTAATAAACCAAGATGGTTGTCGGCTCCGGCACGGTGGTTGTCCTATCTGCAGCTTCTCTCTCTCACAGGTCCTCTTATTATTTAGGCTTCTTGGTGTCTTTTTATTCCTTTATTCCATCCTACAATGTGAGGATCTCTTCTTATTTCTTGGGCGTTGTCTGCCTGACCCCTGCACTATGTGCCAGGATTAGTTATTGTGGCTGATAGATAAAATCTATGGACAATCTTAGAATTAGATCTGCGGCTTCTGAGGCTCAGAATGTAAAGCTCTAGTGTGATAGGAGATCCCTGCCTGCTGATAAGATCTGCTCCTCATGTGCCATGTAGTCTCCTAATATTCTTCCTACCCGCGGCACTGACCAGAAGTCCTCTGGGGGATCCATCAGCAGATTCGCGTCACCGCCAGCCCTGTAGTATAGGAAGTGAGAGCAGCGCTGTATGCAAGAACACGAAGATCTAGCGTGGTCTCTGGCCGGGGGGCTACAAAGGCTCTTGGTGTTTGCAGGGATTAATATTATAGCTATGACTAAAAATGACGCTAAAGGAGAAGTTTTCATTGTTTTCTGCAGCCTGCTGGCTTTCTGGCTAGGTGACTACAGTATATGGTGTAGCGGCCCCAGCGAGACCCCCTGCTGTACAGTGGTCTGCCTCTCGTGGCTGTGCAGACTTGTTTCAGTCCCTGACAGAAGATGATTGTTTAGAAAGCCATAAAAACCATATTGGACAAAGGGGGATGTGCAGGAAAGATTATGTGCTGGTACTTGTAGTACTAAATAGGAGGCTTAGGTCAGGTAGATACGAGTCTCCTCCATGCTGAGGTTATTAGGTCACACTATCATTACTGTTTCATTTCATCCAGTTCCTACAGATATCTATACAGTATACTGTACATGGTCAGCCATCAGTGTGGCCTTTTTAGCACTCGCACCTTCTAGCTTTCTATAGTTGCCAGCCTATTTCAGAGCCTGTGATTCTCTTCAGCTATAGGGTGCCCTGCAGTGGTGCCCGCTGGATCTCGCCAGGGCACCTCTGGTGACACATGCATTGTCCTGAGAGCTGTCATGTAATAGTCTAGTCTGAAGATATGTTATTCCTGTGTCCCGGGCGCGGTGATATTACAGGCCGCTGTCTGCTCTGTGATTTACGTCTCTCTCAGCACATAATGCAGATGGAACAGATGTCAGCGCTTGTTGTAATGCGGCACAAGACAAAGCTAATGTGCAGCCTGGCTGCTCCGAGCCTCCTCACTGCTACTGTCTGTATCCACATATAGCGGGTATATATTTCTATAATCTGCACATGTTCAAAGCAGAGAACGCTTCGTCATTTAGTTTATGGATACTTGATGTGTAAAAAGACAGTTTTATGTTTCGGCTTCAGTTGTGTAAGAACATTTATTATCGGAAACTGTTATTCCCATTTTGCAAATCGCTGCTGAAACAGGAATAACCGTCCTCAACTTATGGAAACAGGTGAGCGGCTCTACCGCTTTAGTATAGAGGTGAATGTGAGCTATGGATACAGCATAGCACCTCTAGCCGCATGGCTTCTGTAAGGCCTCCTGCACGGAGGAAAATCCAAACCATTGTCTGCATTTCCCAGACTGAATCTGGACTAGAGACTGGCACTCCTTGCATTCTAGTGATTTATGATGCTCGGAGTCCCTGCCTTCCTGCAGCTCTGCTGTCTATAGTGCAGGACAGTGGTGCTGTGAGGAGCCAGGGACCCCCAAAATTATACACCACTGTGAGTCCTGGTCAAACCGGGCAACGTACGGTCTGGAGTTTTCCACACTGCATTTGCTTGTGTGTGCAGGAGCTGCGCTGCCCGTCTGTTTCCTTAAATCCCACCCAGATAGACGGAGCTTATGGGCAGTTATTCTTGGCTCTTAGGTGATTCTCCAAGAAGGGATTAAGCCTTGGAATACAGAAATGTTGGGGTCCTCCTGACAGCTGCTTCCAGGGTGATGGGGGCTGAAGACTGTCCATTGCCTTATAGGATGGATTTTAAGGAATGGTGTCATTCACACAGAATGAAGTAAGAACAGGACACCCAGACCCCACACAGATCAGATTATTACGCTCAGGCTGCTCCAATTCAAGCTAGAAGAGCAGCCCTGCAGCAGTCCCATCCACTGTATAGCGGTGATTCTGGAGTATTGCAGCGCCGCTCCTGTTACTATAGTAGCAGCCGCCTGCTCTCTTATCCACTGCACCGGGTTCTGGCGCCGCTAAGCTGTTGGAAGAAATTATCTATCCAGTGTTGACCCCCAACAGATCACATACTGATGGCTTTTTTTATTGTGGCCTGAAAAGGAATGGGATATATAAAATCTGTTCTTCTACTTCTCCCTTCTAAATCATCTCCTGGTTCTGGATCAACAAACTGCAGCAAAATCTGTAGGGGAAATGCTCACGTTTCCACAGCTAAAAGTGATAAAATGCTGCGATTTTTCCACAATGTTCTCTTTCTGCAATGAAATTAACCAGAATCTCATTCACTTTGTTGGCAGCAGCCAGAAACGCGCTGTGTCTGCAACATGAGGTCGGCTTCCATCTCCAGAAACTGACCCTATGGAAGCCATGGCGGATCGCTGAAGCCAAGCCTCGGCTTTCTCTCATAGGTTTGCGCTAGGCCTGGGCAATTAGTTGATGATGTCTTATTATTTCGGTTATTTTTCCAGCTGTCTCGTTGGCCATTGGCTAAAGGATTTGTCACTAACTGTACAATATCCAGTCAGGATCACTGATATGTGAAGAACCAGAATTCAGTGGAATGGTGCAGCATATACATAGGGGTGTGGCATATACATAGGAGGTGTGGCATATACATAGGAAGTGTGGCATATACATAGGAAGTGTGGCATATACATAGGAGTTGTGGCATATACATAGGAGGTGTGGCATATACATAGGAAGTGTGGCATATACATAGGGGGTGTGGCATATACATAGGAAGTGTGGCATATGCATAGGGGGTGTGGCATATACATAGGAGGTGTGGCATATACATAGGGGTGTGGCATATACATAGGAAGTGTGGCATATGCATAGGGGGTGTGGCATATACATAGGAGGTGTGGCATATACATAGGAAGTGTGGCATATACATAGGTGGTGTGGCATATACATAGGAGGTGTGGCATATACATAGGGGTGTGGCCTGTTAAAGGGGAGTGTCTTAAAGTAAGCGTTAATTGTGACTGAGAACAAATGTTCAATTAGTTGTGATTTTTATTTAAGCCGTAATGGCTCAGCCCTGGTTTACACTCAAGATCTGAGGTGGAAAACCTGTAGGATAAATTCATGTCACAATTTCTGTGACTGAAAATTGGACCTAATGGGGAGGACTTGGATTTGGGTAACCCCAGTCAGCTGATGGAGCAGTCACAGACATCTCCACATGGTTCTATAGTAAATGTGGTCGCTCGAGGGTCTTCAGATTGATAATCCCCTTATTCGCCTTGAGCATGGGATGAGCCCTAATAAAGCATATGGATGGCGTAGTCTTCAGTGGGTCCCCCTATGAGGGTCTTATGGTCTGCCATACAGCTGCCTATATATTATCCTATATTAGATTATATGCTTATATTATGCAGTGTAAGTAACAGCTGGAGTTTCGGCTGGTCGCTGACGGCGTCGCAGTCACTTTTTTTTTTCAGAAATCGTAAACATTGATTCCTTATACTGGGCGAATTGTGAAGCCGTCACCTTCTTGAGGGAGTCTATTGCCAGAAATAGCTTATGGTTACCTGAATCAAACATAGGTTTCCCCATTTGTGTCTCCGCTGCCGAGATATCACCGATTTTGTCAATATGCAAATGAGCTCTTTACAGCAGTAGAAAAGGCCTCATTGCTCCAATGAGCTCATTTGCATATTGCCATAAACAGCAATGTCTTGTCCATGGAGGCAGTGAGGGTAAGACTCTGTGACCCGAACCTATGGTGACCGCTACCTCCCCAGTGTCCCTCTTTTTCACTTTGGAAATAGATGTGCAATAAAGTGTAACGAAACTTTCGGACAACTTGTGATTTTCTGGCAGTTTTTGTCTCATTAATACATTTTGTAATAACTTTTTTAGCACATTTTGTCCCATTTCTGTGACATCCGGCAGGTTTCTCGCTTTCCCTTGTTTCTGCCTCTCACTGAATGTTCCTGTGTAATATGTAGAGAATATGCGGAGGGGAAGGGGTCACGTCATACAGTTATATCTCAGACATTATAAAACCTACAAACTCTTGTGTCGTATGAAGATTCTCATCTCTCATGTGACACTAAGGCTGCAGCGCTATCTACAGTATACTATCTGTACTATCTGTATTATTTCCAGAGATGTCACTGGTTGAAATCACAGTCAGGATAAGGATATTTCTATGCAGCTGTATAATATAGATCAGGGGTCGGCAACCCATGGCTCGCGAGGCTTATTTCCCTGGCACGGCGACCCGAGTCCTCACCCAGCAGTTTTGATCGGACCAAACACGGCCGAAACGAAACTGCTGTTATCATACTGTGGGGTCTCTTCAGACCCCCGAGTATAATAAGTGCCCACGGGAGATGATCAAACAAAAAACAATGGTAACTCACCTTCCCTGGATGCGCAGCGGCTGTGCACTCTTCGGATGCTTCTGCCTGACGTAAGAGACAGCTGACAGAGCCTCGGGGGTCACATCTGACGTCATTACGCATAATAACGCAACGTGACCCCAAATACTCAATCAGCAGTCTACAGGTAGAAGCGCCCGAAGAGTACACAGTGGCTGCGGATCCAGGGAAGGTGAGTTAACTGTTTTTTATGTTTGTCATCTCTCTTGGCCCTCCATTTATTATACTCTGGGGTCTGAAGAGACCTCACAGTATAATTATAGCTAGTGAGTGGGGACAATTAGAATATTATAAAAGTTAGATTATTATACCGTGTGCAGGGGACGCTATGGAGGATAATACCGTGTGCAGGGGCCACTATAAGACATAATACCGTGTGCAGGGACCACTATGGGACATAATACCATGTGCAGGGGTCACTATGGCACATAATACCGTGTGCAGGGGTTACTATAGCACATAATACCATGTACAGAGGCCACTATGAAACATATACCGTGTGCAGGGGCCGCTATGGGATATAATACTGTGTACAGGGGCCACTATGGTAGATAATATCGTGTACAGGGGCCACTATGGGAGATAATACCGTGTACAGGGGCCACTATGGGACATAATACCGTATGCAGGGGCCGCTATGGGACATAATACCATGTGCAGGGGCCGCTATGGCACATAATACCGTGTGTAGGGGCCGTTATGGGACATAATACAGTGTGCAGGGGCCGTTATGGGACATAATAACATGTGCAGGGGCCGTTATGGGACATAATACCGTGTGCAGGGACCGCTATGGGACATAATACCATGTGCTATGGGACATAATACTGTGTGTAGGGTCCGCTATGGGACATAATGCCGTGTGCAGGGGTCGTCAGACTTACAATTATTGACCGGCACTCCGAGTACCTCAACTTTGATTTCTTAATCGAAATCGGCACACCGAACAAAAAACGATGCCTATCCTTGATATAGATGATAGAAATATCCTAATCCCGACTGTGATTTCAACCAGTGATATCTCTGGAAATAATACAGATAGTACAGATAGCGCTGCAGCCTTAGTGTCACATGAGAGATGAGAATCTCCTCTTTCAAAGCAAGTATGTAGGTTTTATCAAGGACACTTTAACCATAATAATAATAATACATGTTATTTATATAGCGCCAACATATTCCGCAGCACTGTACAACTTGTAGGGATCAAGTACTGACAAAAAAGATACATTACAAAGAAATATTCAATTCACACACTGGGACTGAGGGCCCTGCTCGCAAGAGCTTACAATCTATCAGGTAGAGGTGACACAAGAGCTTACAATCTATCAGGTAGAGGTGACACAAGAGCTTACAATCTATGAGGTAGAGGGGGTGACACAAGAGCTTACAATCTATGAGGTAGAGGTGACACAAGAGCTTACAATCTATGAGGTAGAGGAGGTGACACAAGAGCTTACAATCTATGAGGTAGAGGTGACACAAGAGCTTACAATCTATAAGGTAGAGGAGGTGACACAAGAGCTTACAGTCTATGAGGTAGGGGTGACACAAGAGCTTACAATCTATGAGGTAGAGGTGACACAAGAGCTTACAGTCTATGAGGTAGAGGGGGTGACACAAGAGCTTACAATCTATGAGGTAGAGGAGGTGACACAAGAGCTTACAATCTATGAGGTAGAGGAGGTGACACAAGAGCTTACAATCTATGAGGTAGAGGAGGTGACACAAGAGCTTACAATCTATGAGGTAGAGGAGGTGACACAAGAGCTTACACTCTATGAGGTAGAGGGGGTGACACAAGAGCTTACAATCTATGAGGTAGAGGAGGTGACACAAGAGCTTACAATCTATGAGGTAGAGGTGACACAAGAGCTTACAATCTATGAGGTAGAGGTGACACAAGAGCTTACAGTCTATGAGGTAGAGGGGGTGACACAAGAGCTTACAATCTATGAGGTAGAGGAGGTGACACAAGAGCTTACAATCTATGAGGTAGAGAGTGACACAAGAGCTTACAATCTATGAGGTAGAGGTGACACAAGAGTTTACAATCTATGAGGTAGAGGTGACACAAGAGCTTACAATCTATGAGGTAGAGGAGGTGACACAAGAGCTTACAATCTATGAGGTAGAGGAGGTGACACAAGAGCTTACAATCTATGAGGTAGAGGTGACACAAGAGCTTACAATCTATGAGGTAGAGGAGGTGACACAAGAGCTTACAATCTATGAGGTAGAGGAGGTGACACAAGAGCTTACAATCTATGAGGTAGAGGAGGTGACACAAGAGCTTACAATCTATGAGGTAGAGGAGGTGACACAAGAGCTTACAATCTATGAGGTAGAGGAGGGTGACACAAGAGCTTACAATCTATGAGGTAGAGGGGGTGACACAAGAGCTTACAATCTATGGGGTAGAGGGGGTGACACAAGAGCTTACAATCTATGAGGTAGAGGAGGTGACACAAGAGCTTACAATCTATGAGGTAGAGGTGACACAAGAGCTTACAATCTATGGGGGGGTAGAGGGGTGACACAAGAGCTTACAATCTATGGGGTAGAGGAGGTGACACAAGAGCTTACAATCTATGAGGTAGAGGTGACACAAGAGCTTACAATCTATGAGGTAGAGGAGGTGACACAAGAGCCCTGGGTAGAGGAGGTGACACAAGAGCTTACAATCTATGAGGTAGAGGTGACACAAGAGCTTACAATCTATGAGGTAGGAGGTGACACAAGAGCTTACAATCTATGAGGTAGAGGAGGTGACACAAGAGCTTACAATCTATGAGGTAGAGGAGGTGACACAAGAGCTTACAATCTATGAGGTAGAGGGGTGACACAAGAGCTTACAATCTATGAGGTAGAGGTGACACGAGCTTACAATCTATGAGGTAGAGGAGGTGACACAGGAGGTAGCAGGGGCGGCATCGGAGGTAGCATTGCTTATACAATGGTCAGACAGTTGTGTAATAGAGGTTACTGCCATTACACATATATAAAGCTGTAGGAGCCGTCACCAGTCGTGTCCTGTAACGTGCAGACGGTGCCCGGACATATAAAGTTAGTCTGATATGGCCTCATATCCTGTGAGGTAATGCGGGAGCGTGAACAGAGGAGGGGACATTTTAGGGATTCGAACTACGGAAGGGTTTACATTAGGAGTAATGTAAGCCCTTTAGTTTTCGCTTGAAGCTTAGAAATTGGGGGTTAATCTAATAGATAGAACATTCCAGAGAAGTGGTGCAACTCGGGAGAAGTCTTGTAGACGAGCGTGGAAGGTTCTGATAATAGAGGATGTTAGTCTTAGGTCATTGAGTGAGCGGAGAGCACGGGTTGGGTAATAGACATAGATGAGGGAGGAAATGTAGGGAGGTGCAGCATTATGGAGAGCCTTGTGAATGAGGGGGATAAGTTTATATTGTATTCTGTATTGAATAGGCAGCCAATGTAGTGACCGGCACAGACCAGAGGCATCGCTGTAGTATCTAGACCAGGGGTAGGCAACTTTTTTTGTTCAGCGTGCCGATTTCAATTAAAAAATCAAAGTTGAGGTACTCGGAGAGCCGGTCAATAATTTTAAGTCTGACGACCCCTGCACACGGTATTATGTCCCATAGCGGCCCCTACACACGGTATTATGTCCCATAGTGGTCCCTGCGCATGGTATTATGTCTCATAGCGGCCCCTGCACATGGTATTATGTCCCATAGCGGTCCCTACATACAGTATTATGTCTCATAGCAGCCCCTGCACACGGTATGGCACATACTCTGGGGTCTGAAGAGACCCCACAGTATAATAATAATAGCACCAGTTTCGTTTTGGCCGTGTTTGGTCCAATCGCAACTGCTGGCTGACTACTCAGGCTGCCCGTGCCAGGAAAATAAGCCTCGCGTGCCACTCTTGGCACCCGTGCTAGGGATTGCCGACCCCTGGTCTAGACTGATAGATGAGCCTGGCCGCCGCATTCAGAATACATTGTAGAGGGGAGAGTTTAGTAAGGGGAAGACCGATTAGTAAGGAGTTACAGTAGTCAAGGCGAGAGTGAATCAGGGCAACAATAAGTGTCTTTAGTGTATCTGTGGTAAGGAAAGGGCGGATTCTGGAGATGTTTTTGAGGTGGAGATGACAAGAGCGTGCAAGTGATTGTATATGGGGGGTGAAGGAAAGGTCTGAGTCAAACATAACCCCGAGGCAGCGGGCATACTGCCTAGGAGTTATGGTAAGGCCGGAGACTGCAATGGAGATATCAGGGACAGATCTATTAAATGGTGGAAACAGCAGTAGTTCAGTCTGAGAGATTCAGTTTCAGATAGAGCGAAGACATGATATGTGAGACAGCAGACAGACAGTCACTGGTGTTCTGTATTAGTGCAGGGGTGATGTCACGGGATGACGTATATAATTGGGTGTCATCAGCATAAAGATGGTACCGGAAGCCAAATCCAGTGATGGTTTGTCCAATGGGGGCTGTGTAGAGGGAGAAGAGCAGGGGACCTAGGACCGAGCCCTGAGGAACCCCAACGGCAAGGGGAAGAGGGGAAGAAACAGCCTGCAAATGATACACAGAAAGTGCGGTCAGAGAGATAAGAGGAGAACCAGGAGAGAGCGGTATCCAAGAGGCCGACAGAGCGGAGCATAGTGAGGAGAAGTTGACGGTCAACAGTGTCCAATGCTGCCGAGAGATCCAGAAGATTAAGAAGAGAGAAGTCACCCTTGGATTTAGCCGTCAAGAGATCATTGGAAACTTTTGTGAGGGCTGTTTCAGTAGACTGCAGAGTGCGGAGGCCAGATTGTAAGGGATCAAGAAGAGAGTTAACAGAAAAATAGCGATGTGATGATTCTGCCTAAATATGGCCATAACTCAGAGATGTATTTTGGTCTCTGGGTAGCGTATTTCTCTCTAGTTCCATTTATTCATACTGTGTGCAGCTATGAGCCTAGGTGTATATTGGCAGTAGTGGCAACACTGGAACAATAGGGCTGCATTGTATTCCTATACAGCCCTGAGTGATCAAACAATAGTGCATTGTTCAAGCCTGGGCTGTTGATCAGATATGGCTGATAACATTGTATCAGGTCATTTGGTCTCATCTACATACAAAAGAACTGGACTTGAGGGGATTATTCTATGAGACCAGCTGCCGCCGGTGACCTCATTCTGGGAGGTGGCATAAAGGGTATGAAAGATGAGGTAAGAGTCAGTGGGAGGAGATTACACTATGGAGACCATCACAGACTACAAAGTTGTTACAGACAGACCATGAGGAGATTTTTGTAATGAGACTATTGGACTAATGCTGAGAGACCACTGTAAAGAGCATGCAGGCTGGATTACTATATTGTGATGCCACATGCTAGGAGTTAATGCCACATGCCAAGAAGCCTCCACTGGTTACTCACACATAACAGAGCATGTGTGAGTGTTGGACTACAGAACCACATCAAGGACATGTGTGGTAAAGTAATCATTTCACCTTTAATCCCTTTTATTTTATTTGTACTGTATCTTGCAACTAGTAACTGTTAATGCTTGCATATGTCTGCATATCTGTTCTGAACTGTATATGTTAGATATTAATACCGACCCATTTAGGGGTTAATAAATATATAAAATTTAGAAAGCTTGTCTTGTATTTATCTGGTGAACCCGGCACTCACTGGCGGTGAGTGTGGTTTTTATATGAAAGAGGACTCAGGGTGTGGCCAAAGCGGTTTGGCGCACTGAGGATCTTTCACAAGCGGATTAAACAAGAATAGCCCAAGCGTTCCAAGATTTTGGAGATGAAGGGGAGGTTAGAGACGGGTCGATAGTTAGCAGCACAGGAAGGGTCAAGGAAGGATTTCTTCAATAGCAGGGTTATGACAGCATGTTTGAAAGAGGATGGGAAAATTCCAGAAGAGAGAGAGAGGTTAAATATTTTAGTAAGGTAAGTCGCGACAGAGACTGGAGAAGGTGTGAGGGGAAAGGGTCACTACCTCAGGTTGTAGGGCAAGAAGAAGAAAGTAGCTGGGAGACTTCCTCTTCTGTAACAGGTTCAAATGATGAGAATAAATGTCTGAAGTGCGGTTGGTGAGGGGATCAGTGCCACCTGGGGATTGGGCAGTTATTTCCTGATGGATCTTATCAATTTTGTCATGGAAGTGAGTGGCCAGGTCATCTGCGCTAAGGTCTGTGAATGGCATCTGCACCTTAGGGGTGAGTAAGGAGTGAAAAGTTTCAAATAGCCTTTTAGGGTTACAGGAGAGAGAAGAGATGAGAGCGGTGAAATAGGCTTGTTTGACGAGGGCAGGGCAGAATTATAGGTTTTAATCATAAATTTGAAGTGGAGGAAGTCTGCAGGTGTACGTGATTTTCTCCACAGATGTTCAGCACACCTAGAGCACCGCTGAAGAAAACGCGTCTGTGGCGTGTGCCAGGATTGCTGCCTCCTGCATTGAACTTTTCGATTGGAGGGGGGAGCTGCCTCATCCAATGCACTTTTAAGGGTTTCATTATAGTGACTGGTGGCTAGATTGGGACAGGAGAGTGAAGAGATGGGGGACAGAGAGGACTTTAGAGTATCTGAGAGGTGCTGGGTGTTAATAGCACATAAGTTCCTATATGTATGATGGGTAGGTGTGTCCTGTGAAGGAGAGAAAGCACTGATGGTGAGAGACAGAAGGTTATGGTCAGAGAGTGGCAGAGAAGAGTTACTAAATTTAGAAACTGAGGAGTCGATGGAAGACAAGATCAATGGTGTTGCCATCTACATGTGTGGTGGAAGAAGAAAGTTGTGAAAGACCAAAAGAAGTGGTTATTGAGAGAAACTGTGAGGCAGCTGGGGAGACAGGGGTGTCAGTGGGGATGTTAAAGTTACCCATGATGAGGGTAGGAATTTCACTGGATAAAAAGAGGGGAAGCCAAGAAGCGAAGTGATCCAGAAATTGGTAGAGTGAGCCAGGTGGACGGTAGATCACAGCTACAAGTAAGGAGAGTGGGCGGATAAGTCTGATGGTATGGACCTCAAATGAGGGGAATGTGAGTGAGGGTACCGGTGGGATGACCTGAAAAGTGCACTGGGGCGACAGAAGTATGCCTACCCCTCCATCCTGCCTGTTGTCAGGCCTAGTAGTGTGTGAGAATTGTAGACCACCATGAGACAGTGCAGCAGGGGAGGCCATAGGGTTGCAGGTACCCTCTTGGGACAGTCCTGCATTTGCTGTCCTGCTGACCTGGGCAGTGGGTCCAGGCTGCCCCAATTTCATCCCAACTGAGGATGCCGATGAGTTAAAGACAGGGCCATCCGCTCCCTGCTTCACCATTCATCCCGTCTCTGCTCCAGGAGCTGCAGGCACGATGTGATGACATCACTTACATCACACCTGCAGCTCCCTGAACACTCCAGAAGAGACAGCAGGGGAACAAGGAGAGGGCAGGAGCAGTGGTTTTATTGTGTTGAACTTTGGGGGGGACATTAGACTGGTGGCAGATGCATGGGGGACATTAAACTAGGGGAAGATTAATGGGGACATTAAACTGGGAGCAGATGAAGTGGGACATTAAACTGGTGGCAGTTGAAGGGAGCAATTAAACTGGGGGCAGATATTAAGCTGATGGCAGATGAAGGGGGGGACATTAAACTGGGGACAGATGTAGGGGTAAATTAAACTGGGGACAGATGGAGGGTGACATTATACTGGAGGAGGACATTAAACCATGGGGGTAGCTGGACGGGGACATGTCTGCCTCTAGTTGCCCCCAGTTTAATTATTATTATTATTGTTTATTTATATAGCACTATTAATTTCATGGTGCTGTACATTATTATATTATTTCCATGGTGCTGTACATTATTATATTATTTCCATGGTGCTGTACATTATTATATTAATTCCATGGTGCTTTACATTTGAGGATTTACATATGGTACATAAGATATACAAAACAAATACAATACTAACAGTGATCACTGGCACAGTGGGATAGAGGGCCCTGCCCACAAGGGCTTACAATCTATGAGGGAAGAGGGATAGAGACAGAAGGTGGGGGTAGAGGCGCGGGGCGGTGTGGACAGGTGGGGGGTGCGTGGGCGGTGTGGTGACAGTAGTGTTATTGGGGGTTGTACAGATGGCGGTGTGGTGACAGTAGTGTTATTGGAGGCTGTACAGATGGCGGTGTGGTGACAGTAGTGTTATTGGAGGTTGTACAGATGGGGTGTGGTGACAGTAGTGTTATTGGGGGTGGGTGTGGTGTTTTTGGGGTGTACAGATGGCGGTGACAGTAGTGTTATTGGGGGTGGATGGGTGGGTTGTACAGATGGAGGTGTGGTGACAGTAGTGTTATTGGAGGTTGTACAGATGGTGGTGACAGTAGTGTTATTGGGGGTTGTACAGATGGCGGTGACAGTAGTGTTATTGGAGGCTGTACAGATGGCGGTGTGGTGACAGTAGTGTTATTGGAGGTTGTACAGATGGAGGTGTGGTGACAGTAGTGTTATTGGGGGCTGTACAGATGGCGGTGTGGTGACAGTAGTGTTATTGGAGGTTGTACAGATGGCGGTGTGGTGACAGTAGTGTTATTGGAGGCTGTACAGGTGGCGGTGTGGTGACAGTAGTGTTATTGGAGGTTGTACAGATGGCGGTGTGGTGGCAGTAGTGTTATTGGAGGTTGTAGGCCTTCCTGAATAGGTGAGTCTTCAGGGCCTTCTTTAAGCTTGTGATTGTGGGGTCAGTCTTATGTGTCTTGGTAATGAGTTCCAGAGTATGGGGGATGCACGGGAGAAGTTGTGGAGATGGTTGTGTGAAGAGTGGATAAGAGCAGAGCGGAGTAGGAGGTCTTTGGCGGATCGGAGGTTACGTGCTGACAGGTAGCGGGAGATTAGGTAGGAGATATATGGAGAGGACACGTTGTGGATGGCTTTGTACGTCAGCGTTAACATTTTGAACTCTATTCGCTTGGCAACGGGTAGCCAGTGAAGGGACTGGCAGAGGGGAGCGGCCAATGAAGAACGGGGGGAGAGGTGTATTAAGCGAGCAGCAGTTTAAGGTGGACTGGAGGGGGGGTGAGAGTGTTAGCTGGGAGGCCATGGAGGAGGGTGTTACAGTAGTCTAAGTGAGAGATTATGAGGGCGTGGACTAGCATCTTTGTAGTTTCACGGGTGAGGAAGGAGCGGATTCGATGGATGTTCTTGAGTTTGAGGCGGCAGGAGGTGTTGAGGGTTTGAATATGCGGCTTAATGTCTCCCTCCAGCAACCCCCACGGTTTAATGTCCCCCTCTAGTTGCCCCCAGTTTAAACTGGGGCACAAGGAGAGGGCCTTCATACTGTGGGGCAATTGGAGGGGAACATTATAATGTGGTGGCATATAATGTTAGGGTGACTGTAGGAGCATTATACTGTGAGAGCACAAAGAAAAGTGGGTGAGAATGTGCGGAGTCAATGTAGAAGTGGGTGGTGCTAAATTTGCCATGGCGCGCACAGCGCGCCACACATTTGTCCCTCTTTCTGTCCTTTGAAAGTAGGGAGGTATGAATAAGTGTCCTCTTTGACCATCCAAAATGTTGTGAGGTTTTAATGTTCTGATCGCTGTGGAGCCAAGGTCTTTTACTTCAGTACAATTACATGCCTCCCAACTGTACTGTATTCAGTGGGACAGTCCTGGATTCCAGGTACTGTCCTGCCTGGCGAAAGGTTCTGGCTTCAACTCATTTGCATGCGGAGGACGTGGATGAGTTGAATACAATAGTGAAGCAGGAGCCATCTGCCTTCTTCACCAGTCGTCCCTGCTTCTTGGTGTCTTGGGAGCAGTAGACGCCATGTACTGACATTACTTACATCGCACATATTGCTACCTGAAGCGTCCAGAACTGCAGAGGAACGGAGCAAGGTGAGAATTAGTTTTTTGTTTAAATCCTTTATACTGTGAGGGCAACATTAAAATGTAGTAGCACAAAGAAACATGGCCGGCACCAAAGTGGAAGTGTGCGGGCCTGGAGGTGGGTCTTATTCAAAATAAGTTTGGCGCAGTGTGCATGGCACCTCGCGCACTTTGTCCCTCTTTAAGTCCTGTGAACATTGCGAGATATGTTATTATTTGTTGAGGTGATAAAACAACTTAGCTCAGGAAGTTGAAGATGCACCAAATTCATCCCCGAGGCACCGGCTGTCTGGTAGGCTTGAGACATTAGATGAGCCAGAAATCATGTGGCCTTGTCTAGGCCTATAAACCATCTGGTACGGAGCGCCTGCAGATCAATAATACATTCCTCTAAACTCATGTGCATCAAAAAGACGGAGCATCTTATGCCAGGTCTGGCGCGACGCCCTTAGTAAATGTGGGGCAGTGTTGTCACACCAGGATCTCTGCCACAGGAGTGCCAGCTCTGAGGGTTGACCTGAACTAAAATAGGACACAGGAAGATGGCTGCAGAGCAGCAGAGCCCTAAACTAGCAGGAGGCACAGCCATTGTCGGATTTCTAATCCTCATCCTATTGTTATTAACAATGACTACACAAACAAAAAAAAAAAAATGCCCACAACAAAGATGGAGGCTGCAAGTTACAGTGACCCGCTCAAGATGGCGCTGGTTGCCCCGGTAATCGCCGCTCTGGGTCTTGACTTCTCTATGGTGTGGGAGGTTGCGCTTGCGCAGTAACGGTTCCTTTCAGCAGCCGGGGCGGGGAGACGGACGCAGACGAGCGGGGTGAGAGTGGAGCGATGCGGCGGGGTCAGGAGCTGCGGGAGCTGTGGCGGCTGTAGAGCAAGGAGCGGCCTCCCCGGCACCCTCTGGCAGGTAAAGTGAGGCAGGACCAGGCGGTGGCAGCCACTTACTGAGGCCTGGAGGCTGCTTCACCCGGGGCCTGTGTACACCGTGCGTCAGCGCTACCCGGACCGCGGGTGCCGGACACCAGCACTGATATCCTGGCCCAGAGAACCGGGAGTGTGGTCAGGGCAGGTCAGGGCCCAGTATATGGATACAAGACATCCCGATCTCCTATATGTGTGTATACATGGGGGGGACCTACTATATATGTGTGTGATGCATGGGGGGGGACCTACTATATATACCCCTATGGCAGAGCCCCCTCCTATATATATGTGTGTATACATGGGGGGACCTACTATATATACCCCTATGGCAGAGCCCCCTCCTATATATGTGTGTATACATGGGGGGACCTACTATATATACCCCTATGGCAGAGCCTCCTCCTATATATGTGTGTATACATGGGGGGGCCTACTATATATACCCCTATGGCATGGGGGGGGGAGCCCCCTCCTATATATGTGTGTATACATGGGGGGGACCTACTATATATGTGTGTATACATGGGGGGACCTACTATATATACCCCTATGGCAGAGCCCCCTCCTATATATGTGTGTATACATGGGGGGGACCTACTATATATGTGTGTATACATGGGGGGGACCTACTATATATGTGTGTATGCATGGGGGGGACCTACTATATATACCCCTATGGCAGAGCCCCCTCCTATATATATGTGTGTATACATGGGGGGGACCTACTATATATACCCCTATGGCAGAGCCCCCTCCTATATATGTGTGTATACATGGGGGGACCTACTATATATACCCCTATGGCAGAGCCTCCTCCTATATATGTGTGTATACATGGGGGGGCCCTACTGGCTTTATATATACCCCTATGGCAGAGCCCCCTCCTATATATGTGTGTATACATGGGGGGGACCTACTATATATGTGTGTTATACATGGGGGGGACCTACTATATATACCCCTATGGCAGAGCCCCCTCCTATATATGTGTGTGTATACATGGGGGGGACCTACTATATATCCCCCCCTGTGTGGATACATGGGGGGGACCTACTATATATACCCCTATGGCAGAGCCCCCTCCTATATATGTGTGTATACATGGTGGGGACCTACTATATATGTGTGTATACATGGGGGGACCTACTATATATACCCCTATGGCAGAGCCCCCTCCTATATATGTGTGTATACATGGGGGGACCTACTATATATGTGTGTATACATGGGGGGGACCTACTATATATACCCCTATGGCAGAGCCCCCTCCTATATATGTGTGTATACATGGGGGGGACCTACTATATATGTGTGTATACATGGGGGGACCTACATATATATGTGTGCCCCTATAGGGCATGGGGGGGACCTACTATATATGTGTGTATACATGGGGGGACCTACTATATATGTGTGTATACATGGGGGGACCTACTATATATGTGTGTGTATACATGGGGGGACCTACTATATATGTGTGTATACATGGGGGGGACCTACTATATATGTGTGTATACATGGGGGGGACCTACTATATATGTGTGTATACATGGGGGGGACCTACTATATATGTGTGTATACATGGGGGGGACCTACTATATATGTGTGTATACATGGGGGGGACCTACTATATATGCGCGTACCCCTAAGGCAGAGCCCCCTCCTATATATGTGTGTATACATGGGGGGGGACCTACTATATATGTGTGTATACATGGGGGGACCTACTATATATACCCCTAAGGGGCAGGGGCGGCCTCCTATATATGTGTGTAGACATGGGGGGGACCTACTATATATATGTGTGTATACATGGGGGGGACCTACTATATATACCCCTATGGCAGAGCCCCCTCCTATATATAGTGTGCATACATGGGGGGGGACCTACTATATATGTGTGTACCGGGGGCCTACTGGCAGACCCCCCCTCCTATATATGTGTGTATACATGGGGGGGACCTACTATATATACCCCTATGGCAGAGCCCCCTCCTATATATGTGTGTATACATGGGGGGGGGGACTACTATATATACCCCTATGGCAGAGCCCCCTCCTATATATGTGTGTATACATGGGCGGACCTACTATATATGTGTGTATACATGGGGGGACCTACTATATATGTGTGTATACATGGGCGGACCTACTATATATGTGTGTATACATGGGCGGACCTACTATATATGTGTGTATACATGGGCGGACCTACTATATATGTGTGTATACATGGGCGGACCTACTATATATGTGTGTATACATGGGCGGACCTACTATATATGTGTGTATACATGGGGGGACCTACAATATATACCCCTAAGGCAGAGCCCCCTCCTATATATGTGTGTGTATATATGGGGGAACCTACTATATATGTGTGTATACATGAGGGGGACCTACTATATTTACCCCTAAGGCAGAGCCCCCTCCTATATATATGTGTATATACATGGGGGAACCTAATATATATATATAAAAGTATAATATATACACACCTAAGGCACAACCCCCTATAATAAATGTGTATACATGAGGGAACCTACTATATATAGTATATAAACCTAAGGTAGGGCCCCCTCCTATATATGGGGAACCTGCTTCATTTATACATAAATTATACATAAATTTATACATAAATTATACATAAGGCAGGGCCCCATCTTATATATATATATATATATATATGTGTGTGTGTGTATATACATGGGGCAGTGCACCTGTATATACATATACACATGGCAGGCCAACCTCCTATTTGCGTATATATACACAGGACAGTCCTCACTCCTTCCCATATACTTCTACACAGGGAAGGACCCCCTTATGTACATATTATACATATATGGGGGGCGGCCACTGCCCTGTATATATGTACATATACACAGGCAAGGAATACCACATCTACACTATACATGTCAGTACAGCCGCCTCATGTATAGACACAAGTCACTGACCCCATATCCCACATTATGGGGTGCTGGGGCCCTCTCAGTGGACACCACTGGGGTGCCATCTATGTATGGAGTATATACAGGTTATAGGTACAGGCCATGCTATGTGTCAGTGCCTCTATGTATAGTAACAATATGGCTGACCAGCATAGGATGACACAGGGCCCCGCACGGGGCTGGACACTGTAATGTAATGTTCTCTGCTATGTATATTGTACTGTATTGTCTTGTAGGGATATTATAGAGGCTCAGACCGATGGCTCCTTATTATTTCCCAATTCTGTGTATCTTTATTACTCCTGTGGTGATATGTTATATAATATAGTGCGGTATAACGTGATATAAAGGTTTGTAATGTGATGTAGTGTGATATAATGTTATATAATGTGATATAAAGATTTATAATGTGATGTAGTGTGATATAACGGTATATAATGTGATATAACGGTATATAATGTGATATAAAGGTTTGTAGTGTGATATAACGGTATATAATGTGATATAACGGTATATAATGTGATATAAAGGTTTGTAGTGTGATATAACGGTATATAATGTGATATAACGGTATATAATGTGATATAAAGATTTATAATGTGATGTAGTGTGATATAATGTCATATAATGTCATGTTATATAATGTTATATAATGTGATATAAAGGTTTGTAGTGTGATATAACGGTATATAATGTGATATAACGGTATATAATGTGATATAAAGGTTTGTAGTGTGATATAACGGTATATAATGTGATATAACGGTATATAATGTGATATAAAGGTTTGTAGTGTGATATAACGGTATATAATGTGATATAACGGTATATAATGTGATATAAAGGTTTGTAGTGTGATATAACGGTATATAATGTGATATAACGGTATATAATGTGATATGGAGTCTTACATTGTGACTTCAGCACATTTCATGGTCTCTTCCTATGTAGTACTATGTAGTAATAATTGATGTAATGATTTTTTGGGGCTGATTCTCTACTGATGTCGCTTTGGCGCTCCTATAAGGATGTGTCGGTCGCACCTGTCAGGTGTTCCCAGGTAATGGCGCAGCGTTGGCGTTAATGGCTCCTGTAATGAGGCGTCGCTGGTGTGATGCTTCCTATAATGCAGAATTAGAGATGAAAGCTTTCTCCATCTCTTGGATTACAGGAGCCTTTCACTCGGGGTTTGGTTGCAGGAGGTGAGATTACAGGAGACTTGTTGTCATTGTGCCGCACGTGTCATGTTTGCTCGCTCTTCCGTGTTTGGTCAGGGCTTACATTCAGTTTGGCGTAGGATCCAGCTCGTCCTGGGTTTAGGCCTCAGGAGCATGATGAAGGGAAATCGGGGCTGGGGTTTGCAGCAGGAGCCGTGAAGGTTCATCTTTATAGAGTGCAGGCGATTCTGCTGCTGCCGCCGCCTGCCAAGACTCCTATTGATTATCGGATGATGTCATGTTCTGGGTAATGCTGCAGCTTCCTGAAACCAGAGAACAGAGGATGAAGCTGATGTGCGGGGTGGGCTATAGGTGATTTCCCCCCAACATCTCTTGGCCACCATGGATTACCCTGGAATATAATCTGATGCCCTCCTGACAGCGCTAACTCTGGAGACTCGGGGGGGCACACCATCAGGCATCAGTAATGTAATCCCCCAAAATGTGTTACCTCAGGATTATAAAACAAAACAATCTGTTATGTTGTCACTTAGGTTTCTGTTTCATCTTGTTTTCCCATAGTAAGAGCAGGAGGTTGTCACAGATCTTATCCGGACTCTAGGAGGCTGAATCTGCCAATACCTACAATACCTGACAGATAAGGTGTGAAACAATCATCAAGAAATCAGTGACGCCCTGTATAGGAGCCACAATGGCCGCTGCATCCTGCTGGATATTCATGAACATGAAATAGTCAAGAGACCTTTTAGTCCGGGGCCATGGAGTGGGTGATCTCGGGGTTAGTCGCCAGGCGTAGCCGCCCTGCTAAACAAATCTCATCCACAAGCTGTGGCTAAAGCCAAATTGTCAAGTGACCTTTGTGCCAGTTTTTGTACCCACCGTAGGCGGCAAAGAGGAACCTGTAGAGGAGCTGCACTAAAAATCCCCAATTCCTGTCGCAACTGTGGGAAAATTTTTCAGCTTGTATGTTCTGTGTATCCTTGGCCTAACTGAGGAGTTTTCTTATAGGGAGATACTACAGTGTCTGGTAGATGCTGGATTCTCCTCTGGGACCTGCATCTATTCCCAGAATACGGGGTCCCCCATTCCCTGACCCACCAAACAGGCGTCTGTGCATCCATGGATACTAGTGGAGAGAGCCGCACACATGGCCACCATCTCTCTGAATATCAGGAGACCCCCGCCTTCATGTAGTGCATCGGACCCAAATATAGCAGAATAAACATCACACACAATGTGCAAGAAATGTGGTGTGTGAATCCCATCCCCAGCACTGCAGCTTTCCTCCCCAGTCCGATGAACATTATTGGGGTGGATTTGGTCACGCACTCGCCGGATCTCCTTGAAGTCATATTACAGTGGGGCAGTGACTGCAGGATGAGTACGGGGACGCTGGAGACGCTCTGTGCTGCAGGTGCTGCGTCCTCTCTATCCTTAGGCTGCTTCTCAGGCCGACACTTAACCTTCTGTGACACAAAAGTCCTTTGCTGGGAGATATATTTACACCCGGGGAGGATGAGACTATAATTATCTGTGTGCGGCCTCCTCGCCGCTTCTCTCCATATCAGTCCTGCTGCAGCCTGAAGGGGGACAATATATTTTATTTATTGCTTATATATCGCCAGCGTACTCCACAGCACTGTACAGAGATTGGAGGGCAGCATCTGGCACTTTATCTTTTCTGACACTATTGTTATGGTGTTGTGTGTGCACAGAGCCCAATAATGCTGCTGCGTGATGTGGAGCGGTCTGTGGCAGCTGGATCAGTGATATTTAACCCTTTTCCCCCTCTGGAGTTTTCGGGTTGTGTCCCATGCTGTTTGTGATTTTCATAACCCAGGATCATTATGGCCATTGCCAGACCTCCCCATTAGAGGCGATGCCTTTACTTTGCGTCCGCCTCCCGGTTTCTGATGGGCTCCTGGTTTTGGTGGATGACATTTGAGTCATGTTAGTTCATATTTACAGTGAACTACAGTATAAATGTCCTAGATGTTGGGAGGGGCTGCCGCCTGTTACCGGTCAGACAGTGCTATATCCGCTGTGGAAGGGCCAGGTATCTTGTGCTGTGTGTTAGTCATTTTTCAGGGATGTTCCTTGTATTATATTGGGGCGTCCAGCCTCTCCAAGCCTCCCTCTGTGTGTTCTGACCCTCTCCGAGCTTTTCATTCAGTGGATTTTTCAGCGTCTTTGTTCTTTATAACCAAATTCAGTGTTTGGGATCCTCCCATGTGAGCGAGGATGACTTCAGAGTCTCGCACTGATTTGCTTCGGGGGCTGTGTCTGGAAAGCTGTGGTGGGCTTCTTCCCGATCTTATTTGTTGGCTGCTCAGTCGCTCTCTCCATCACTGCCCGGTTGTTTTGCAGTCTCATGCTCTGTGACATGTTGCACCGCAGTCTGCTCTGCTGTTTCTCGGGATACTGTGCATTGTTTGAGTCTTTTGCTGAGACGCTGAGGTATTTGTGGCTGCTGCGGGAGACTCTGAGTCTGTGTGATAATCTCCCATTAGTCGGGTATAGCAGCTTTTTGTATGTGGAACAGGTAATAAAATGAATAGAAACAAAAGCCAATGACCAAGGCAGGAATCCTGATCCGACCACTGCAGGGCGGGCGCTCACTGCTTTCTGTACACTGCTTTGTTTTCTACAATGGCCTCTGCTGAACACGTGTCCTTGTTATGAGGGTTGTTAGCTGCTCTTTAATTGTACTGATAATGGTGTTATGATGGCAGTACTGGGATTGTGTGGTGGTTATAGTGGTGGTAGTACTGGTATTATATGGCGGTAGGACTAGTATAGTGTAATGGTTATAGTGTTTTGTAGGACTAGTATTATGTGGTAGGACTAGTATAGTGTAATGGTTATAGTGGTGGTAGTACTGGTATTATATGGTGGTAGTACTGGTATTATATGGGGCGGGTAGGACTAGTATAGTGTAATGGTTATAGTGGTGGTAGTACTGGTATTATATGGCAGTAGGACTAGTATAGTGTAATGGTTGTATTGGTGATAGTACTGGTATTATATGGGGGGTGTTGTGTTGTTTGTGGTGGTGTGGTGGGGGTTTGGTTTGTGGTAGTACTGGTATTATATGGCGGTAGGACTAGTATAGTGTAATGGTTATAGTGGTGGTAGTACTGGTATTATATGGCGGTAGGTACTGGTATTATATGGCGGTAGGACTAGTATAGTGTAATGGTTATAGTGGTGGTAGTACTGGTATTATATGGCGGTAGGACTAGTATAGTGTAATGGTTATAGTGTTTTGTAGGACTAGTATTATGTGGTAGGACTAGTATAGTGTAATGGTTGTATTGGTGGTAGTACTGGTATTATATGGCAGTAGGACTAGTATAGTGTAATGGTTGTATTGGTGGTAGTACTGGTATTATATGGCGGTAGGACTAGTATAGTGTAATGGTTATAGTGGTGGTAGTACTGGTATTATATGGCGGTAGGACTAGTATAGTGTAATGGTTATATTGGGGTAGTATGGTAGGCTTTGTAGGACTAGTATTATGTGGTAGGACTAGTATAGTGTAATGGTTGTATTGGTGGTAGTACTGGTATTATATGGGGGGGGTGGGGGTGGTAGTACTGGTATTATATGGCGGTAGTGGATGGGGTAGGACTAGTATAGTGTAATGGTTATAGTGGTGGTAGTACTGGTATTATATGGCGGTAGGACTAGTATAGTGTAATGGTTGTATTGGTGGTAGTACTGGTATTATATGGCAGTAGGACTAGTATAGTGTAATGGTTGTATTGGTGATAGTACTGGTATTATATGGCGGTAGGACTAGTATAGTGTAATGGTTATAGTGGTGGTAGTACTGGTATTATATGGCGGTAGGACTAGTATAGTGTAATGGTTGTATTGGTGGTAGTACTGGTATTATATGGGGGGCGGTAGGACTAGTATAGTGTAATGGTTATAGTGGTGGTAGTACTGGTATTATATGGGGGGGGGGGGTGGGGTTTTGGGGGTGGGATGTTGTGTATGGTTGTTGGTGGTAGTACTGGTATTATATGGCGGTAGGACTAGTATAGTGTAATGGTTATAGTGGTGGTAGTACTGGTATTATATGGCGGTAGGACTAGTATAGTGTAATGGTTATAGTGGTGGTAGTACTGGTATTATATGGCGGTAGGACTAGTATAGTGTAATGGTTATAGTGGGGGTGGTAGTACTGGTATTATATGGCGGTAGGACTAGTATAGTGTAATGGTTATAGTGGTGGTAGTACTGGTATTATATGGCGGTAGGACTAGTATAGTCTAATGGTTGTATTGGTGGTAGTACTGGTATTATATGGCGGTAGGACTAGTATAGTGTAATGGTTATAGTGGTGGTAGTACTGGTATTATATGGCGGTAGGACTAGTATAGTGTAATGGTTATAGTGGTTGTAGGACTAGTATTTTGTAGCTTTATTGTTCTGTATTTGCTGTGGTTTTAGTGTTGTGTAGTATTATGGTTCAGTGGTCTTAGTATTATGCATTGTCGGTGGTTGTAGCAGAGTTGGTTTTGTTCCCTTCTCCCGCACACTGTTTATTTCTTCCCTCATAATTGACTTAGACAAACTAATTACTAGTTGCTGATCTGACGCCTGCAGAGCTGTACAAGTCACTGGCGAAGACCATACTGGTCCCAGTAAAGCAGGACGCTGTGTCTTCGGCTTGTATCCAGGGAGTAGTCGGCTTTATCAGAAGTAAATGTAATGTGGTCATTGAGCGGGCGCTGTCACGAGGCCAGGCTGTCACATTTATAGGGATCAGGACATGGTCAGATCTGCTGCTCACAGTAAAGCCCGGATTGCCAGGATTATCTGTTGGTTTTGGTGCAGGTAGTAATCGCTGCCCTCCCGTCCATACCTGCGCTCCACGCAGACCTGTAGAGTCACTGTGCAGGAATTTGGGCTGCCTCCATAAACAAAGCTGCTGTATTATGTAATGAGTAATTATAACCTATGGAATGTTCTGGTGACGAGTTCATTAACCTGCCCGGATTTCAGGACGTTTCACTTTTAATTTGGAGCTTATCTGGGTGATGACAAAGGGGCAGGTACTGACACCGGGCACTGTATATCTGGCCATGGTGCCAACCACAACTATGGAAATGCGGCGTACACATCCAGAGCGTCTCCCCCTCCAGCCTACATGAGAAGAGAGAGCTGGGTGTGATCGCTGAGAATGAATTGTCGCCTGCCCCATAAATCTACATGCACACAGGAATTAGCTGCAGGGATTGCATGCAGATACTGCAGCAGAATGTCTGTTCCATGTGGATTTCATTGTGGGTTTGCAGCAGATTTCACCCTATGCTTTGGAAAGGGGGAAATCTGTGATGGAATCCACAGAAAATCCACATGTAATACACAATGTGTGCATTTAATTTAAAGGTTTTGGGCTCCATGCGCATAAGGGAATCTGGGCTAGGTAGTTCCTTCTTCAGTCAGGAGTCCAGGACTCCTTGCCTTACAGTGATTTACGTTGGTAGTTCCTTCTTCCTTGCGGCTCTACTCTCTGTACTATGTACAATATGGAACGGTGAAACTGTGGACAGGCTGGGACTCCTAACATGACAGATCACTGTAAGGCAGGGAGTCCTGCTCACTTGACTGGGTTTGAGCTGAGAAATCCCACTGATATACGGACTGGATGTTCTGACCTGGATTGGCCTCATGTGCATGGGGCTTTTAAGGGGGTCTTCCAGGTTTAAGATATTGATGGCCTGTCCTGAGGATAGCTCAATATCAGATCGGTTGTGTTCAGCTGCTTGTAGGGGCTGCAGCGCCCCCTTGTTTCTGTGCACGCTGTCTATACTGTAGGGTCAGTGCTGGGTAGTCTTTCCAGTGGGACAAACCTTCGGTATTCAGCATAGCGGATAGTATGTAGCTGGTGTGCAAGGAAACACTGAAGGGGACATAACACACAACAATCTGATAAGCCCTATGGTGCGGGAACGCAGCTTTTTTTGTTGCAAATTTTTCGGCATTTTTTTTTTAGCCAAAGCCAAGAGCGGCTACAATAGGAATGGGACGTATATAGGAAGTTCTTATATATTTCTCCCTCCTGCTCAATCCGCTCCTGGCTCTGCCTCAAAAAACTGCAACAAAATCTGCAATTAAAAAAAGCTTTGTTTCTGCAACGTGGGGCCTCAGCCTGAATGTCCTGCAGTATTCTTCTTTGGACTGGCTAGTGGATTTTGTTGTAGGGTAAACTGACTTTGCCAACCCCTCCCCTCCTCCTCCAAAACTGGTTATTTGGGGAATGAGCGAGTAGAATTTTTTTCACATGAAGGTTTTAACGATTTTCTCCCGAACCTGTGTGATGAAATGATGCCAAAAACTGTCCCTTGCCCCAATCGCCCGGCTGTGGCGATGTCGTAGCTCTGCTCTACCTCTAATACGTCTGGCCAGTTGACTAGTGAGTGGCGGTTATTTTTATACCGCAGGGTGACCATATTAAGCTCAGTTATTTATAACAAAACAAAGTGAAGTTTCTATTCTTAACTGTGACTTTCTCTGTCCGCAGGATTTCGGCAGAACTATGTACCTCTGGACCAGTGGCTTCGCGTCTCGGTGCCTCTCCCCTGGTTGCTGCATATTTAAATGAGACTTTTAATATCTGAGCAGCTGCTCGCAGACACATGGTGAATTGCTGTCATTCCCAGGATTGCATCTTTGACGGCCAAGCCCTCTCCATCTTTTCTCCTAGAAGAGTCGAGCACAAGGATTTAATCCCTGCCGGATCTGTGACTTGCTGCCCTCTAGTTTGCCTCTTCCCCTAGTGTGTGCTCCAGCGCCCCCTAGCCATGGAGCAAGGAATGGATTACTGGGTGGCCCAGATACAACAGAAGGATGTTAATAAAAGGCTCCAAGTGGGACCAGACATTATAGATTACTTTTCAGATAGGCAGAAATCTGTAGACCTGGAGCAGGACCAGACTCTGCTAGATAGGATGTTTGATGGACTCGCTACATCCTGGGTGAACTCCAGCAATTATAAGGTAGGAATAGATGTCACCTCTGAGATCTCGCCCCCTGTGTGTGCCCGCATATCAGAAATGATTGTCTAGTGAGTGCCGTGTACCTGTGACTTTACCCATGTTGTGGCCAAGCCTATAATCCTAGTCATTAGACTATATTCTCGTGGTGCTAGAGCTGGCTGATTATGGCGTAAATCAAAATCGCGATTAATCAGGCATTTTACCTCGATTACGATTAATGGCGATTATTTACATCATGCTCCTTTTACAATATGAGTATGAGTTGGGCGAACCTCGCAAGACCTCACAGTATAAAGAGTCGAGGTCCAGGGAAGGTGATCAAACATAACAAGCTGCGTTACTCACCTCTCCTGGGCTCCAGCGCGACTCCATGCTGTCCTTGGGTCTTCTGACTGACATCAGGGACCACTGAGGCCTGTGATTGGATCTCAGTGTTCCCATGGGTCACGCAAGTGCAACGACCCAACGTGACCCGGGCTGAAGCCCCTGAAGATGGGAGTATAAATGGTTTATATGTTTGATCACCTCCCCTGGACCTCTGCTCTGAAGACTGCAGAGTATAATAATAGTTGTTTTGGTTCAGTCTGAACAAAATTGCAGACCGAACCTGATAATATAATAACTGAACCGAAATAACTGAAAGTCACATCGGTTATCCTGGTTGATTTTCAGTTATTTTTCGATTAATCTCCCAGCCCGACATGGTGCTAAAAATAACTGTGAAAGACAAAGTGGTGCGTTAATATCTGTACATGTGAGTAGTTCAATTGCAGTCAAAGGAGGGATTTTTGAAGACTGGTGTATAGAATGCCAGGCTTCATATCCCCTGTATTGGTTGTGGGTTGGGTGCACCTTATTTATGATGTGGCGCACGCTTTGTCATATCTCAGGTGCACCCTCCACCTATGTAAATGGTGATAAATCTGCTGCGCCGCCCTCGCCGTGCCCCTCATCCATAATGTTGGCTTGGGCAGTGTAAAAAAAAAAAAAAAAAAAAAAAAGCACTAATTTTTGTGGAAACCCCAGTTTGCTCACAAAAATGTGCGACTTTGTCTTGTCTGCCAGATGTCGTACAGGACAAAATAAATATGCTCCAATGTGCTTTAAAAACTGCGGTCACATGGCCATTTTTGATGTTGGTGTGAATAATGTCTTAGCGTGATACTAAGGGGCTGCAGCGACTGAAGGTGTTTAATATTTCCTTTAAGGGAAAGTCCCAAGATGACAGGGAAGGGCAAGTGTCCGGGGCGGGGGGGGGGTGCTAGAACACCTTATAGCCTTATAGATCATCACTATGGAAGTCCTGTGTCCCCTTCCCCTCCATGCATGGATTGCTGCAGATCCATTCATATGGGGAGGGGGAGACACAGGACATCCATTCTTACATTTTTGTGATTGGTTAGATCCCCACCAAGGAAATATTTATTCATTGACTTGTGGAAGACTTTTAAAACCCCATTTAAGTCCGAGGCCCCTTGTGGTGTAAATGCTGCGGTTTGCTGTTGCAGAGAAGCCAGCGTTTTCCAGTCACTACAAGGTGGATGGGATTTGCTAGCACACATTGCAGAAAAATATGCGCAGCGGAAATGCTGCTATTCCCAAAACCGTTGTGTTTTTGGAAATCGCAGCATGTCAGTTATACCTACAGAAACACTGGTGGATTCCCTATAGGTATAATGGAGGCAGAAACTTTGCACAGGAAACATCTGCGGACCTTCTGTGAAAAGTGTTGCGGGAAAAACCGCAATGTGTTTCCACAGTTTTTCCTGCAGTGCTTTTTCACTGTGGCCCACTACGCGGGGCTTTAGCCTAAAGGGTTTTTTTTATTTTCCTTCTTACAAGCGATGGTCCTATTGCTAGGATGGCAATCCTCTGATTGGTGGGGTCTGACATTATGGATCCTACAGGTCCTGAGAATGACGTGTACACAAGTGGATGATGCGGATTACAGGCAGGAAACGGTGAAAGGACCAGTGGCGAGCCCTTCGTTCTCGGGATTGGTTTGGGTCACCGGTTTTCCTCTCTGCTAGTTGTATGCTCCTATATTGTGAGGTGGTTTATGTGGAGCCCTGTCTGTGTCTAGGGCTGTGTTCACACAAGGTCACATGATGTGCTGGTATTTGTGTGTTTTTATACTGAGCCAGGCCTTCAGAGGTTAATACCTTATATGTCTGTTTCCTCGCGGTTCTTGGTCTGACTTTTATTTTGGGTACAGAAATCTGAGAATTTGTAAAAGTCCAGAAATTGATGGGGTTAAAATCGAGCAATGCGGACATGTTATATTTGTTGTTTCTCTCGGCTGCCGGTCTCGGAGGGTCCCTGATTTTTTTAAAATTTTTTTTCATCTGAAATCTTGTAGGATTGAGCGTCCGGCTCCTTTGGTGACAGATTTACCGTGGACGTTGCTGCTTCCTGTGGTAATGGCGGCCATCCCTGATAATGACGTCAGCGATTCGCCTGCCGCTCGCATTCCATCCTTGCATTGTTTACCTCCGGCTTATTACACAGGACTCAGTACAAAGTGCAGGAAGCGCCACTTTGCTTAGTTACAAGTGAAATGAGCGCAGAGCTAGTGCTCTCTGGAGTCAGGCTGATTTTCATTATTTACTGATGTAATCCTACCATGTAGGGCTGGGCAGTGCGTGTATCTTATGGTATGTTCACACTACTGATATTAGTCCATTGCTCTCATCCATCTGTATTCACCCCCATGGTTACATCTCGGGGTAAGTGCAATGGTTATTAAACTGCAGGTGGCGCCCCCTCAGTCTGGTGTCCGTCTGCAGTCACACCATGGACACTTTCTTCCGTCATGTTTGTTTACTCTTTTAATGGAGGAAAAAGTCCTGGATAGAGTAAAATCCTGATGGAATAGAAACGTCTGTCATGTTTTCTTCCATGGGGGTGAATACTGACGGATCAGAGTAATGGACATTAAATAATGGCGGTGTGTATTTTTTTGCTTTCTGGTTTGTAATGACACTTGCTCCTACAAGCGACTATTGCGTCCACCTCTGAGCTGCAGGAGACTATTCAGGACGCCGGATACACTGCAGGTATGTCGCTGCCAGTAACATAGCGGTGTACACCGATATCTGTGCTTGTCCTGACACCCTGCAGTGGTGCACACGTTCTGAGGCTTGTATTGTCCTGTGAGCTCAGCTTTGTAGGGCACAGTACACACAGCTGGACACAAATTGTCTGCTTGACCCCTTCTTGACTTTGTTGCTTTGTGAGGTTTGGAGCAGGGGGTATTTTAGACACAAAGTGTAATCTGGTTTATAATACAGCTCTCGGGCCCTGTTCACATCTGCATCATCATCAGCTTATTTTAATGTTCTGCGGAATTTAGGGGGCCAGTTAAGGTAAATTGCGGTAATGTTTGGGGATGTTCTGGTTGCTGATCCCTCACTTAGACATTGATGTTGGATGAATTCACACAGGGCAGATTTGGCGCTGGTGAAAATCTCTTCCCTAATCTGATTCTGCAGCCGGGTCAGTACAAGCCTTGTTCAGGAACGTCTGCAGTAAGGCTGAGTGTGAACAGACCCTAAATCTTGTAATGTTTTCAGTGATTCTTAATAATTGTGTGTGACTTGTTTGCTCTGCTCTGTGCTGTAAAGGGAGCCGCTCGCAGTGACCTGTCAGGACGGTGGGGGGTGGCCGCCACTCACGCCTTGTCATTGGTGTTTGTGGCTGCCGCTCTGGCTGGATACGCCCGCCTCTGTGCCTGCTCCGTGTGACTGAGGGCTGGTGCACAACGCTGCCGCCGCCACTTACTGTCCTGTAAGATGTCACTGAAGTGTGAAATGTGCTGCCAGGAGCTGACTCAGGGAAAAGGCAAATATGGTCCTGACCTTGTTGCTGCAAAAGCAGGAACTGGCGGTGACGTAATGCTGGCTGCAGCTGACACCGGAAGCCGTGAGGACCTGTCAAGGAATCTTCTCGTATTCTGCTCAGAACATGGGGTCTTAGAAATGAATTTACAGCCTAGTGATGGCTGGAGGAGAGCGGGCGTGGGCACCCAATGTGCAGCAGGCCTTGTAATACAATGGATGGTGACCCTGAAAGTAAAGCTTATCGTAAGGAGTGTTAGAACAGTCTGACATATCGGAGGAGATTCACATGCAGCAGTCCCATTCATCTGACCAGAAATCGATGAACTTTCTGCCCAAACCTCTCTATCCAGATGTATGGAATGGAAATTACTGCAGCAGAACCTGCTGTGCGAGGCGTCATGTACATAACCATGTGCATTGTCACGGCTAGCACACATTACCTCATACACATGGCCGTGTGATGTCATGGGGCCGTGTGATGTCATGGGGCCGTGTGATGTCATGGGGCCGTGTGATGTCATGGGGCCGTGTGATGTCATGGGGCCGTGTGATGTCATGGGGCCGTGTGATGTCATGGGGCCGTGTGATGTCATGGGGCCGTGTGATGTCATGGGGCCGTGTGATGTCATGGGGCCATGAGCCTGGGGCAATACTCATGATAGGTCCTATATGTGTCCGTTTTGCGGCCCAGGCTCTCTGATGTAATGGATGTGTGGAGTCACGGGGGTCACGTGGATGTTATACCTGTGCCGTTCAGTCACGTGGCCGTGGCCGTGGAGCCCTAGCCATGGTAACTGTCTAGTAGTCGTAGTCACACTTTAGTTGGAAACGCAATAAAACTATTTTCTTCTTCTTTTGTGGTTTTTGTTGTCACTTTTAAAGCATTTTTTTTTAACAGTAAATCGTTACTGCCGTCTTAACGAGCATCAAAGTAAAATCTGCGATAGCAAGAACGGCGTGTGTGAATACCGCCTGAAGCTGACCATTTTTTCCCACTGCAGATTTTGCGGTTTTTATTGCTGTTTAGAGTGTAGAGGATTCGAGCCGTAACAAACCCTATTTACATACATTGTGAAAACTCTGCTCCAGATCCTAGGCGTGCTGTGAGGTGTAAGATGCACAGCGTGTCCTGTGTGTGGTGGGTGAAATCCAAGGCTACATCCAGATTAGAATAACCAAAATCTCCGTACACCTGTAGAGGTTTTCAGGGGATCAGCAGCCTTGTAGGTGACTGTACAGGGGGGTCTTGGCCTCTAGATTGCTCCTTGTACACTAGTCCGGCAGCGTGTCCAGCTCCTGCAGACTAGTATGTGGCCATGTCAGATGCCATATGGACTGTAGATCTGTTCCTGCTCTTTTGAGGTTGGCTTTTGGGTAGGGGGCTCATTTTGCAGGTCACTGCTGTTCTCTTATACCAGGACATTGCTAGAATGAAGTGAGTGCTGTGATTCCTTCCCTGGATATCTTCTGGTCCCTCGCCCCTATAGGGATAGTGAGTGGCCGGCGTCTCCCTGCCAGGTCGCAGTGGGCGCCTCTCATGAATGGTCCGTGTGTGTTCGGCTACTGTTGACTCTTCACTCTGTAAATCCTCTCATTACAGGCCGGCTCCTTGTTTGCAATGTGCTGGACCTTTCCCGTTGCATACCTGAAGCCCCCCCTGAGGATCGGCTATAGTCGGCCCTTGTTCTTCTCCGCAGGTCGTTTCTCAGACATATGCGGTGCGGGTGTTCACGCTCAGTCCCCCCTGTAATACTCCTGCTTGGAACTCTGATGTGTGGTCCTGGATGTCTGCAGCTTTCTGTACTTAGATTTTCTCCTTTATGATCTCATCTGCTCATTATGACTGTAATTTTATCGAGTCTGACAGGTTTTTGACATCTTTATGGTTTCGGTTTGTTGAGACATTTCTGTTTATTTCAGCAGGTGAGATCAGTGACAGGAATGTCCCTGAGGGTCGGTGTCCGTCTCTTTGGTTCTTCCTGTGTGGACCAAATGTCTCTCTCTATGTGCCGGCGTAATCTTTAGGGTCATTATTAGGGTGTCTGCAAGGTCACGGGGAGCTGGAGGCTTGTTTTTGGGCACTGGTGTTGCTTTTCTGGTCTGTCCCTCCTCCGGCACTTCCTGGGCGCTACCACAAAGTCTTCAGATAGCGACCTCACCTAAGGAGAACAAAGCGCCTCATAAAGGGCCGGCTGTCAGATAGTTATTGGAGCTGCTGTCTGTCTGCACGTGTAATAATTGCAGGGCGGTGATCATTTCCACCCCTGGGCCGTGGTCTCCGCACCTCTCAGAAATGAGGTAACCTGTCACTTCAATGCAAATCAGGAGTCAGGTGTCTAGTACACAGTTTATAAGCTGCTTCCCCTTTAAGGCCTCTGGTGCACCATAAAATAGTCGCAGCAAGTGGCAGGCAAATGTGCCACAGCCATCAGAAACCTGACCGAATAGAAGAGCAGTGTGAACAGAGGCCTGTCCTCATCCTGTAGGGATCGGCGCGTCTGCGGTTTAATAGGTTTAACCCTTTGTATCGGCCAATGATCGCCACAAGCTTCGTGCTTGGCACTTTTTGGATTGCTCTGTTCCTGTATGAGCGATTCTCCAGGCCCCTCTGCAGCCTCTGCCGGTCCTTGTGACAGAGGGTTAATTGTTGGGACTTGTTTCCTTGACGTTTCCAGGCCCAAAACTGTTCCGTTTGCTTTCATAACAACGGTGTCTAAGATGATGTCACCATGAAATTCCTGTGGATGAAATCACCAGCGTGGAGCATTGTGGGGGGATCCTCTTATATCCCGGCTGACATCGGCTTCATCCATACGGGGGGACGTAGCAAAACCAGAGTAAAGGAGCGTAGCGGTCTGTAATAAATAAAAGCTGCGTCCTGATTGGCTGCTGTGCTGGCTTTAGTGAATGTGTGAACATGGCTTTAGCCTCCGACCTCATCCAGCCGGCACAGGAGGTCTTCAGTAATTTGTCCACCTATGATACGTTCTTATTACGATGCAGCCGCACCGCCGTCCATACGGAATCAGGTGGCAGGACTATAAATCTATATTGTCTGCACATAAAGACACATTCAGTGATTGATAAGGAGGGTCTGATTGTAATCGCTGGACATTGTGCTGTAATATTACTGACATGTCATGGACTTCACCACTACAGGATTGTTACTCTGCTGCGGGACACACAGGCATCAAATAGTTAAGTGCTTGCCTGGTTTCCACGACCCCATAAGAAATGTCATATTACACCCTGGTGACTGGGTCCTGTGTAAGGAGCGCAGCTCTGGAGGATCACTGCTATCCGGAGATAAGAATGTGTGCTGAGGCTGTTGCGCTCCATGCACCGGATTCATCGTCTCAAGATTGACCAAACTTCTGATTTTGAGGTTGCAGATGTAGGACCCCGGATACATAGAAACATACTTTGGGTTAGTGGCCCCAAACCTGGAGACAGACTCTAAAATCTCCGCTGGCTGGTGCACGGCCTGGTGCGGTCTATTCGCTGTTTTCTGAAAATGCCATTTCAGTGTTTTACATCCAAAGTGATCTAAAAGGGAAAAAGACCTACAAGACCATGGCCTAAGAGCGTTCTATGTTGTGCCGTACATCTGTGTCATTGGCCATAGACTGGTCCGCTATAGGTAAACGGCAATGTCTCCGTGTACTGCCAGAAAGCCTGAAAATGGTGAAGACCTCAAACACTCATGGAGAAATTTATTAAGTTTTTTGATGTGAAATTTTGACTCCTTTTTGCTCTAGTCCACTTTTGTGCAAACATTTTTTTTTAGATTTTGACTCATAATGGCCTGGCAAAGGTATTTTATTTTATGCCACAAGTACATCAGGTCAAATAGGTGATAGCTTTGACTTCCTGAAACATGCAGAGCCGAGGATGCACCTATTTTATAGGAGATGTGAGCATCTAAATGTAGTAGGTGCATCTCACAGCAGCACAGAGGAGATCAGGACTGGTGTTTGAAATGGTCTTGATAAATTCCACCTCTGTATATTAGTAAATTTCAGAAAGCCTCTTGTCTCAGAATTCTCCAGCATGCGCTGCTGGCGTTGATGTAGGATTTTTAGCGGGGCTCGTGTTGTCTGCTACCTGCGGCTTTTGTCTTGTCTTTAGCCTGACTGGTTGGAGTAGAGGAAGCTTAGGCAATTCTTCCCCGACCTGCACCTTACAGGCTCCATAACCTTCCCTCAATGCCGCATTGTTAGAGATCTGGAGCAGTCACAATGGTGTCAGTGTCAGGTCTCCTGGCGGCGCCCCAGAAAGGCTCCGACGCACTGCCGTCTGACTGCGCGATCCCATATTAATACGGATGTCGTGGTGGACAGCTGTGTGTGCTTTACATGACCAACAAGGGTGTAGCAGTCTCTTCCTGTTTACCTGCTGTACACAGCACCCATGTGACGGTTTATTATGGCCGCTCAGCTGAGTATATAATCATTAACCCTGCGTATGGCAGAGACGTGCGGTGAGTGACACCCTCAGCTGTAAGTACCAGCAGGTGACACGCCGGCCGCCTCTCGTTATCGGCGCTATGGAGGTGACTTTCCTGGCGCCTATTTTCAGTCTGCAGGAGGAGACGGCACATGTGTTTGCCACTTATGTTTGTAGTGTCTCAGCTCCGAAACCCATCTGCTCAGTCAGCACATGAAAGTGATACTGATGGGAGCCTGCAGCGCCCTCCTCGCACGCCGCACCTTTTATTTTAGTAACTTTCTCCAGATTGTGCTGCTGACAAATGATAGCTGCGCATGGCATGAATATTTTATCATCTGCGCTGGTGGAGACGGCTTTGTTTTCTCACTCTCACTGGTATTTACATGGACGGTTTTACGTTCAGTCCTTTTCTGCTCTCGCTGATTCCCGGTAGTTTAGCAAAACTCAATTTATACTGCAGTTGGAATCTGTCATGTTATTGGAGATGTTTGGTTGTAGAACTAGAAGTGCCAGCATTTTCCTCCTTGTGTCGTCTTCCTTGGCAGTGTTTAGGTGTTCACTATTCAGCAGGTCGGGTTATTGTGTTTCTGGCCGCTCTGACCAATGTGCTGGATCTGCCGGCTGCGCCACATTTATCACCGCGCCTTGCTACACGTCAGACACTTTCCTCTTCTTTTTTTGACACATTTGAAAGGGTTTGTCCAGGAATTGGAGCAACTTGTGTGGATGCCATGTGAGATGTCCGGCCGCTGGTGTCCATTCGGTCTTGTGCCTGGATGCCGGCCGGGAGTCCTCGGCCTCACGTGACCGCTGAGACCAGGAGAGAGATCATTTATGTTACTCACATCTGTCACTGGTTCCTTGTCAGGGGCCGGCGGCGGACAGCGGAGGAATGGGGACAGATGAAAGTTTTTTTTTATCTTAGTCCTCCCTGGCCTTTTGCACCGGCCTGTACACAGGTTGCTCCAGTTCCCCTTTGATATTTCTCTGGGCCAGGGATCCCTATCCTGTATCTTGTGAGCCGCAAGTAGATGGCAAGCCTTTGTGACTCGTGGCAGACTTCTTGTACCACACATCCTTGTTAGCCAAGACGTCTTTCCTTACTGAATACTTTTCCAGGGCCATCACTGCATCCTAGTGAAACACGCTGTGCCCGCAGATCTAGAAGCAACTGCTGAAATAAGTAGGTACAATACAATACAGGGCTGCTGAATGTGCAGGCGCGTCTCCTGTATACCTGGGGCACTCCTGGCAGTCTATACACCTGTCTGCGCGTGCGCCCACAGTAATGGCTTTGCTTCAGGTATAAGTAGACTACATGCAGGAAAGTGCGTGCCCCCTCCACTATCCACCTCCTGGGCCTTTCTGACCTCATTCTACATCCATTAATATGCAGTTTTTCCTCCTCTTTCTTCTTTCTGTGGGAATTCTTGCCCATTCATCCAGAAGAGCATTTGTGAGGTCGGACCTTAAGGGGGCCCGGCTCACCATCTCCAGGCTATTTCATCTCTTAGGTGTTGGATGGGGTTGAGGTCAGGTCTGTGCGGCCGGTCGCTTTCTTCCACACCAATCTCCCCCAGCCATGCCTTTTGGACCCTGTTATGTGCACTGGGGCACAATGCAGACAGGCATTCACCAAACCCAGACTGGTCCATCAGATAGAGAAGTGGTTTTGGTCAGTCCCGAGATGACATTGTGCCTAACGCCGCCCCGTCCGGCACTTGGCATTGTGCTTGGTGATGTCAGGCTGGCGGCAGCTGCTCGGCCATGAAGCGCCTGGCAGCCGCAGTTTTTGTGCTGATGTTAATGCCAGAGGAGGTTTGGACAGTTCTGGGGAGCGTTGGTGACTTCTCTGCTCCTCAGCACTCGGTGGCGCCCCCGCTCTGTAACTTGGTCTGTCTGCACTTCATGGCCGAGTTGCGGCGGGTCCCTCCACTTTCCACTAATCCGCTCATAGGTGATTATAGAATATCTAGGAGGGAAGAAATTTCCAGAAGTGACTCCTATTACAGGAGCAGGCTGGGATTCGGTGCTGCAGAGAACCGGCCATTGTGTCACTGATGATTGTGATATTGGGGGGGCTAGAGCTTTATATGCCTGGTCAATGGGTCTGAAAAACGCTGGAATTCAAGATTGTAGCGCGGTGGATGAATGCGCGTCTCCGTGCGGTGTAGTTTAGCTGCTGCAGTAAATTTCGGGTGTATTAATGGAGATGCAGATTTTTCTCCTTAGAGATCTCTGTGCTTTAGGACGGTCTCATTACTTATATTACTACTTCTTCTCTGTGTCCGGGCAACGTTGGGTTAAGGTTGATTTTTTTAGGTCTGTTTTTGACGCTGGATTCATGGGATTTCTGGATTTTTTGGCTGGAGGAGTCTGACAGTCGGTATTATGTGTAAGGAGATGGGGAATGTTTTGATGCTATCTGCCATATATACGGGTGACATTGCAGCGTAGCTCAGGATCAGGGTTTCCACGTGATCTCAGGATTTTGGGAAGTTTGTGCTGAGTTTTGTTCCCCTCAGTCTGGGATACGGATGTTCGGCTGGAGACGTCACATTAGATCCTCTAAATCCGCGAGCTCTGATACTCGTGGCAGGTTTATCCTCAGTCCACATCGCTGTTATCCTGAGCTCAATGCTACATCATGATAAATAACATGGCGGCGTTATCACGCATCACACGTAGTAGAGGATATTGCATACGTGTCAGGACGGTGTCAGCGTCAGATCTTCCCTGTTTTCTGTCATCTGTGCTTAGGTTTTAGCTGAAACCCATGAAGTCACTGCTTATCCTGGTGAGGTGCGAGGCTGGTTATATAGACACAGTGGTAAGCCCGCCCCGGAGGAGATGTCGGCGCTGCGTATAACGTGTGGATAGGGCCGTCCTGGCCAGGAGTCTCTGTATCGCCTCTTACAGCTTTACCAGTTATGGCCGTGTGGTTTGTGTCCTGTTTCTTCTTGGTACCAGTTGCCCTGGCTCGGGCAGTTTCTCCTGCCCCGCAGGGTTGGGAGATTATTTTCCAGGTATACTTGGCCATACATGAGCGGTCACAGCGTCTCCTGATCTGTTCTCACACATCAGTCCAGGACGTGATCCATGATATAGACCAGATAGATGTAATTTCTGCTACTAGTAAAGTGATGACCCGCTGGGGCATGGCCGTCGTGTGTGGGGTTGTTCCTGCTTCTTTGCCAGCTCCTGGCCACTACTCACCTGTGTCCCTGAATAAGTTTGGTGTCATTTGATAGATCCCATTACATTGAATTACATTGTTTTCACTTATCTATGCAATAACTGAATAAAAAATCAGGAATAAGAGCGCAGAAGCGAGCCGAGCCGTCCGTGGACTGAGGTGATGTCTATTACAGGGCCCAGTGACGTCTTGGGCTCCGTTCACATCTACATTGTGGCTTCTTTCTATAACAAGTCACACCATGTGTTGCATCCTAGCAATGCCCAGAGGACCCCATGGACTATATTGGGTTTCTATTATATTGAGTTCTGACCATGTTTAACCCTTTCCTCAGGGGGACTGTATATACCATAGACTGCAATACTCCTGTGCTGTAATCTGTGGTAAATCCCTGTCTTACTATTCCGCTCTGCCATAGTCCTCAATAGTAATATTACTATGGCCGGCCTGACAACCTTCTAGCTGCCATAGTAAACCGATGGCTCCTCTGATCTAATCTACCAGCCATTTGGTACCACAGACTGAAAGTAATCAGAACCCCTGAGGTCTCCGGTGGTCTCATCTGACCATGGCGTATGAAGGGTTAAGCGCAGAGGTCTCTGATCACAGGAACTGCTGTAAAACAGCGTAGACAGCTCTGACCTCCGCTCCTGAGCCGGTGGAGTGTTGGCGGATGTCAGCAAGTGTAAGGAAAGGTCTTGTACATACTAATAAGTGTAATATTGCTGGTATAAGCGTTATTGTGATTGCTGGATGTGACCCTTGTATACGCCAGGTTATAATGAGATGTATGATATTGTATAGGTCTGATGTTCAGGGGCCCTGTGGGGGCCCCCCCTGTGCGCTCCTCTGCTGCCCGGCTCTCCCTCTGTGGTCTGACGTTGGGGTGCTCCATCTTGTGATGTAATAACCCTGCAGTCTCTATAGGATGAGATACATGGTGGTGTGCGCTCCTCTGCTGCCATCTAGTGGCTCTGCACTCATACTGTAAGGTCTGACGTTCAGGGGGGCCCCGGGGGGGCCCCCCTCCCCCCCCCCCCCCCCTCCTGGGGTGGGGGGCCCCGCCCTTGGGCCCTTTGGTGGTCGCCCGGTGTGGGGTGCTCCATCTTGTGATGTAATAACCCTGCAGTCTCTATAGGATGAGATACATGGCGGTGTGCGCTCCTCTGCTGCCATCTAGTGGCTCTGCACTCATACTGTAAGGTCTGACGTTCAGGGGGTCGCCCGGTGTGGGCTGCTCCATCTTGTGATGTAATAACCCCGCTATCTCTCTGTAGGGGCTCCGGATGAGATACATGGTGGTGTGTGCTCCTCTGCTGCCATCTAGTGGCTCTGCACTCTTACTACATGATCTTATAGTCTATTGTTAAGTTACATGGATGGAGGGTTCCAAAAATTGCACCGTGCTAGTGTTTGCACACTAGTGGCGCTGTTGTGTTGTCACTGGTGTTAGCAGTACTGCCCTCACTAGACGTTCATTGGCCAGTCGCTCACCCCAAGACCAGGATGGTTGCCTTAGTTGGTATCTGGAATTCGCTGGGAAAATCTGAGTGCCATTTTAACTTGTGGCGACTTTCCATGACGCCTCTTCCATTGTCAGCGGATTGTCGCAGACATGAGGGCCGTCCAGTTTTCACATTTTATCACTTTCTTCCCTTTACGAATGCCACAAAACAGCCCTAAATGTAGGAGAAATGCCCTTTACCCATAAGGCATTGCAGCAGCTAATTTGCATGCCAGCAAGATCTTGCATTTACACCTGAATGTCTTGCTGCGTTGCTATGAATGAAAGGTTTTTTCGACTTTTTGCTTATATTTCATGACATTCAATTGAATTTATTTTGATTTTTAACTTTTTTTTTTTTTTTTAACCATTTTCTGCAGGTTGCGTTGCTGGGGATGGACATCTTGTCAGCGCTGATCACACGTCTGCAGGATCGCTTCAAGACCCAAATTGGAACAGGTAACGTGGATGTGACGGGATAGAAACTGCACTTACCTGTGTATTCTATCCAGATCCTGATCCTACATACCGAGATCGCAACCGCTCCAGAAATCCCGGGGCGTGTGTCGGCGGGGCGTGTGTCGGCGGGGCGTGTGTCGGCGGGGGGCGTGTGTCGGCGGGGCGTGTGTCGGCGGGGCGTGTGTCGGCGGGGGCGTGTGTCGGCGGGGCGTGTGTCGGCGGGGCGTGTGTCGGCGGGGCGTGTGTCGGCGGGGCGTGTGTCGGCGGGGCGTGTGTCGGCGGGGCGTGTGTCGGCGGGGCGTCACATGTCACCACATCATTGAGTTTTGTATCTTCTGGTCCATCAGGTGACAGACCCCTGATATTGCTGGACAGGATTTCGGCAGACATGTATGTTTGTACAGTACACACTAATATACTGGCACATACGTGTGCACCCCGGCTCATTGCTTAGATGACACGTTGGCGATGTCCTGCTGGAGAACTTGTTCCATGTGCTCGAGTCTCTGTTCCCTCTTTTGCTTTTCTCTTTATCTTACTGATGGCCATCCCCATAGATGTGATCTGAGAGATCTGACGGACATGACCGTAGACGTCAGTGATGTCAGAGCTTTACTGTCCATATATACTGTACATATTGGGGAATATTGTGCCCGCACCGATAAGGCCTGACCAAGCAGATTTCCATTGGTCACACATTGTGTTCTTGGATTGGCCAAACCTTTAGGACATGAAGGCTCCATCCTGCCGCCCCCGGCACCCCTGAGGTTCTCTCCTTAGTCAGCAGCGGGTCTGCCGCAGCTTGTGGAGTCGGGAAATGGTTCATTATTTTTCCTTGCTGGTCTATAATTCCTTGTGCAGTTTGTTAGATTTTTACTTTCTTAGGAGTTCAGTCTCTTTGTTTGTGAATTTAGATCTTTGCTGCTTCTGCCTGACCATGGCTGTGTTAGCGATGTCTTATGTCCGTACTGATGCCGCTGCCGCCGTCTCCTTACGCTCAATCCTTCTGTTCTCTCCCAGTTCTGCCAAGTCTGCTTGACCGATTGGGGGATGCGAAAGACTTGGTCAGAGAACAAGATCAAACCCTTCTGATAAAGATAATGGAGCAGTCGTCCAACCCGCAGGTAAGTGCCAGCCTGAGGGACTTACCTCTGTGCCGAGAAGCTTTCCTATAAGAGCGCAGTCACACTCTTTACATTGGAGGTTTATGTGCACTACACTGTCATACAGCAGAAACCTAGGAATACCAATGTATATGAGCCTGACCAAGGTAAGGAGGACCCCGGGGGGGCTGTGCACATATTAGATATGTCAGGAGCTTCCCGGCACAATGTGAATACCAAGAAGCTGATCAGGAAGATGTCTAACCTAAATCCTCATCCTGACTATACAGGGGGCTCTTACAGCTCCTCCATGGACAGGTAATTCACAGCATTGACCCTCCGTCTTCTGTCTCTCTCCAGTATGTCTGGGATCGGATGCTTGGAGGCTTTAAACACAAGAATTTCCGCACTCGGGAAGGCGTCTGCCTCTGCCTTATTGCCACTCTTAACACGTGAGTTGCTAATCCCCTCCCCCTGTCCTCCCTCTGTCCCCACCCACAAGCCCCTTGGTGTCCCCCCCCCCCCCCCCCCCCCCCCCAGGCCCTTGGGTCCCTCCTGTCGGCCCCCACAAGCCCCTTGTTGCCGCCCCCCCCCCCCCCCCCAGGCCCTTGGGTCCCTCCTGTTGCCCCCCACAAGCCCCTTGGTGTCGCCACCCTCCCCCCCCCCCCCCAGGCCCTTGGGTCCCTCCTGTCGCCCCCCACAAGCCCCTTGGTGTCGCCACCCCCCCCCCCCCCAGGCCCTTGGGTCCCTCCTGTTGCCCCCCACAAGCCCCTTGGTGTCGCCACCCTCCCCCCCCCCCCCCAGGCCCTTGGGTCCCTCCTGTTGCCCCCCACAAGCCCCTTGGTGTCGCCACCCCCCCCCCCCCCCCCAGGCCCTTGGGTCCCTCCTGTCGCCCCCCACAAGCCCCTTGGTGTCGCCACCCTCCCCCCCCCCCCCCCAGGCCCTTGGGTCCCTCCTGTCGCCCCCCACAAGCCCCTTGTTGTCGCCACCCCCCCCCCCCCCCCAGGCCCTTGGGTCCCTCCTGTTGCCCCCCACAAGCCCCTTGTGTCGCCACCCTCCCCCCCCCCCCCCAGGCCCTTGGGTCCCTCCTGTTGCCCCCCACAAGCCCCTTGGTGTCGCCACCCTCCCCCCCCCCCCCCCCAGGCCCTTGGGTCCCTCCTGTCGCCCCCCACAAGCCCCTTGGTGTCGCCACCCCCCCCCCCCCCCCAGGCCCTTGGGTCCCTCCTGTTGCCCCCCACAAGCCCCTTGGTGTCGCCACCCTCCCCCCCCCCCCCCCCAGGCCCTTGGGTCCCTCCTGTTGCCCCCCACAAGCCCCTTGGTGTCGCCACCCTCCCCCCCCCCCCCCCAGGCCCTTGGGTCCCTCCTGTCGCCCCCCACAAGCCCCTTGGTGTCCCCCCCCCCCCCCCCCCCCAGGCCCTTGGGTCCCTCCTGTGCCCCCCACAAGCCCCTTGGTGTCGCCACCCTCCCCCCCCCCCAGGCCCTTGGGTCCCTCCTGTGCCCCCCACAAGCCCCTTGGTGTCGCCACCCTCCCCCCCCCCCCCCAGGCCCTTGGGTCCCTCCTGTCGCCCCCCACAAGCCCCTTGGTGCGCCCCCCCCCCTCCCCCAGGCCCTGGGTCCCTCCCGCCCCCCACAAGCCCCTTGGTGTCACCAGCCTCCCCCCCCCCCAGGCCCTTGGGTCCCTCCTGTCCCCTCACCCCCAGCCCCTCACTCCCTCCCTTTACTTACAGTATTTTTAATGCCATTTTCCATCCACAGATATGGAGCAAACAGCCTAACACTGAGCAAGATTGTACCTCATATATGTAACCTGCTCGGAGACCCAAATAGCCAGGTGAGGGCGCTCTTCCATCTTACTGCAGAGATCGTCTGCCCCCTTCTCATTGTGCGGCCTGATCGATGAGACCTTACCATGAAAGTATTAGCGGATCTGCCTCCTAGTACAGTGAGATCCCATCAGGCATTGTAACTCCGGTGCGTTCCTACAGGAGCACCACACGTGAGTGAATAACATGCCCTTTACCCCTCTTTAAGGTGAAGGGGACGAGTTCTAGTAAAAGACCTGCCCCTGAATGTTACTGTGGACCTCAGCCGTCTGCAGCGTCTCATACACATCACCGTAGAGTCATACAGTGTTTGTACAGGGCTGTGGACTATGTTAGTGCTACATAATGATGATAAATGAGGTCTAGCTCCCTCTATGGTGAGAGCTGTGGTATTACACCTTCTTGTAATCTGCAGTGTTTGGCTCCCTCTGTTGGTGAGAAGCGGTATAGCACATTGCCTTGTTCTATGGAGGTCTCTTGTTCTTTTGGTCAGACATTACACTATTGGAGATTTCTAAAGTGTGGTGGAGTACTCCATAGAAGCCAGTGTGACTCTGACTTGGAGGCCATACTTAGAGGAAGCGTCCAGGTGGTGTTGGAGCTGCTCCACTTTTTCTTAGTGCTAGTTTAGATCAATCTCCCCCAGCATTGTTCCTGTTGTACCCATCAGACAGTGACTTTGTCACCTCTGCCCTGTTGTACGTCGCTGATCCACAACCTGTGTAAAAGGGCTTTGTTGTGACCCATTTACTGCAGATCTCTTCTGGCTACTGGGAACCTCCTTATACCTGTCAACAGGACCCACTGCTGCTGCCCCTGCCCTGGCCGGGTCACTGTGTTCTGGCTAATATGGTTTTTATGCTTTTTATAATTTTGGAGCTTTGTACAAGCCGCCTCCTCCTCCTCCTCCGCTCTGAGCTTTGGCTTCTCTGTATCATGTTTGGTTGGTATATTCACGTTGTTTGGAGGTCCAGCTGTGTTCCAGTCCTTCTGTCCAGGGTCACTGCCCGCTGCTTCCTCGTGGTCATGTCCGTCTGTTCTGTTTACCTTTGCAGGTCCGAGATGCAGCAATAAATTGCCTGGTTGAAATCTACAGACACGTCGGGGAACGTGTTCGCGCCGACCTCAGCAAGAAAGGGCTTCCCCAGTCTCGGTAAGTGGTCACATGACTGTCTCTCTGCTCAGTTACTTTACCTTATATTTTATATATGCTTGGTCAGGATGACTTGCTGTAACAGGATGTGTCCCCTCCATGGTGGGGGGCATTTATTATTGCCCCTTATCCTTCCTGTTCATGGATGTGATGACGGGAGGATTTGCATTAGTTTTGTATCTACAGTGACGGGTGAGATTGTTTAGGAACAACAACAAGTCCAGTAGCCAAAAAAATATCAGCAGTGTCCAAGGTGTCTCTATCTATTGGAGTTTTACTGTGTTGGGGAAATGGCCAAAACTGTGCGCTGTATTTCCATCATTGGCTGCAAAACCAGAAGGGTTCTAGAAACATCGTCCATGTCAGCCACAGTAACAGCATAAACACCTAGACTTGTCACCGAGGATCCTTCTGTCTGCAGAAGCAATCTGCTTAATCCTAGCCCGGAGAGCTGTTGTGTCTTGGAGTCTGCCGCCAGAGCCCCCCAGGATATCCGCCCAGGATCACCTCACTCAAATGGTGTTTTCCCCTTGTGAATCGCCACCTCTGTTGCTGAGATACTGCTCAACCGTTTTGACAAAAATTGCAATATCTCTGGAGGCAATGACTCTCATGGAAAAACCTCTGTGTGATTCAGGTGACCCTATCCTATCTGTCTGCAGGGCTGGGGTCATGTGCTCGGTTCCTTTGGGAGACTCCGTTTAGCACTAACCCTGCAAAATCCCCTAAAAGTGGAGCTGAGATTAACCCTTATGTGACTAAATTCCTGCTGCTCCCTGAAATTCACTTATTTGAGCAGCATTGTGCGCCTCTCCACACAGCAGGCTCTGTCCTGACTAATCTACAACTTCTATTATGAGAGAAAACATTTTTGATCTAATAGATTTTTATTTGAAGTTCTCACCCACTTTTACTCAGCAGCCGACCCTTTTCTCATACAGCGCAGGCTGCTGTGTCCCGTTCATGTACAGCCTGGAGTCATTCTCTGAAGGGCTCATCTATACATTATAGATCGACTTATACACAGTCAGGATTTGTAAGCCAAGACCAGAAATGGAACATACAGAACAACCATAATGGAGAGAGGGTGCACACTCGGACATGTTCTCGAACCACTTCTGGGTTTGGCTTTGAATTACTGAGGCAAAATACTAACCAAATACTGATGGTGTGTTTGTGGCTTCAGTCTGATCAGCAATGCGGTGAGAACTCCAAGGCCGAGTCGTCTTACAACTACTTGGACATGTTGATCACAGTCTGCACCATAGGAGAGAAGTGGATGAGAGTCTTTAATAAAAACTTTGTAGAGAAATGATTTTTAGTCCATAATAGGTGTTAGAATAGAAAAGCCATTCGTGGTGAACATCCCCGGTAACGTCTTTCTTTTCTGTAGCTCTGCTATTCCCTGTATAATGCCCTATTCACACAACTCAAAGACTCGGCCGTGTCTTTACTGGGTCCTTGCAGGGTCCATCGTTTTCATGAGCCAGTTCACCTCAATGGATGAATTGGGTCATTGAAAACATCCAATAGTCCGGTCTGTGTGAACCTAGAGCATGCTCTATATTTTCATGGATCACGAACAGCACATGGATGAGAAAGTCGGTCATCTGAATCGGCTCGTGTCTGTTACTCCTATAGTATTGCCCCTTTGTCTTCTTTGGCTACTAGAATTGGTGCTCATAGTGACGACACCTCTGCGTTGAGCTGGGGCTATTGGCTCTTAATCATTATAAATATAGATACTAAACCTGTCTTGTCTCATAGAGAAACTAAATTCACACTAGCGTTACCTGTCCGTTGTTCTGATCTGTTGGAGGCCCAAAACAACAAAGTGCCTGACTGCTAAAATAGCGCAAACACACAGAGTCTAACGGACCCCATCGACTATAATGGGGACTGTCTGGTGTCCATGGTTTTAAAACTGAAGCCTGTGGAGGAAAGAGACTGCGGCACCCATGTGAACGTAGCCGGACTTTGTTATACGTCAATCAGTCCAGTCTCTTTCCTTCACTCCATACAGTAATGTCCCCGGGAGAAGTAAGCTGCTTCTTGTCTCACTGATGTCACCAACATGAATACCAATAATAGAAATCCAAAAAAACACAAAAGTGAAATCTGCCATCTGTAGAGCCTTAGTCACGTGTTGGCAGAGCGCCTACTAGAGGACAAAGAAGTAAATTGTCTATTGTGGCCGGTGGGGAGAGATGTTGGTGCATTTTGTGTATTGGTTTGAGGTTTGTTAGTAAATGTCTGATTATTGGTTCTCTCTATGGGCAGATATAAGAACCGCGCTCATACATCATACATATATACAGCAGAGAATAACATGGGGCGCTGCGCGAGGCCCCGAGTCTATATGGGACTGCACACCTGGGGTTTCTCATGAATGTAACCAGATTTAAACTTATACATTATTAAAAGTTAAAAAGTTTAAAAAAATCTTCTCTAATCATCTTAGTGGTGACAATCTTTACTCTTGTTCGGTTGCCAATGGATACATAATAATAATCTTATATGGCAACAACATATTCCGCAGCACTTTACAAATTAGAGGAAACATGAAAAGACCATATGTGACAAAAAAACTATCATATCAAACAATAGGAGTGATGGCTCTGCTCACAAGAGCTTACAATCTGAGGAGATAGGGGGACACTAGGTCAGAGGGCTTATTTGGTAGAATGGTCCGGCCGTCTATTATTAAAGGTCATATAACGGAAACTGTCTGAGCCGTCACCAACCGCTACCTAAGAATATACAGATACTAAGTGCACACAGAGAGTTTCTATGGTTTGGGACTTGCAGAAAACTAGCCATGATAACCCGACCACAATAAGGACATCGTGTCTGGTTATCAGGAGGACACTACATGTATGAGAAGATAACCCGACCACAATAAGGACATCATGGCTGGTTATCAGGAGGGCACTACATGTATGAGAAGATAACCTGACCACAATAAGGACATCATGGCTGGTTATCAGGAGGGGACACTACATGTATGAGAAGATAACCCGACCACAATAAGGACATCATGGCTGGTTATCAGGAGGGGACACTACATGTATGAGAAGATAACCCGACCACAATAAGGACATCATGGCCGGTTATCAGGAGGGGACACTACATGTATGAGAAGATAACCCGACCACAATAAGGACATCATGGCTGGTTATCAGGAGGACACTACATGTATGAGGAGATAACCTGACCACAATAAGGTCATCATGGCTGGTTATCAGGAGGGGACACTACATGTATGAGAAGATAACCCGACCACAATAAGGTCATCATGGCTGGTTATCAGGAGGACACTACATGTATGAGAAGATAACCCAACCACAATAAGGACACCATGGCTGGTTATCAGGAGGACACTACATGTATGAGAAGATAACCCGACCACAATAAGGACATCATGGCCGGTTATCAGGAGGACACTACATGTATGAGAAGATAACCCGACCACAATAAGGACATCATGGCTGGTTATCAGGAGGACACTACAGGTATGAGAAGATAACCCGACCACAATAAGGACATCATGGCTGGTTATCAGGAGGACACTACATGTATGAGAAGATAACCTGACCACAATAAGGACATCATGGCTGGTTATCAGGAGGACACTACAGGTATGAGAAGATAACCCGACCACAATAAGGACATCATGGCTGGTTATCAGGAGGACACTACATGTATGAGAAGATAACCTGACCACAATAAGGACATCATGGCTGGTTATCAGGAGGGGACACTACATGTATGAGAAGATAACCTGACCACAATAAGGACATCATGGCTGGTTATCAGGAGGGGACACTACATGTATGAGAAGATAACCCGACCACAATAAGGACATCATGGCTGGTTATCAGGAGGGGACACTACATGTATGAGAAGATAACCCGACCACAATAAGGACATCATGGCTGGTTATCAGGAGGACACTACATGTATGAGATGATAACCCGACCACAATAAGGACATCATGGCTGGTTATCAGGAGGACACTACATGTATGAGAAGATAACCCGACCACAATAAGGACATCATGACTGGTTATCAGGAGAGACACAACATGTATGAGAAGATAACCCGACCACAATAAGGACATCATGGCTGGTTATCAGGAGGACACTACATGTATGAGAAGATAACCTGACCACAATAAGGACATCATGGCTGGTTATCAGGAGGACACTACATGTATGAGAAGATAACCCGACCACAATAAGGACATCATGGCTGGTTATCAGGAGGGGACACTACATGTATGAGAAGATAACCCGACCACAATAAGGACATCATGGCTGGTTATCAGGAGGGGGCACTACATGTATGAGAAGATAACCCGACCACAATAAGGACATCATGGCTGGTTATCAGGAGGACACTACATGTATGAGAAGATAACCCGACCACAATAAGGACATCATGGCTGGTTATCAGGAGGACACTACATGTATGAGAAGATAACCCGACCACAATAAGGACATCATGGCTGGTTATCAGGAGGGACACTACATATATGAGAAGATAACCCGACCACAATAAGGACATCATGGCTGGTTATCAGGAGGGACACTACATGTATGAGAAGATAACCCGACCACAATAAGGACATCATGGATGGGTTTCTGACAAGTCCCAGACCATAGAAAGTTCCTGCATTCCTGGTTGTATCTATTGGCAACTGAACAAGACAACAGACGTCACCACTAAGATGATTGGAGAAAATTGTTAAAACTTTTCAGACTTTTTAATTACTGTATTTATATTTACGAACATGTTTAACTTTTAATTGGCTACAATGTATATAAATGTTCATGTGAAAACCCCTTTAAGCATTATTGTATTTTATCAATGATTGCCGGAGGTTTCTCTGCTCCCATGACAACACTTCCTGTTCTGTTTTGCTGGTTCACAATTAAAGGGCTTGTCCAGTTTAGGATCAGATGACTGTTTCTCGCTGAGGTCCCAGCAGGGGGTTACTTTGTGATCAGCCCTATAATATAGGGACATTATGCAGCTCGAATTCACAAGTCGCATCTGTGAGCTCATTGGAAACTGTCGCGAGCAGACGCTGTTCTATACGGGATGGTGTGAACGGTGTTTTGCAGAACCAATGAATGTCACTATGATGATGCTGAACTAGCAGAGCTCAGGTGGTGTTGTCATGGGGGCAGCAGATCAGAGGGGGCTCATTTGTTGTATTCAGTATTCTGGGCCGCCATCCTGCAGCACAGGAGTCCAGGTCTCTGTGTATTCCTGATGAGCCATTATTTTAGCTGTTGGTTCCCCTTTAATGTGTGTTGTTAGCCGTGCTCTGTGACATCACAGCTCTGCAGACATTTCTGTCTATAAATCATTGGCAGCAGGCGGCTTCTGACATTTTCCCCTGAATTCATGGAGAGTAGAGAGCAGTCCTCCGTGCCAGCAGTAATGTTGTGGCTCACATGACTCCCCAGAAACGTGCGCTCCGGCTGCTTACTAAATCCAGGCCAGATCTTCCTTGTGCATCCGGAGTTTGGATGGAACATTGCTAGAGGGAGCTGTGCGCTGGCTGTGAGGCTGCATTCATGTCATCGCTCCCGTCCTCTGCTCCCGGTCTTATGCCTCTCTTTGTGTTTACAGACTGAATGTGATTTTCACCAAATTTGACGAAGTCCAGAAATCGGGGACCATGATCCAGTCGTCGCTGGGTAAGTAGCGGAGCCATGATCTGTGCTTTGCTGTGACGTGACCGCCGAGCCGGAGTTTTAATTTGAAATGGTTCCCAGTCCGAGGCTTCACCCGTCAGATTATAATCTCTCCATGTTGCTAGGTTACCCCAAGGACTCTCTCCTCGTAGCGCATTCATTAGCAGACCCCGATGGAAGCCGAGCTCTTGTTTTTCCGTGTAATTGTGTGTTGTGTATGTGATGTCTGCCGCATGTGATTATGCAGATGGTTGGCCTGTGTGTAGTCCTAGGATCTGCTGCGCCGACCTGCTCCCTGGTATGTCTAGGCAGGTGCACGGTGTGTATAGTGGCAGCATGTCACTGGCAGGGGCATCAATGCCTGTATACTGTGCCAGGGGACAGGATGGTGGTGACGGGCACTGCATTGCTCCAGTCAGATAATACACAAAACAAGGTCACTGGATGTGCTATTGTGTGGCCGCGCACCCGGACTCCCCCCGCTGCCCCCATCACACAGTCCTGACACCGCTGACAGCGCCACTCACTGTCCATATCTAGAGCTGCAGTTCTGAGCTGTGGATGGCGTTAGATTTAGGAGCTGGTTATGGACACCCTGGAGAGTTGCGGCCCGTTGGCCCTTATGGATAGAGCGTTGACTCCTCTCGGAGGCTTTTCATTGGTTGATATGTTTGTTTTGCAGTTTTTATGTTTTTGGTGGTTTTTACTCATTGAGTCACTGCATGACGTGAGCCTGTAGTGCGGACATTTATTATGTGCGTGTAGTACAGGTGTGAGGAGCCATGATTTTGTTCTTTATTTTATGTATTATAATGTATTTTTGGGGGTAACATTGTGACCCATATTTTAGCTGATTGTGATGATGAGTAGTAGTAGTGCCGCCGTCCATGCCGTCGTGGTTTACTTTGTGCCTAGCCAAATTTTTTATATTTTTTTGGTTCACCATATGGCGCACTCTGCGAGCGGGACCATAAGCCTCTTGGGCAAGGAAAGGGATTATCTTGTGAAACTAATTCCTGCTTTTAATGCAAGTCTTTGCATTCCCGAGCCCTCTCCTGCATGTCTAAGGCGGCTGAGATGTCAGTGCAGACGGCTCTTATTTTGGTAGGGGGAGGCAGTCGGATCTCGCTCTCTTGCAGGAGGAGGAGAGCGCTCGTCATCTATTTGCTCCCAAGTTATTCAGACGTTTGCTGCTCTCCCCGCACTGACATGACCAGTGGAGAAGGTACGAGCCCTGCGACTGTTCTTGGCCGTGTTGGTGGGGAGAATCGTGACGTCGCGGTCAGGGATCATTTACTTTCTCTTTTAAAGATTAATGCTCAGCGACGCAAATAACCGTGAGAGGGGGGAATGGCCGAGAAGCCCTGCTGTTAACCCTCACACTGCCGCAGCCTTCCGCTGTCTTTCCCAGTGATGGTTGGTTGGTTGCCTGAAATCAAAGTGAAGAGTCTACGCGTGACCGGCATGTCAATGCTAAAGTAACAACCTGTAGGGTCAAGAGCCTAAAAATGGCGGCCACTGTGCGGTGTGAGGCACCAGGTACCTCAGGTATAATAATCAGTGGCCCCGTGTGAAGGGTGCCCAGATTAGGTATCACATTGGTGGTCACTATGTTGTGGTTCTGTGTTATAATATCCTGCAGATATCGGATGGACTCGCCTACAATTGGTCTTATATCCTGCACTGAGGTTTTGGATACCAGTAGTATTGGACTTGACCTATATAAGGATCTATAGGTGTAGAGCTGTATGTCTCTGCCTGGTCACTATACAAGTCTAGAGCTGTATATGGTTCTACTTACTCAGACTCCGTGTACTATCTCTGCCTGGTAGTGTTGTCTATAGGTCCAGAGCTCTATATATTGTTGCTTGGTCACTATACAGAATCTATAGGTCCAGAGCTGTATATCTTTCTGCTTACTATACAGAATCTATAGGTCCAGAGCTGTATATCTTTCTGCTTAGTATAAAGAATCTATAGGTCCAGAGCTGTATATCTTTCTGCTTACTATACAGAATCTATAGGTCCAGCGCTGTATATCTTTCTGCTTAGTATAAAGAATCTATAGGTCCAGAGCTGTATATCTTTCTGCTTACTATACAGAATCTATAGGTCCAGCGCTGTATATCTTTCTGCTTACTATACAGAATCTATAGGTCCAGAGCTGTATATCTTTCTGCTTACTATACAGAATCTATAGGTCCAGAGCTGTATATCTTTCTGCTTACTATACAGAATCTATAGGTCCAGAGCTGTATATCTTTCTGCTTACTATACAGAATCTATAGGTCCAGAGCTGTATATCTTTCTGCTTACTATACAGAATCTATAGGTCCAGAGCTGTATATCTTTCTGCTTACTATACAGAATCTATAGGTCCAGAGCCGTATATCTTTCTGCTTACTATACAGAATCTATAGGTCCAGAGTTGTATATCTTTCTGCTTACTATACAGAATCTATAGGTCCAGAGCTGTATATCTTTCTGCTTAGTATAAAGAATCTATAGGTCCAGAGCTGTATATCTTTCTGCTTAGTATAAAGAATCTATAGGTCCAGAGCCGTATATCTTTCGGCTTACTATACAGAATCTATAGGTCCAGCGCTGTATATCTTTCTGCTTACTATACAGAATCTATAGGTCCAGAGCTGTATATCTTTCTGCTTACTATACAGAATCTATAGGTCCAGAGCTGTATATCTTTCTGCTTACTATACAGAATCTATAGGTCCAGAGCTGTATATCTTTCTGCTTAGTATAAAGAATCTATAGATCCAGAGCTGTATATCTTTCTGCTTACTATACAGAATCTGTAGGTCCAGAGCTGTATATCTTTATGCTTACTATACAGAATCTATAGGTCCAGAGCTGTATATCTTTCTGCTTACTATACAGAATCTATAGGTCCAGAGCTGTATATCTTTCTGCTTAGTATAAAGAATCTATAGGTCCAGAGCTGTATATCTTTCTGCTTAGTATAAAGAATCTATAGGTCCAGAGCCGTATATCTTTCTGCTTACTATACAGAATCTATAGGTCCAGAGCTGTATATCTTTCTGCTTAGTATAAAGAATCTATAGATCCAGAGCTGTATATCTTTCTGCTTAGTATAAAGAATCTATAGGTCCAGAGCTGTATATCTTTCTGCTTACTATACAGAATCTATAGGTCCAGAGCTGTATATCTTTCTGCTTAGTATAAAGAATCTATAGGTCCAGAGCTGTATATCTTTCTGCTTAGTATAAAGAATCTATAGGTCCAGAGCTGTATATCTTTCTGCTTACTATACAGAATCTATAGGTCCAGAGCTGTATATCTTTCTGCTTAGTATAAAGAATCTATAGGTCCAGAGCTGTATATCTTTCTGCTTAGTATAAAGAATCTATAGGTCCAGAGCTGTATATTTTTCTGCTTAGTATAAAGAATCTATAGGTCCAGAGTCGTATATCTTTCTGCTTACTATACAGAATCTATAGGTCCAGAGCTGTATATCTTTCTGCTTACTATACAGAATCTATAGGTCCAGAGCTGTATATTTTTCTGCTTACTATACAGAATCTATAGGTCCAGAGCTGTATATCTTTCTGCTTACTATACAGAATCTATAGGTCCAGAGCTGTATATTTTTCTGCTTAGTATAAAGAATCTATAGGTCCAGAGCTGTATATCTTTCTGCTTACTATACAGAATCTATAGGTCCAGAGCTGTATATCTTTCTGCTTAGTATAAAGAATCTATAGGTCCAGAGCTGTATATCTTTCTGCTTACTATACAGAATCTATAGGTCCAGAGCTGTATATTTTTCTGCTTACTATACAGAATCTATAGGTCCAGAGCTGTATATCTTTCTGCTTACTATACAGAATCTATAGGTCCAGAGCTGTATATTTTTCTGCTTACTATACAGAATCTATAGGTCCAGAGCCGTATATCTTTCTGCTTACTATACAGAATCTATAGGTCCAGAGCTGTATATCTTTCTGCTTACTATACAGAATCTATAGGTCCAGAGCTGTTTATCTTTCTGCTTACTATACAGAATCTATAGGTCCAGAGCTGTATATCTTTCTGCTTACTATACAGAATCTATAGGTCCAGAGCTGTATATCTTTCTGCTTAGTATACAGAATCTATAGGTCCAGAGCTGTATATTTTTCTGCTTACTATACAGAATCTATAGGTCCAGAGCTGTATATCTTTCTGCTTACTATACAGAATCTATAGGTCCAGAGCTGTATATCTTTCTGCTTAGTATACAGAATCTATAGGTCCAGAGCTGTATATTTTTCTGCTTACTATACAGAATCTATAGGTCCAGAGCTGTTTATCTTTCTGCTTACTATACAGAATCTATAGGTCCAGAGCTGTATATCTTTCTGCTTACTATACAGAATCTATAGGCCCAGAGCTGTATATTTTTCTGCTTACTATACAGAATCTATAGGTCCAGAGCTGTATATCTTTCTGCTTACTATACAGAATCTATAGGTCCAGAGCTGTATATCTTTCTGCTTAGTATACAGAATCTATAGGTCCAGAGCTGTATATTTTTCTGCTTACTATACAGAATCTATAGGTCCAGAGCTGTATATCTTTCTGCTTACTATACAGAATCTATAGGTCCAGAGCTGTATATCTTTCTGCTTACTATACAGAATCTATAGGTCCAGAGCTGTGTATCCTTAGTCATAAGTAGTTGGTCTCCTGTTTTTATTGGGGTCAGAATTGATAGATAGAGATATATATTATAAACACATTTCTCCGATCCCCTCTTAAGGTGGTCACAGGAACGTTTCTACGGGTTTCGGCAACAACATCCTACATTTTGATAAGTCCCCTGTATATTACTACGTGTGAGACTTTACCTTGCTAACCTCTGCCGCACATCTCCTCCACATTCTGGTGCTCGCTCTGGTGTCTGCAGCAGGGCCCGAGGGCTCAGACCTATCTGATCGCAGACACTTAACCCCTCATCGGATGCAGCCATGGGATCTGCGTAAAGAAGACTTTCACTTAACATGGTGAGATCTTGTAAGCATTTTGGTTGCTATGGCAGCTCGGGGGCCTTCGGAAGGTTCTCGGGCCTGCCATAATATTACTATTGAGGCCTGTGGCAGAGCTTAATAGTAATACAGGGATTTTACCATAGACTGCAGTGCACCTCCCCTAGAATACATTATAAATAAACATTAACACTTTAGGCACCCTTGTGTCCCAGAATCTAAAAAAGAATTACTATTTAGGTATAAAACTATGGTATGGGCTAATAAATATGCAATATCCCATGAAGTAAACGCTGTAGTGCGGCCACATTGCTGTTTTTAGACTTGTTTACTTTTAAGGGGTTTTCCAGTTTAGGATAGGTCATCAGTAACAGCTCAGCGGGTGTTTGACCCCGGGACCTCCGCTGATCAGCTATGTGGAGGGGCTGTAGCACTTATACAAGTGCCTTTTACTTCTCGCTACGTCACATGCCTTGTCTGTTCAGTCTTATTACAGAAGTGAAGAGTTAGAGGCTCTTATTACATCCACAGCTCCGCTTCCAAGTAAAATGATTTTATATTATACAATTATTGATCTTGTCTCGTTAGATACAGAGTTTGTTACATATTCCCTGTCATAAGAATCAATCACCAGTCTTTTTTGATTTGCGATTTCTGTAGGGAAAAATGGTTTTCCTACATAAAATAAATCCTCTTAAAGGGGATGTGTCAATGTTTTTGTTTTTTTTTAATTGAACCAGATGGTGAAATCTGTCACTTTTTTTTTTTTTTTTCGGCATATTTTTATTAATTATATTTCCTGTACCTGATTATGGGGGCGGCCATCTTGACTGCGCTTCTTTTCTTCTCTGTTAACAGCATTTAGTGATCTGCTTTACTGCAGCTCACTGAGGCCTTTGGGAGAGTTTTCTAGACCTGCTCTGTGCCAGGAGGGGGAGGAGCTGAGCTGTGACATCATCTATTGTCAGTTGTGATGCAATGATTGGTTTGTTTGGTCTTATCTGTAGAGGTGTTATCTTCTATTGTTGTTCTGACTGTGATGTAAATGAGGTGACTGCTGCAAAGAAAACCATTACAGACTTGCGAATTAGCAGGCTATTGGGCTTAGTGGGTAGAGTGAGAATTGCAGGATGCAGTACTTTGTAAAATGGCAGTAGGGATATGGAAAATTAAAAATAAAATCATATTTCATGTAAATGGTGATGTCACTGCCCCCTCCCCCCACACAGACACAAAATCACACCCTGATTGAGTTTAGTGACCGGCCCCTGCAGTGGTGATGACATCACTGACCCCCTCCCCCTCCCATACACTTCCCGCACTGATGGTGAGCTCAGGTTAGCACCATATACTGTATGTGATCTGCCCTGCTTGCATTGTGACATAGACTTGTCTCTGCCGGCTGCGAGCACCACATTGCAGTAAATAAGCGCGGCCGCCGGCCTGCTGTGAGACGCTTGTGGATGGGTATAGGAAGCCATAGCTTTCAAGTACCGTACTTTTCGGACTATAAGACTCACTTTTTTTCCCCCAAATTGGGGAGGAAAATGGGGGGTGCATCTTATAGTCTGAATGTGGTGGTCTTTTGGCAGGGGGGGCGGAGGAGCAGGGTCGCAGCATCGCCCACTCCTGTCGCCGCTGGCTTCCTGCAATGGTACGAGTGGGGCGATGCTGTGGGCCTTGGGTTGAGAGGGTGTCCCAGCTGTGAAGATGATGGCAGCCATATACCAGGTTTCCGCTGTAATATGTAGACCCGGAGCTAATGCCCACGATCAGAGGATCAGAGTCCACTTAGATCGGGGGCATTACTACTTTAAATTCCCCCCTAAAGTGACAAAGCTGCCCCCTGGCCCCGGCCCCATACCTTTCTTGTTACAGGATGGCTCCCATGTGGCGCGATCGCAGGAGTCGTCCTGTTGCTGTGACAGCTGGGAGCCTTATGAAAGCTCTCAGGCCTGTCATAGTAATATTAAGGCCAGTCTATAACCAGCCGCAATAATAATGTACAGAATCTCCCATACACTGCATACACTCTAAATCCCCCTCTCTCCCTAGAATACATAGAAAAGTAGAAAATGACTGTGACACATACACATGAGGTATCCCGGTGTCCGAACACGCCCGCTCTACAAACTTATAAAAACGTCATAGCGGGAAAAAAAATCAAGTGCTGGGCCGCAGTTTTTTTTCGCTGTTGATACAACTAAAAAGTACACTTGGCCCCGCAAAAAAGCCGCCCTATGCTTCCCCGTACAGCCACAGGGTCACCGCTCAATGTGTCCTTACAGCTGACTGCAAAACTACAACTCCAATATATTAAATATTTTGCCACATTTTTTTGCTTCTAAATTTTTTCCCCTATTTTCCTCCTCTAAAGCCTCGGCGCATCTTATGGTCCAAAAATTATGGTATTTTCTCCGATGGGTGTGAAGCCAAATATTAAGTTGATCGTTGCAGTAATTTTGTGTGAAATTCTGAAAGAGTGAAGGCGATACCTTTTAGAGGCTGACTGAGTATATTTGATGGTCAGTGTGAAATTCTGTCATTTTTGGCTTGTTTTGTTCCAATACACACAAAGGAAATAAATCTGTGTATAACAAAACATGTGGAATTGTAATAATTTTCTGGGAAAATTTCAGGGGTGCCAACACTTACGGCCATGACTGTATAATTCTGTACATACCGCTGTCCTTATACCATATATTGTATACAGTAGGACAGCATATATGCTGTATACACAATGAGCCTCATAGGATATACTGTATACACTGCTATCCTTAGTATATTTTAAAAGGACAGCTTTGTATACAGTATATAGTATGGACAGCACTGTATAAAGTATATACTGTACTGTATACAGCGCGGTACTTGCAGCCTGTCCTTATTGTATATACTTTACAGTGCTGCCTGTATATATGACTCTCCTTATATACTGAGGTGCTTTATACTAGATAGTATATACACAGTGTACAGTATACACTGTTAGAGCAAAGTTGTGCACTGTATACTATAAGGGCAGCCATGTGTACAGTTCTATGGACACTATATACTCAGTGTATACAGTATATACTAAGGGCAGCCTCTGGTATATACTGTATACACTGCTATGACTGGGCAATTAATAAGAAATATCTGAAAATGAAATTATGTAACTGGGGGGTGTGATATGTAATGGGGGCGTGTGGTGTATAAATGGGTGCTTGGTATGTAATGGGGGCGTGCGGTGTATAAACGGGTGCTTGGTATGTAATGGGGGCGTGCGGTGTATAAACGGGTGCTTGGTATGTAATGGGGGCGTGTGGTGTATAAACGGGTGCTTGGTATGTAATGGGGGCGTGTGGTGTATAAACGGGTGCTTGGTATGTAATGGGGGCGTGCGGTGTATAAACGGGTGCTTGGTATGTAATGGGGGCGTGCGGTGTATAAACGGGTGCTTGGTATGTAATGGGGGCGTGTGGTGTATAAACGGGTGCTTGGTATGTAATGGGGGCGTGTGGTGTATAAACGGGTGCTTGGTATGTAATGGGGGCGTGCGGTGTATAAACGGGTGCTTGGTATGTAATGGGGGCGTGCGGTGTATAAACGGGTGCTTGGTATGTAATGAGGGCGTGTGGTGTATAAACGGGTGCTTGGTATCTATTAGGGGCGTGCGGTGTATAAACGGGTGCTTGGTATGTAATGGGGGCGTGTGGTGTATAAACGGGTGCTTGTTATGTAATGGGGGCGTGCGGTGTATAAACGGGTGCTTGGTATGTAATGGGGGCGTGTGGTGTATAAACGGGTGCTTGGTATGTAATGGGGGCGTGCGGTGTATAAACGGGTGCTTGGTATGTAATGGGGGCGTGTGGTGTATAAACGGGTGCTTGGTATGTAATGGGGGCGTGTGGTGTATAAACGGGTGCTTGGTATGTATTAGGGACGTGTGGTGTATAAATGGGTGCTTGGTATGTAATGGGGGCGTGTGGTGTATAAACGGGTGCTTGGTATGTAATGGGGTGTGTGGTGTATAAACGGGTGCTTGGTATGTAATAGGGGCGTGTGGTGTATAAATGGGTGCTTGGTATGTAATGGGGGCGTGTGGTGTATAAATGGGTGCTTGGTATGTAATGGGGGCGTGCGGTGTATAAATGGGTGCTTGGTATGTAATGGGGGCGTGCGGTGTATAAACGGGTGCTTGGTATGTAATGGGGGCGTGCGGTGTATAAACGGGTGCTTGGTATGTAATAGGGGCGTGTGGTGTATAAACGGGTGCTTGGTATGTAATGGGGGCGTGCGGTGTATAAACGGGTGCTTGGTATGTATTAGGGGCGTGTGGTGTATAAATGGGTGCTTGGTATGTATTAGGGGCGTGTGGTGTATAAATGGGTGCTTGGTATGTAATAGGGGCGTGTGGTGTATAAACGGGTGCTTGGTATGTAATGGGGGCGTGCGGTGTATAAACGGGTGCTTGGTATCTATTAGGGGCGTGCGGTGTATAAATGGGTGCTTGATATGTAATGGGGGCGTGCGGTGTATAAACGGGTGCTTGGTATGTTTTAAGGGCGTGCGATGTATAAACGGGTGCTTGGTATGTAATGGGGGCGTGCGGTGTATAAATGGGTGCTTGGTATGTATTAGGGGGGTGCGGTGTATAAACGGGTGCTTGGTATGTAATGGGGGCGTGCGGTGTATAAACGGGTGCTTGGTATATAATGGGGGCGTGCGGTGTATAAACGGGTGCTTGATATGTAATGGGGGCGTGTGGTGTATAAACGGGTGCTTGGTATGTAATGGGGGCGTGTGGTGTATAAACGGGTGCTTGATATCTATTAGGGGCGTGTGGTGTATAAACGGGTGCTTTGGTATGTATTAGGGGCGTGTGGTGTATAAACGGGTGCTTGGTATGTAATGGGGGCGTGTGGTGTATAAACGGGTGCTTGGTATGTATTAGGGGCGTGTGGTGTATAAACGGGTGCTTGGTATGTAATGGGGGCGTGCGGTGTATAAACGGGTGCTTGGTATGTATTAGGGGCGTGTGGTGTATAAACGGGTGCTTGGTATGTAATGGGGGCGTGCGGTGTATAAACGGGTGCTTGGTATGTAATGGGGGCGTGCGGTGTATAAACGGGTGCTTGGTATGTAATGGGGGCGTGCGGTGTATAAACGGGTGCTTGGTATGTAATGGGGGCGTGCGGTGTATAAACGGGTGCTTGGTATGTAATGGGGGCGTGCGGTGTATAAACGGGTGCTTGGTATGTAATGGGGGCGTGCGGTGTATAAACGGGTGCTTGGTATGTAATGGGGGCGTGCGGTGTATAAACGGGTGCTTGGTATGTAATGGGGGCGTGCGGTGTATAAACGGGTGCTTGGTATGTAATGGGGGCGTGCGGTGTATAAACGGGTGCTTGGTATGTAATGAGGGCGTGTGGTGTATAAACGGGTGCTTGGTATCTATTAGGGGCGTGCGGTGTATAAACGAGTGCTTGGTATGTAATGGGGGCGTGTGGTGTATAAACGGGTGCTTGTTATGTAATGGGGGCGTGCGGTGTATAAACGGGTGCTTGGTATGTAATGGGGGCGTGTGGTGTATAAACGGGTGCTTGGTATGTAATGGGGGCGTGCGGTGTATAAACGGGTGCTTGGTATGTAATGGGGGCGTGTGGTGTATAAACGGGTGCTTGGTATGTAATGGGGGCGTGCGGTGTATAAACGGGTGCTTGGTATGTAATGGGGGCGTGCGGTGTATAAACGGGTGCTTGGTATGTAATGGGGGCGTGCGGTGTATAAACGGGTGCTTGGTATGTAATGGGGGCGTGCGGTGTATAAACGGGTGCTTGGTATGTAATGGGGGCGTGTGGTGTATAAACGGGTGCTTGGTATGTAATGGGGGCGTGCGGTGTATAAACGGGTGCTTGGTATGTAATGGGGGCGTGTGGTGTATAAACGGGTGCTTGGTATGTAATGGGGGCGTGCGGTGTATAAATGGGTGCTTGGTATCTATTAGGGGCGTGTGGTGTATAAACGGGTGCTTGGTATCTATTAGGGGCGTGCGGTGTATAAACGGGTGCTTGGTATCTATTAGGGGCGTGTGGTGTATAAACGGGTGCTTGGTATCTATTAGGGGCGTGCGGTGTATAAACGGGTGCTTGGTATGTAATGGGGGCGTGTGGTGTATAAACGGGTGCTTGGTATGTAATGGGGGCGTGTGGTGTATAAACGGGTGCTTGGTATGTAATGGGGGCGTGCGGTGTATAAACGGGTGCTTGGTATGTAATGGGGGCGTGCGGTGTATAAACGGGTGCTTGGTATGTAATGGGGGCGTGTGGTGTATAAACGGGTGCTTGGTATGTAATGGGGGCGTGCGGTGTATAAACGGGTGCTTGGTATGTATTAGGGGCGTGTGGTGTATAAACGGGTGCTTGGTATCTATTAGGGGCGTGCGGTGTATAAACGGGTGCTTGGTATGTAATGGGGGCGTGTGGTGTATAAACGGGTGCTTGGTATGTAATGGGGGCGTGTGGTGTATAAACGGGTGCTTGGTATGTAATGGGGGCGTGTGGTGTATAAACGGGTGCTTGGTATGTAATGGGGGCGTGTGGTGTATAAACGGGTGCTTGGTATGTAATGGGGGCGTGCGGTGTATAAACGGGTGCTTGGTATGTAATGGGGGCGTGTGGTGTATAAATGGGTGCTTGGTATGTAATGGGGGCGTGCGGTGTATAAATGGGTGCTTGGTATCTATTAGGGGCGTGTGGTGTATAAACGGGTGCTTGGTATCTATTAGGGGCGTGCGGTGTATAAACGGGTGCTTGGTATCTATTAGGGGCGTGTGGTGTATAAACGGGTGCTTGGTATCTATTAGGGGCGTGCGGTGTATAAACGGGTGCTTGGTATGTAATGGGGGCGTGTGGTGTATAAACGGGTGCTTGGTATGTAATGGGGGCGTGTGGTGTATAAACGGGTGCTTGGTATGTAATGGGGGCGTGTGGTGTATAAACGGGTGCTTGGTATCTATTAGGGGCGTGTGGTGTATAAACGGGTGCTTGGTATGTAATGGGGGCGTGTGGTGTATAAACGGGTGCTTGGTATGTAATAGGGGCGTGTGGTGTATAAACGGGTGCTTGATATGTAATGGGGGTGTGTGGTGTATAAACGGGTGCTTGGTATGTAATGGGGGCGTGTGGTGTATAAATGGGTGCTTGGTATGTAATGGGGGCGTGTGGTGTATAAACGGGTGCTTGGTATCTATTAGGGGCGTGCGGTGTATAAACGGGTGCTTGGTATGTAATGGGGGCGTGTGGTGTATAAACGGGTGCTTGGTATCTATTAGGGGCGTGCGGTGTATAAACGGGTGCTTGATATGTAATGGGGGCGTGTGGTGTATAAACGGGTGCTTGGTATCTATTAGGGGCGTGCGGTGTATAAACGGGTGCTTGGTATCTATTAGGGGCGTGTGGTGTATAAACGGGTGCTTGGTATGTAATGGGGGCGTGTGGTGTATAAACGGGTGCTTGGTATGTAATGGGGGCGTGCGGTGTATAAACGGGTGCTTGGTATGTAATGGCGGCGTGTGGTGTATAAACGGGTGCTTGGTATCTATTAGGGGCGTGTGGTGTATAAACGGGTGCTTGGTATGTAATAGGGGCGTGCGGTGTATAAACGGGTGCTTGGTATGTAATGGGGGCGTGTGGTGTATAAACGGGTGCTTGGTATGTAATGGGGGCGTGCGGTGTATAAACGGGTGCTTGGTATGTAATGATGGCGGCGTGGTATATAAAGGGGGGCGTGTGGTATATAAACAGGGGCGTGGCCTAAAACAATTGTTCATCAATCATCATAATCAAGGTAAAACATGCAATTAATTTTGATTTATGATTTAGGTCATCATTTCTCCGCTTTATCAGATGGCGGGGTTGGGGGGGGGGGGGTACGCAGTTCTTTCCAGAAAAAAAAAAAAACCTGTTTTTACATTACATTAGGTTTTGTCAATGTAAACTCAGGCTAACAGTTACCTCAGTTACGGGTCTGTTCACATATTTCGGTTTTCAGATGCAGTTTTTTGTGCCAAAACCAGGTATAGATTATAAAGGGACTGAAAGCATTGAGGACTGATGGTGCAGTGCACATACCATATATGGGCAGACAGCGGGGATCCCTGTCATGTGATCAGTACACATACCATATATGGGCAGACAGCGGGGGATCCCTGTCATGTGATCAGTACACATACCATATATGGGCAGACAGCGGGGATCCCTGTCATGTGATCAGTACACATACCGTATATGGGCAGACAGAGGGGGATCCCTGTCATGTGATCAGTACACATACCGTATATGGGCAGACAGCGGGGATCCCTGTCATGTGATCAGTACACATACCATATATGGGCAGACAGCGGGGGATCCCTGTCATGTGATCAGTACACATACCATATATGGGCAGACAGCGGGGATCCCTGTCATGTGATCAGTACACATACCATATATGGGCAGACAGCGGGGATCCCTGTCATGTGATCAGTACACATACCATATATGGGCAGACAGCGGGGATCCCTGTCATGTGATCAGTACACATACCATATATGGGCAGACAGCGGGGATCCCTGTCATGTGATCAGTACACATACCATATATGGGCAGACAGAGGGGGATCCCTGTCATGTGATCAGTACGTTATAGAGCTCCGGTTCTGATGATCCTGTGCTCTCGCCATATTGCCTGTTAGCTAGCACACTGACAAACCCTACGGGTCTGTGTATGTAGCCTGTTTTTCATGACTAGTACATTCAGCCACTCATATATATGGCCCCATACGTCCATGTATGTGGCAGTGAATGGGTCCATGGAGGCACGGACGGCACACTGATGTCATCCATCTACCACGGACCAGCTTACATGCACACGTGTGTGTAGCCTTAGGCTTTGTTTTTCATACAAGAATCTGTCTGTGATACCTGCAGACTTTCCCCTTACACAGTTATTCTGCTTTATTTTCTGGTCCCGCAGGCTCGCTCGCTCGGGGCCACCCAGTTGATTCCATCAGGTCCTGTTTTCTTTTTGCACTGGACTTGTGATCTCCATCCCGGCGCACTAATACGACATACGGGAGGTCTTGTTTGTTTTTGTAATGGAATGAACAGTCTCTGCACTGGAAAAGAAAATGTCTCTAAAGCCGTAACTTTACTGCAGAGCCCAGTAATGGCGTGGCGGGAGGGTATTGGTCTGCACTAAGGTTATCGCCATAATCTGGCTCTGACATGGCAGCAGGGCCTGAGCTGTGGAGGACAGGCAGAATAGAGCTGGAGATGTCTGCTGCAGTCTGCTGTTGCTAGGGTAGGCTGTGTGTTGGGAGGTGCTGCAAGGGGGTACGTGCTCAGACAATTCACGGCCCACGGATTAGTCTTGTTTCTGTGTTGCAGACGTTGTGGTGAAGTCTGTGCTCCGGCTCATTGTTTGCAGAGTGTCATGGTCCTGTGTGGATCACAACTGGTCCCAGAAACACCGACCAGTATAATAGTAATCCATGCGGATCAGAACTGGTTCCAGAATACCCGACCAGTATAGTAGTCCCTGCAGATCAGAGCTGGTTCCAGAATACCCGACCAGTATAGTAGTCCCTGCAGATCAGAGCTGGTCCCAGAATCACCGACCAGTATAATAGTCCCTGCGGATCAGATCTGATCTAAGAACCACTGCCCAGTATAGTAGTCCCTGCAGATCAGAGCTGGTCCCAGAACCACTGCCCAGTATAGTAGTCCCTGCAGATCAGATCTGGTCCCAGAACCACCGACCAGTATAGTAGTCCCTGCAGATCAGATCTGATCTAAGAACCACTGCCCAGTATAGTAGTCCCTGCAGATCAGAGCTGGTCCCAGAACCACTGCCCAGTATAGTAGTCCCTGCAGATCAGATCTGGTCCCAGAACCACCGACCAGTATAGTAGTCCCTGCGGATCAGAGCTGGTCCCAGAACCACTGCCCAGTATAGTAGTCCCTGCAGATCAGAGCTGGTCCCAGAACCACCGACCAGCATAGTAATCCCTGCAGATTAGATTTTATCCAAGAGCCACTGCCCTGTAGTAATCCCTGCCGTATCCTCTGCTGGAGAAGCACCGCGGTGTGATTTATGGGGGGCTCCGGCCACATTCAGGTCATAGTGGACACAACAGTATAATACCAGTGCCATGATTGGTAATCTGGCACAGCCTGGATCTGGGATCTATCAGATGATCGGCTATTAAGATGTTACAAAGCCCTTACCTCTCTGTATGTAGTCAGGCTCATACCGTACTATAAATCATAGGCCAGCACCCAAAATGTCCAGTTGCTGTGAGATCTCTCTAAAAGTTCTAGGTGCAAAGTTTGTGGTTGATCCGCCCTTAAGTTTCTGCCCTTATGTCTTATTGTATTTTTTATGATTGGTCTTTAGAACAGAAAATGTAATAATTTATCAGAGTCCATTTCTTTGGATTATTGGATGAATGGCATTGTACCCGACTTCACTGTGTGCCCTGTACATGATGGTGCGTCGCAGGAGGACGAGAGGAGTGGGCGCCAGGATTTCTCTGCTGTGCGCCTCATACACGCCTCAACATTGAAATTGCATGACCAAGAGGGACGAGTCGTAAGGTTGGGAACAGAATCTGCATGTGAAATTCAACGTTAAACAGTGTGGACAAACAATCGGAAGGCGCATGTACGACCCTGGGCTACTAGCCAGACGTCCAGCTCCATTGACCTCACGCCACCACTCCCAAAGGCTATCCTGGTGCCCAGCGAGACGACGGCAGAGGCTTGAAAAGAGGTCAATCTGATACTATGATAGCCGGGGACTATGTGGGCAGCACCATGAGGTCTTTATAGGGGAACATCACACTGGTGCTACTCCCAGGGTTATGGTGTGGGGTAGCCAGAACCCTCTAGTCTACATTTCAGGTACACTAACAGCTTGACGTTACATTAATTTGGTAAAACCAGTGGCACGGCGATGTCTCCAGTGTCCCAGGAGGTCAGCGCCAGACCACATGTGCTATTAAATGTGCTGCCATGGCCTGTAGCGCCGCTGGACCTGACAAGCACGTCTAGGGCGCCATTGGTTGGCAATTGCAAAGGGTGCAGCCAGCACCAATTCTTGGTGATTTGTGGCCCAAGTACATTGTGTGATATAACATTCCTCCGACATCCATCGCTAACCTCAGTGGTAGCGTGCTAAGGCGTGCGCTTGTGCTCCATACTGAATAAATTACATATCATTACCATATCCGTCCTGTGATTTCCATAATCCCAAGACTTTCTTCTTGGTGCTGCCATTTTAATGTTGAGGATTGAGCGCCCGGATAACGCCGCTGCACCTCGTATACTTGGAGAAGTTGGCGCCTGACGCGCTCCAGAATGTCGCCATCGTCCTCCTGATCTGAGGCCCCTTGCTCTGTCACATAGATAACTGCGCGTCTCCCTGAGATGGTGTCTAATTGCCAATTACTTGTTTGTTGTGCCTCATTTCTATGCGCATTGTTTGTGAAGCCGCGAGCTCCGGGGGGCGGTCAGCGCTCATTGCAGCTTTTCTGTCATGCAAATTCTCATGTTTTAATGCCCCCAATTCACGTTCTACCCCGCTCCCCCATGTGTATATTTCTATTTCCTCCTCCCTGTTTACCGATTTTATATCCCATATCTCCAGAGATTTGTCGCGCTCTTGCACATATGTATTGACAGTGCACGGTGTCCTGACATGCGGTGTCGTGTCCTCTGTATCTGTCTGAACAGGGGTCGTCGTCCTCTTTCCTTCTTAGGGCCCTCTTAACCCCTTCCTTGCTGACTTGTGGTTTTGGCTCCGTTCTTTGCAGTGATCCCTACATACTGTAGCTATAGTGGACATCAGGGCTCCTTATATATCCATACTGTGGTTTGTCCTCTGTATTGCCTCTGCTGGGAGGTGAGGCCATAATCTCTATTGATCCTCGCTGCTTGCCGTATTGTGCAGCTCTGCCTGTAAATGACCTAATAATGATGTTAATGTCTTCCTCCAGGATATGGCGGTGTCTCGGGGTGGGGGTTCTGGTCTATGTGGATTCCTTCTATTAGCCTAAGGCTCCATGTAGCAAAATGCATGGTGTTTTTTTCCACAGCGTTTTTACTGCGTTTATCTGCAGATTTTCTTCCCTTATTAACCCTATAGGGAATACGCAGCATTTCCACAGGCATACTTGACATGCTGAGATTTTGAAAAATGAACGATTTTGAAATCGCAGCTTTTCTACAGGGGATTTTTTGCTGCAGTGTGTGGATGGGATTAGCCAGAATCTTTCACTTTGCTGGTACTGTAAATCCTAGTGGTTTCTTGCCATGGTGTTTCGGCAGCGTGGGGATTTAGCCTTAGACAGCTCTGAGCTTGTTCTGTTTCATGTCTGCAGGTTACTGAGGACAATAAGAGCCTGTGCCAGGAATTCAGCTGGGTAGAGGCAGGAGAGCGGTGTCACCCCCAGCACCCATAGCTAGTGCATGATATGTGGCGTTCCCATATAGTAGTGTTACTGCCCCCTTGTGGTTGTGCAGATCCCTGCTCTTTGTTACTGTATGCCCGGCTGCATGTGGCCACCAGAGATTACACTGTCTAATTGGGCACCATTACTGCCTGGTGTCCCCACAGCTTAGAGCATTGTCGGAGGTCCCAGCACAGACCCCAGGTATGCAGGTATAACCGCTGAAAGGGTGCTCGCATATTACAGGGAGCCTGCTAACAAATAGGTGGTCTGAAGCAGAGACTCCCTGTAATAACCCATTGCACTGCATTGAACGCTGTGCATGCTATGCTTTTGCTTTGGATGAGCCCTGGATTATGAAGCCTATATCATATTCTGGTGCTGGCCCTCTGTAATGTCTGGTGTGACACTACATTGTAAATTAAGGGGAAATAGGGTTTTTTTTGTTCATTCTAAAATAAAAATGAAAAGTCTTGAACCCTTTGTTTTGTGCATAAAGTAGATCTCCGTCACTCCATGGTTAGACCATCCTAGGCTGTCGCCATCATGTGTGTGTGTCCGTCTCCCAGCAGGCTCTTCCATCGCTCATATTGGGGAGAATCTTACGGTTAATGGTTGGCCTAAGTTATGCCTTATCTGTAAAAATAGGAAAGATGGCGCCCCCTTAAGTCAGTGGGATCTGATGCACCCGATCATCATCATCATCATCATCATCTGCGGGGCTGCGGAGTCAGCAGGACTAACCTCCTATTTCAATGCCGGCTCCACCCTGACAGCCATGGTCAGACACAAGCAGTAAAGCTCCTCTAAGACAGGGAAACAAACTAGTTAAATATGTAACAAACTCTACATCTAATGATACAATGTTGCTAATTGTAGAATATATAAAAAATAATCTTATTTTGTAATCAGTAACTTTTTTTTTTTTTTTTCTGACTCCACCCAAAATTGTCTTCGACTCTGACCCCACAGCCCTGGTCATCTGTCCTGCAACAGATACGGCCGTCTCATGGGCCCCTGTTATAAATCGAAGCCACAGCGCCGTACTCTTCTCACTTTACATTCTCTGCTTCATGCATTGTCCTTGGTATCAGCACTTCTGCAGTAAAAATAAAGGACGGGGCGGGGAGAGAACCCTGAGATTCCTCTCATATGTTACATAGTAACTGCCTGCAGCGGATAAGCATCAGATCAGTGTTATATGTGCACTCCATGGTGAAGTAGCAAGTGCCGGGCGTCATGTTGTACTTGTTTTCTGTTCATCAACGTCAACCCAACCTGACATGGCTGATAACAGATAGTAATAGATTGTATTCCCCTGTCCTACAGTCGGCCTCTCCCCTCCTGACGTGGCTGATAACAGATAGTAATAGATTGTATTCCCCTGTCCTACAGTCGGCCTCTCCCCTCCTGACATGGCTGATAACAGATAGTAATAGATTGTATTCCCCTGTCCTACAGTCGGCCTCTCCTCTCCTGACATGGCTGATAACAGATAGTAATAGATTGTATTCCCCTGTCCTACAGTCGGCCTCTCCTCTCCTGACATGGCTGATAACAGATAGTAATAGATTGTATTCCCCTGTCCTACAGTCGGCCTCTCCTCTCCTGACATGGCTGATAACAGATAGTAATAGATTGTATTCCCCTGTCCTACAGTCGGCCTCTCCCCTCCTGACATGGCTGATAACAGACAGTAATAGATTGTATTCCCCTGTCCTACAGTCGGCCTCTCCTCTCCTGACATGGCTGATAACAGATAGTAATAGATTGTATTCCTCTGTCCTACAGTCGGCCTCTCCCCTCCTGACATGGCTGATAACAGATAGTAATAGATTGTATTCCTCTGTCCTACAGTCGGCCTCTCCCCTCCTGACATGGCTGATAACAGATAGTAATAGATTGTATTCCCCTGTCCTACAGTCGGCCTCTCCTCTCCTGACATGGCTGATAACAGATAGTAATAGATTGTATTCCCCTGTCCTACAGTCGGCCTCTCCCCTCCTGATGTGGCAGATAACAGATAGTAATAGATTGTATTCCTCTGTCCTACAGTCGGCCTCTCCCCACCTGACATGGCTGATAACAGATAGTAATAGATTGTATTCCCCTGTCCTACAGTCGGCCTCTCCCCTCCTGACATGGCTGATAACAGATAGTAATAGATTGTATTCCCCTGTCCTACAGTCGGCCTCTCCCCTCCTGACGTGGCTGATAACAGATAGTAATAGATTGTATTCCCCTGTCCTACAGTCGGCCTCTCCTCTCCTGACGTGGCTGATAACAGATAGTAATAGATTGTATTCCCCTGTCCTACAGTCGGCCTCTCCCCTCCTGACGTGGCTGATAACAGATAGTAATAGATTGTATTCCCCTGTCCTATAGTCGGCCTCTCCCCTCCTGACGTGGCTGATAACAGATAGTAATAGATTGTATTCCCCTGTCCTACAGTCGGCCTCTCCCCTCCTGACATGGCTGATAACAGATAGTAATAGATTGTAGTCCCCTGTCCTACAGTCGGCCTCTCCTGACATGGCTGATAACAGATAGTAATAGATTGTATTCCCCTGTCCTACAGTCGGCCTCTCCCCTCCTGACATGGCTGATAACAGATAGTAATAGATTGTATTCCCCTGTCCTACAGTCGGCCTCTCCCCTCCTGACATGGCTGATAACAGATAGTAATAGATTGTATTCCCCTGTCCTACAGTCGGCCTCTCCCCTCCTGACATGGCTGATAACAGATAGTAATAGATTGTATTCCCCTGTCCTACAGTCAGCCTCTCCTCTCCTGACATGGCTGATAACAGATAGTAATAGATTGTATTCCCCTGTCCTACAGTCGGCCTCTCCCCTCCTGACGTGGCTGATAACAGATAGTAATAGATTGTATTCCCCTGTCCTACAGTCGGCCTCTCCCCTCCTGACGTGGCTGATAACAGATAGTAATAGATTGTATTCCCCTGTCCTACAGTCGGCCTCTCCCCTCCTGACATGGCTGATAAGAGATAGTAATAGATTGTAGTCCCCTGTCCTACAGTCGGCCTCTCCCCTCCTGACATGGCTGATAACAGATAGTAATAGATTGTATTCCCCTGTCCTACAGTCGGCCTCTCCTCTCCTGACATGGCTGATAACAGATAGTAATAGATTGTATTCCCCTGTCCTACAGTCGGCCTCTCCTGACGTGGCTGATAACAGATAGTAATAGATTGTATTCCCCTGTCCTACAGTCGGCCTCTCCCCTCCTGACGTGGCTGATAACAGATAGTAATAGATTGTATTCCCCTGTCCTACAGTCGGCCTCTCCCCCTCCTGACGTGGCTGATAACAGATAGTAATAGATTGTATTCCCCTGTCCTACAGTCGGCCTCTCCCCTCCTGACATGGCTGATAACAGATAGTAATAGATTGTATTCCCCTGTCCTACAGTCGGCCTCTCCCCTCCTGACGTGGCTGATAACAGATAGTAATAGATTGTATTCCCCTGTCCTACAGTCGGCCTCTCCCTCCTGACGTGGCTGATAACAGATAGTAATAGATTGTATTCACCAGTCCTACAGTTGGCCTCTCCCCTCCTGACATGGCTGATAACAGATAGTAATAGATTGTATTCCCCTGTCCTACAGTCGGCCTCTCCCTCCTGACGTTGCTGATAACAGATAGTAATAGATTGTATTCCCCTGTCCTACAGTCGGCCTCTCCTCTCCTGACGTGGCTGATAACAGATAGTAATAGATTGTATTCCCCTGTCCTACAGTCGGCCTCTCCTCTCCTGACGTGGCTGATAACAGATAGTAATAGATTGTATTCCCCTGTCCTACAGTCGGCCTCTCCTCTCCTGACATGGCTGATAACAGATAGTAATAGATTGTATTCCCCTGTCCTACAGTCGGCCTCTCCTCTCCTGACATGGCTGATAACAGATAGTAATAGATTGTATTCCCCTGTCCTACAGTCGGCCTCTCCTCTCCTGACATGGCTGATAACAGATAGTAATAGATTGTATTCTCCTGTCCTACAGTCGGCCTCTCCTGACATGGCTGATAACAGATAGTAATAGATTGTATTCCCCTGTCCTACAGTCGGCCTCTCCCCTCCTGACATGGCTGATAACAGATAGTAATAGATTGTATTCCCCTGTCCTACAGTCGGCCTCTCCCCTCCTGACATGGCTGATAACAGATAGTAATAGATTGTATTCCCCTGTCCTACAGTCGGCCTCTCCCCTCCTGACGTGGCTGATAACAGATAGTAATAGATTGTATTCCCCTGTCCTACAGTCGGCCTCTCCTGACATGGCTGATAACAGATAGTAATAGATTGTATTCCCCTGTCCTACAGTCGGCCTCTCCCCTCCTGACGTGGCTGATAACAGATAGTAATAGATTGTATTCCCCTGTCCTACAGTCGGCCTCTCCTCTCCTGACATGGCTGATAACAGATAGTAATAGATTGTATTCCCCTGTCCTACAGTCGGCCTCTCCTCTCCTGACATGGCTGATAACAGATAGTAATAGATTGTATTCCCCTGTCCTACAGTCGGCCTCTCCCCTCCTGACGTGGCTGATAACAGATAGTAATAGATTGTATTCCCCTGTCCTACAGTCGGCCTCTCCTCTCCTGACGTGGCTGATAACAGATAGTAATAGATTGTATTCCCCTGTCCTACAGTCGGCCTCTCCTCTCCTGACATGGCTGATAACAGATAGTAATAGATTGTATTCCCCTCTCCTACAGTCGGCCTCTCCTCTCCTGACATGGCTGATAACAGATAGTAATAGATTGTATTCCCCTGTCCTACAGTCGGCCTCTCCTCTCCTGACATGGCTGATAACAGATAGTAATAGATTGTATTCCCCTGTCCTACAGTCGGCCTCTCCTCTCCTGACATGGCTGATAACAGATAGTAATAGATTGTATTCCCCTGTCCTACAGTCGGCCTCTCCCCTCCTGACGTGGCTGATAACAGATAGTAATAGATTGTATTCCCCTCTCCTACAGTCGGCCTCTCCTCTCCTGACATGGCTGATAACAGATAGTAATAGATTGTATTCCCCTGTCCTACAGTCGGCCTCTCCCCTCCTGACATGGCTGATAACAGATAGTAATAGATTGTATTCCCCTGTCCTACAGTCGGCCTCCTCCTCTCCTGACATGGCTGATAACAGATAGTAATAGATTGTATTCCCCTGTCCTACAGTCGGCCTCTCCTCTCCTGACGTGGCTGATAACAGATAGTAATAGATTGTATTCCCCTGTCCTACAGTCGGCCTCTCCTCTCCTGACATGGCTGATAACAGATAGTAATAGATTGTATTCCCCTGTCCTACAGTCGGCCTCTCCCCTCCTGACGTGGCTGATAACAGATAGTAATAGATTGTATTCCCCTCTCCTACAGTCGGCCTCTCCTCTCCTGACATGGCTGATAACAGATAGTAATAGATTGTATTCCCCTGTCCTACAGTCGGCCTCTCCCCTCCTGACATGGCTGATAACAGATAGTAATAGATTGTATTCCCCTGTCCTACAGTCGGCCTCCTCCTCTCCTGACATGGCTGATAACAGATAGTAATAGATTGTATTCCACTGTCCTACAGTCGGCCTCTCCTCCTCTGACGTGGCCTGATACAGGTATGGTTTTTTTTCCCCCCCCCCCCCCGCCCCCCCCCCCCCCCTGGCGTGGCTGATAACAGATAGTAATAGATTGTATTCCCCTGTCCTACAGTCGGCCTCTCCTCTCCTGACGTGGCTGATAACAGATAGTAATACTGTACATTTACCTTATAGTAACAGTGTAATAGACCTCACTGTCTTATTGAAGGCTCCCCTACTTTGGAAGGTTCCTTTTATTATATTAAATGATACATTTATATTTACATGT